>OZ038459.1:5223490-5287706 GCA_964036195.1 Sphaerolaimus hirsutus | reverse complement strand
TGTTGTTATATTGAAGAGTTCCAATTCCCAGTCACTGTAAATTGCATATACAATATTTTCAATTAAAAACATATTCAGACAGTTAGGTTTTTCAGAAACACATGGTGGTTTTCTTGGATTCATAATTTCATCATTGGAATGAAAGCTGTAGTATTTTGTTTTACATTACCTGTTTGACATTTACCAAATAATGGAAATTCATGTGAAATGGGTTCTCAAAAATGCATACCTAAACTATATTTTCTGTTAAACATAGTGAATAGCAAAAAAACCAAAATTTGCATTACGAAATCAGTTGCCAACTCAATGAAAACCCACTAGTCAATTCATTCACAGGATCATCAAAAGTTAACACAATAAATTGGGGTGTCTCGTCAACTGACAACCCCCCAGGTATATCAGTGCCATTTTGGCTGCAGAAACATTCTGGCAATTGGCAAGTGTCCAATTTGCATGGCTGTGCTCTTCGTCTGGTTGAAGTTTGGACCAAGTTTTGGCTTCTTGAAAATGGTTCATCAGTTGGAAGGGATACTTTTATTTGTGCTTGATACATGTCAACTGTGGACATTTTGGGTGGTATTGTCCACTCTAATAGATTCATGTCTGTGTGGGTGGGAAGGTGTGTTTTACTGCTAGTGAAAATTTTTGGTTCCTAACTATATAAATATTTTTTCATGGGACGTCATAATCCATATGATAAGCTTTCAGATAAATATGTGAATAACACCCAGAGCAAAAGTAAACCTTTCCATATGACACAATTTTTATGAAGTGAGAACAGCACCAGGGCAATTCAGATGTTTTATCTAAATGGAAATGTGGTAATTCAAAAGTGTATTCTAACTTACCAACACACTCCATAGATTCATAAACATAAGTCCATCCCCGAGGACATTGGCACCGTGCCAACTTGGCATCACATTTTGCACCAGGGGTCAGGCAGGTGGTAATGTCTGGTATGCAGGCATCTCCCAAATCACCCACGGCTCTTGCAGTCATGCAGTGCTGTGGTAAAAGTTATGATTGAAGGGACAAGTTTTTTTAGATTTTAATGAAGAATATATTATGAGTGTGGTCATTTTTTACTGCAAATGATTTTCGTGAGTTATGATGATGAGTTATGATTAGTTGATTTTCGTATTGATTTTCGTTACATGAGAAATCGTCATAATTTAATCCATAAAGCACTTTAACTATGCAAGTTTATATGTCCAAAACCACACTTGAAAATTCTAACAAGACCATAAGTATTCCAGAGGTAAAAAGTAAAACCAACCCTCTCAACCAAAAACAATCCAGTTTCACACTTGCACAATTCAGTAATTTCATCACAATATGACCCATTTGTGCACTGGCCCCCATCCCCACATCTCGTACCTGGCTGCACTGATCTGATTGAGATTTCTGTTGCTGGATTGGGGTTTACAGGGGGGGTTTGTTCAAGGTTAAATGGGGTTTTGTAATGTTAGAGGGATGGCTGATTGTGGCATTGGTGTGTGGGTTGTGGCTGTGGGTATAATACAATTGTGAATTTTAATTTTAGTGTATTTTTGAATTGAAAGGTGGATGATAAATTGGATGTGCCTATTTTGTTTTGATGCTTTTCAGTCATAGTTTGGTGCAATTTTGCATGAATCACATATGTTTATGATATATCTTTTGTCATAAGTGTTGGCTCAAATCCAGATGGCATTCAAATGATTACACCACTGAATGTCTATCTTCCTGTCATTACAGAACATTGTTCCATGTAAAATATTTTGAAATCCAAAATATGTCCAAATTACTGATGTGTAAATATTACCACTGTTACTATGTCAAAATCATTAATTGTGTTGCCTCTTGTAAGAAACACACAACAGCACTACAATTCAAACCACTTCAAATTAAATAAGTTAAAAAGGCAAAATCAGGGACCAATTTGGAGGTGGGCAAATGACAAAGGTGGTTAGTGGAAAGTAAGGTAATAAGTGACAAGTCCAGGTGACAGGTGAACTGACAAGTGAAAATAAATCTTTAAGCTCATGTAGTCACTTTAGTTCACCTGTCACTTTACTGTCTATTATGTATCAAGTTTCTTACCACTTGTCTTATTGCCTGTCCACTCGCGTAGGTAATTGGCACCCGATACAACCCAAACATAAAACCAACTCAAAACTAACCCAACAAGCAGACACTATTAACCTCCTCGAATCCCTTTTCGCATAGACATACGCCCCTGGTGCAGGCGGCCCGATTTCCGCAGGTTTCTCCAGTTTTGCACGGCTTGTTCAAATGTGAATGGGCAGCTGGGGGGTTCACAAGGGGGTGGGATGGGTTGCGTGTGGGTATTAATATGGGGTGGAATATGTACCGCTGTATGGTTCGCATGAGATTGCGGTCTCGGTCTCGGTATTGACGCTACTGAGGCTTAAAAGTCGATAAGTCTAGAAAATATGGATCTTGAGAAAATCGAGTTTTATTGGAATGCTTGCAGCAACCCTACCATTGCATGGGTTTAATTTGTGTGATAAATTTTCCTCTGTGGATTACGACGACTTTATTTTCGAATTTTTGGATACTTTGTGGTATATAGATGGTGTTTTATTATTTTCCCTATACTCGACGGACCGCAAAGAAAACTCCAAAATTACTACGTCTTAGTCGATATCGCGTGAGCACTATATTGTACTTATGCACGCACTTTCATAAAAAGTAAAATATTTCAAAAGAAGGCGGACTCGCGTACAAGTGATGAGTTTTTTTTCCTGAAACTTGTTTTTCTTTGAGAATTTTTATTTTGATCTCACGATGACGTCATGATGGAATGTTTCCTTCAGAAAACTGCATAGTATTTATGTGGTCAGTTGAGTACACGTCAAGTGTTTTGTCGATTTAAACATTTAAAATTATAGGATTAGGCTGTTTGGTTTTAGTGTTATTAAATGCGCAAATTTTATTGTTGTACTCGGCGGACCGCAAAGTTAAAATCTGCAGAATACTACCATAATTTGATGAATAAAATCTTGTGATAAATTTCGTAATTAATCAATCCATAGCTAAACGAAATATCATGATGAGAAAACTGTATAATTTTTGGCTCATTTTTGAGATGGGTTATGGTAGTTTCCATACTAGTAAGTTTGATGTCCGCCGAGTACCGGTATACGTGGCAAAGCGCTAGTTTACCGCCCAAATTTCGGACGCCGATAAATCAGCTTTGAACATATTTAAGTTTACCAGTATGACTCATTTTCGGTCCACATCAACACCAGTTGACGAAATAATTATTACGGTGAACCTAAATGCGTTCAAAGCTAATTAATCGGTTTTCCGAAATTTCCGTCGCAAACCAGTGTGGATCACGTGTGAATGTTTAGGCTGTGCTGCGTTAATGCGATTTTTCTTCGGCACTGCACAAATTCTACAGTGAAAATCACTATCTAGTTGTGCTATTTCTTCAACTGGGAAAAGTGACAACAAAAGTGGTATTCTAAGTGTTAATTAAATGCAAGTGACACGTCAGTCTAATTGGCCCCACGCTAGTTGACATCGACTCGACTCGACACCTAATGTCAACTCGTTCCGTTCCCAATTCAAAGCTTCCGTCTGAACGTCGATCGTCCACTCGTCAGCAAGCTTTGAATCGGGATCGGTACCAGTTGACATTTGGTGTCGATCTCAACTAACGTGTGTGGGTGGCCCTTTGTCACTGGTATTGTCACCGGTAGGGTGTCAAATTTCCGTTTTCCGTTTCCGCTTTCCGCAGGCAATTTTTTTCCGTTTTCCGTTCCGTTTTCCGGCAAGTGCAAATATTTTTCCGTGCCCGTTTCCGTTTTCCGGCAAGTGCAAAAATTTTTCCGTTTCCGTTTTCCGTAATGAAATTTGTTGACACCCTAGTCACCGGCCCATTTGTGAAATTGTGCCCTGTACTTTTTAACGTCACTGTAAATATGTACATTTGTGCTGGTTAATGGTGTAAACTGCGCCAAAACTTTGGCGCCGAGCGCCATGGCTCTTTTCCTATCTCCAGCGACAAGCAACAATTGCACAAGAGCAAAATGGCGCCAAAATCGTCATGGCGCTTTTCGTGGGCATGGTGCCAGGCGCCTTTAGAGCCATGACAAGATGGTACTTTTTTTGGCGCCCGGCGCGTTTACATCACTAGTGCTGGTGTAGATGTGATTATGTAACTAATTAACATGCTGCGCTGTTTAGTGACTGCAAGGCACCTTCAAACGGTCTGTATAGGTAACTTTGTTTGCTTTTCAAACATGTAAATAGATACCTAGGTATTTTAATAAAGTTTAATAAAATGCATGAGCAGATGGCGGAATTATTTTTAAGCATATGCAACCAATTATTCTTTTAAAGTTTCAAGCATATTCATAGGTGTTTCATAAGTAGTTACCGTATTTCTCCTAATAGAACGGCACCTCCAATAGAATGGCAGGTCAAAAAGTTGACGAAAAAATAGAACGGCGCCGTTCTATTAGAAGAGATACGGTATTCGAAGTTCACTATATTTCTATTAGTATGTTTGCGCATGTCTTTAGGTTGTGTAATTGTTTCAACTGTGTAACTGTGAGGCATAAGTTTCAAATAATTCACATTCTTTTGAACGAAATTTTACTAAAAAGCATTAACGGTGTTTTACAAAAATTATCGCCATGCAAGTAATGATGTCAAAAATACACATTAAAAACTGTACCATTAGTATCATTATTTAGAAAAATGTGGTTTACTCGAGTGACTTCACACGTTGCACGCGTGGTTCACACTGGAAGTGTGCCAATGACATTTAACGCATGCGATTTTCATAAAATGATAGAAAAATTAATGCTGTTATTACGCTTTACAGTAACATATTCACAACAATAAGCTCGTTCTTTTTATCAGAAAATCGCATGCTTAAATTAAAATTGGCATGCTTCCAACGTGAGTCATCAATACCTGCGCGTGCAGAGTGTCGTGTCACTGTAGTATAACAAAAAAGGCTGTAATAAATACACAAAAAGGTCGGAATGCCTAAGCTGCACATTCAAACTGAAAACCGACAAAAATCATCAGTGATTTAATCAATGTATTACTAAAACTTAGATCAAAGCATTTTTATTAGAAGTTGAAAGTGTTATATTTAGTGCATTGTACACAGTGTCTGATTCTAATCTAGATGTGCATACTAATGTGTGAGCACTTTATATTTATTACCATCCAATTCCTGTGAAATGTTTTGGCTTGATAAAACTTCCAACTTCTCTTGCCCTATGTCATAAATTTCCAGCCACCTTCAAGTCATAGTTGTTAAAATATCTACATTTATTTTTCCTTTATCAGATACTTTTGCATGTTTGTTAAAATTAAACTCTGAAGTTATAAGATGTGACTGAAACAGTTGAAAAATGAATTTACTGTATGTTACAATTGCACAGCTATTTCAAGGTATGTAACTTAATTAGATACTTACCTACCCCAGGGGCCAGATTTAATTCTCCCTACAGATTTGTAGGGTGGGGCGTACGCCCGATAGATTTTTTAAAGTTCAGCCGCATCGACGCACATGCACCGAGAGCAAGGCGGTTTGTAAAATATACGAAACCATCCCTTAAGGTCGCCGATATTGCAATATGACGTATATCACTTCGATTTTGGCACGGAAATCACTATTTCGTCATTTCTCGGCCGTCTGCCAATTCGCCTTTTATTTTATTTTGTCGGGCGGGTTACTCGCATAATTCGCACTTTTGTACGCTCGTGCATGCATTTCTTTCTTGTCGCTGCCCTCATGGTTTCGGTTGCAGACAGTGAACACTAAAAAAGTGACCACCTGACTACACAAAAGCGCGACTTATGCGAGTAACCCGCCCGACACAATAAAATAAAAAAACGAATTGGCCGACGGCCAAGAAATGAAGAAATCATGATTTCCGTGCCAAAATCGAACTGATAAACGTCATATTGCAATATCGGCGACTTTAAGGGATGGTTTCGTATATTTTACCAACCGCCTTGCTCTCGGTGCATGTGCGTCGATGCGGCTGAACTTCAAAAAATCTATCGGGCGTACGCCCTACCCTACAAATTTGTAGGGAGAATTAAATCTGGCCCAGGTTATCAATTCTATAGTCTGTTCAGTCCAGTTTATGCAATGATTTAAATCAAAGATATTTGTCCTAAACTGGTATTTATCTTGGCTTGGTCACATTTAGACTTTAAACATATAATTTTTAATAAATCACCAGTTGATTTACAGTGATATTTTCCAAAATATGGGACATTTTAACAACTCTAGCTTGGCCATCTATCCAACGGGACAGCAAAAATAGGTTTTGCCAGGCAAAACGGCTCCGGTTACATAACAAAAATGCCTGTTTGAGCAATTCGGTTTCGAAGGGTTACACCTTTTATATTCTCCATCTGAACCTGTTTCTGGCTCGCTGCCAGCGATGCAAGGGTGCAAACCCGGCCGCAGACCAGGGACGAAATTTAATTCGCCCGACGCTTTTTTTCGGCAAGCAAAATTCAGTGTATCCGAAATTTTACGCCGCCCCGATTGGGTTGTTTTGGCGCCGACTTCTCGGCTCGGGTAGACAAGCGACAAAGAAAAGTGTTAAGTAACGTTATGTCAAGTGACAAGGAAACTTCGTCAAGTAACAATAAGTGTCGCTTTCAGTGCGAAATGATACTTGTCACTTAGGTATTTAGATATATGCGTACGCGTCAATTGAATCGCAACTTTCAATTTTACAATTTACATTATCCACTTTACTTGTCACCAGCGTACTTAGGGAATTGATACCTGGGGCCAGTCCCGCAAGTTGACAAGTACTTTACTTTTGACTTTTAACTTGACTCTTGACTTTGTCACTCGCCGGTTCCGCAAGTGGCTAAGTCAATAATAAAGTTAAAAGTCAAGAGTAAAGTACTTGTCAACCGCATCAAATCGGGCATCCGTATGATCCCGGATACACCGAATCGGGTTGCCCGACAAAATGAATCGGGCTAATTAAATTCCGTACCAGTCGAAGGTCCATCTTTGTCATTTTGTCGAGTCGTTTCAGCTGAAGGTCGGGTCCGGAAACCCGTCGGGTTCCCGCCGGAAAGTTTACCCGCCGTAGATTGGTAGTCTTGAAAAAGGTTTTTTTAGGATTTTAAGGTTTTAGTTAGGGTTTTAGGTAGGGTGTATGTTTGGGTGTGGAAAAATCTGATTGAAACGCTAATTGAAATCGTCCTTTGCGTGATTTTTGGGTGTACGCTAAAGTAATCGTAAATATTTGTGCGGAACTGTGAAAGGCGCATGCGCAGTGTGCTGAACTTTGAGAGAATCGGGTCATGGCGCTGGCGCCATTTTTCTGGCGCCTTGCTACCCACAAAATGGAAGGGAAGGTGTGCTATTTTCTAAATTATCTGACCATTTTCATGCATATTGAGATGCTTTCGATTTCAGATTGATGAATCGGGCTGCCCGAAATCTAGAGCAAATTTATTTTCTCACCAAACAAACACGTTACAGCCCCAATGCTTTTATTTAGCTTGCGGTGAGTCAAAAAATGCTAATTGCTTGCACTGGCACCAAATCGCATGCGCTTTTCCTAAAGTTTTAAAAAGCGATTGTTAGTAAAAAATAGATCTACCGATAGCTAAAGTTCTGAACCTGCATACTTTTCTTCTATTTTTCTTATATATTAGTACTAAATTATATGCATACACTTCGCAATTTTTTAGCATTGCGTTGGCACTAATTTTTTTATGCTGAAAAATCTGAAAAACATATAGTTTTTGTATATCATCAATCATCAATTGATCAAACCTATATCATTAATTATCCCGAAGAATTTTCAGACGCTCATTTTTAACGGGGTCTTGTTTTGCAAACAAATTGGAATGGATTAAAAAAAAATTGAGTAGTCAACCAGCGATGGTATGCCATAGTTCCCTTCTTTATCATAAATACAATATTTCTGTATCATAGCTAGTGATGGAATGGCGCCATGGCGCTGGCGCCATTTGAGGGCGCCAAAGGGCGCCGCGCCATGGCGCCCTTTTTCTGTGGCGCCCCTGGCGCCTGGCGCCCACTTTCTGAAAGGCGCCATGGCGCCCTTGGCGCTTGGCGCCCTTTTTCTGTGGCGCCCTTGGCGCCTGGCGCCCTGCTCTAAAAGGGCGCCAAAATGGCGCCAGCATGGTTTCAAGGTGACCGTCTGTAGATAATCGAATTCGCCATAAAAATGGACGAAATGGTGCTACTGGATGGAATTTTTTTTGTGCAACGGGTTCATCAGACGCGTCTGACCTACCAGAAGCTGATAGTGATGAACCGTTGAACTTGCAAACCCATGAATCATTAGATTAAATTGTTGTATTTTTGTTTTTGTGCATTTCAAGAAAACATTTGCGAGCAGAAATCAAAAAAAAATTTTGCGCTATATGAAATGAATGAATTTTTTGTTAAATGACAATTTTCATCGTGTTTAAATTGATTTTTATGCTTAACTTTTTTGTCTTATTTTTGATGATTACATCCTGGAAAACGTGAATAAAGACATGAATGTGTGCGTTAGAGGGCTAGAAAAATATTTTAGCACACTCGGGGTACTGTACGCACATAATTAAGCTGGCGCCCTATTTTTCAAATGGCGCCATAGCGCCCTTGGCGCTTGGCGCCCTTTTTCTGTGGCGCCCTTGGCGCTTGGCGCCCAGTTTCCGAATGGCGCCATTGGCGCCTGGCGCCCTTTTTTCTGGCGCTTTTCCATCACTAATCATAGCATTATTTTTTCTTAATTCATCAAACAAAGATAAACTTTTTATCGTGGTGTACTTGCTCATTTTCAAACTGTTCACTAGCTGTATTTTATGTCCCACAATCCTTATCTGAGTAAAACTCTAGAAAATAGAATGAGGTGTATCCTAGCTACAGTTGACGGAGATTAGAAACGACTCAGTTCAAAGCTGCTTTATGAGTTTCCTAAATTTCGGTTGAAAACTAGTGTTTACGGGGCCATAATATCATAAATATTCAACCAGAACAATTCACTCAAAACTGCGGGCGATCCCAGGCGCCAAATTCAATTAGAACGCACAATTATGCACCTTGCAATTGGGTCCGGGCCCCCTAACACCCCCTCAAAAAGACCCCTTTACGCACCATCAATTTGCCTGCACTCGCCATTGGTGTGTATGAAGCCCGGGGCGCACTGGCACCTGCCCGACATGCACACCCTGGTCACGTCGCAGTCCGTGTCCGTGATGCACTCCGGCGTGGACTGCAACTCGTGCGCCGATGCGGAATTGTCTGCTGGGGGAGGCTTATTGGCGAATTTTTCTACTGACGAATATGGAACTTTTCACTCGACTCTTGAAACTTTTCACAATTTTCTCGTCATATCACAGCGAATATCACACGCCTTGTAATCATCACATTCCCTTCACAACCGAACTCACCTCTACCACGACCCACATCCCTGGGACTGTTAGCGACCACCCTGTCCCTGACCTCTGCACCACCAAGCTCGTGCCTGCCATCATTGCTGGCAGGGTTGTCAGCTGTGCCAGCAGGCGTGAGGACGAGGCACTGGCCGTTGATGGCTGTGGAGCCGCGCTGGCACTCGCAGCGTTGGGAGATTGGGCCGCACTGGGCGCCGGAGACGCATCTGGGGGGGGGGGGGGGTGATGGAGTGTTTTGTACGGAAATGGGTTAGCGGGAGTTGGTTTGTTTTTCACAATAATACATGTGTCCATGCTTGACCAGCCCTACTCAGCTTATATATATTTAGTAGTGATTAGTGACAGTTGCTTCTACGTTCCTCTAAAATTTCAGGGGGGCCCCCCACCCCCATAGCGTGGGCCGCGGCAGTCGCGTGAAACGACACGCATACTGCCGAACTTGGTTGGGGACCAGTTTACAAACAAATGCACAGGTAGATAACAAAAACAAAAGCCAACCTAGTCGTTTGATCACACGGGCCGCCCACAAAGGCGATGGCACTTTCAATATCAGTTTCACCCCGCACATCACTATCACCATTCTGATCGAAGCCAGACCGCACGGGCGGCAGTGGCAACTCTTTGTGTTCCAAAATGGCCGGTGCCTTGTCGGTGGTGCCTATCGAATGTGCCTGTGCCGGTGGCAGACATTGCCCGTTTATGAGACCGGTGCCTGGTGGACATTCGCACAGGCCTGATGATGAGCAGCTGTGGGGGGGGGGTGCGATTGGGAAATGGTTAGATAATAATGATGCAAATATGTGTCTGTGACATGTGTGCGATGATCGCTGTGGAGCACAGTAGTTATATTTACCGTATTTTCTCGAAATACCCCCCCTCGAAAAAAACCACGTCTCGAAATACCCCCCCCCCCCTCAAAATGGACACTATGAAATAATTACCCACCCCCTCGAAATACCCCCCCCCCCCCTAATTGTATGTAGAGGGAACATACATGACTACAGCTGCGGTTTGTGATCCCGGCAATGCAGAACAGACGTTAAAAAGAACCACTGTGTTACGTTAGAACCTTTTTATATCATCTACATACTTAAATATGTAAGTGCATAGACTCTATTACATGGTGTTTATTGGTGTATTTTTCAATGTCTGCGTACGTTACAAACGACAAATTTGTACCGGGATTTCAAAAAATTTCTGGCGAAATAATAAGCCCCCCCTCGTTTAACCCAGCTCAAAATTATCACTCTGAAACAATCACCCCCGGAGGTATTTCGAGGAAATACGGTAAATACTCAAAGTACAACACAGTATGCATCTGCCCACCGGAGCGTATCTAGGATTTGGGAAATTTTATCAGTATCGGGATTGGTATTTGAAAATTTTTGGGATCCAGATTGGCATTTGAAATTTTGTCATCAGGGTAGCCATTTAGGCCTAGGAATCACTATCCCAAAAATTATCAGGATCCCATTTGAATCCTTCAGTGAATAGCAGACAATCTCCTTCCTCTTTACCAATCACAATTCTGTCAACCCAAGAATTCCAATCATAAAAGGCCAACCTGCTGCCAGTAACGCAGTCACTGAGTTTTCTACAGGGCTCACCCACAGCAGCCAATTGTGGCCTGGCAATGCCATTCTGTGGGCTTGCTGGCAGGGCTGGTGGCAAAGCTGGCTGGGGTTGTCTGGTACTGGATGCTGGTATTTCTGGAGGGTAAAAAGGGAATTTTAGAAAAAAATAAAATGTGAGTTATTGTGGGTTGTGAATAGTGTTCCAAAAATCTTGGCAGATTTCTATTTTTAAGTATGTGAAAATATAAAAAATCTCAGTTTATAAAAATTATAAGTTTTTATAAAAATCTTGTATTTCATTTTATTTTCACGGTGTGTTTCCAGAAAATACCTACCTACCTAGATTTAATTGTACTTCATTTATGATAAGAGAGTGTAAAAAACATCTCATTTATATTTCCCCCACATTTTGTGAGAGATTTAAATATAGGTATTTTCTTTTTGAGAGATTTTCTGGGATTATATTAAATTATATTTTCTGAAAATCCCCATTTTCTCGCTTGTTAATGGTTTGTTTATACTATGGTACATTGCAGTATAGACTACCAACCTTGGATGCACTGGCCATTCGATATGATCAGTCCCGCTGGGCACAGACATTGGGCCTGGACACACTGGGAACCACCCGTGCACGCTGTGTTCTCATCTGCAGTGAAAAAATGCCAGTTCAAATAACATAAACATCAAATAACATCCCATTGAACAAACCACACAAGTCCCCAGGCAGCACATTTCTCACGGGCACAGAATGTGGCAGAATTGGCAATGCCTTCTGCAGCCTGCCACCAGCGGCACGCCCACTTTCCAAACTGGCTCCATTCTCAGTTGACTGTGGCACCGTGCCAACTGCTCCATTCTGACCTTGATCCTGACCACCAGCCATAGTACTGCTGATACAGATGCCATTCACTGGCGACTGGTCAGGCTGGGGGCACACGCAAAAGCCATCCGAGCATTCTGAGTTGCCCGTGCACTGTTGGCCAGCTGCACAGGATCCACCGGGGCTGGATGTCAGCTGGCTTGATTTTCCTGGGTGTGGTTTGGGAAATGTTTCTGTTTTTAGAGTACCGACTGGTTTGGATGATTGTGGTCTCGTGTCAGTGGATTGATTCAGCCGGCTTAAATGCAGCTAATTTGAGTCTGCTGGCAGCTGATATCTCACTGAACCACATTATTCATCTATCTGCATACTATACCAAATAAGACATATTCGGTATTCCTTGAAATACCCCCACGGGGTTTATTTTTTCCATTGTGAAAATTTTGAGGGGTGTTAAACGAGGGGGGGTGTTTCGAGGAAATACGGTACATTCAATACAAAAAATTAACACATAAGAAAACAGCAATTAGTTAGTTAGTACGCCACGCGAATGTGTCAGTAGGTAATTACACCTCTGTGTGTTTGTCAGTAAATTACGTGCCTTGTGCGTATCAGTTGACAACCGAAATGTCCAGAACTGACAAATCCATTTTGAACGCGTTTGAGTTCAACACAATGAATCATTTTTGATCTCTGTCAACACCAGTTGACAGACTCCTCATTCCAGTCAACTCAGCTCTGGAAATCTAGACTGTCAACTAGTTCGCATGTGGCCAAACACCAACACCAAAGGCACCGCATACCCAAGCACTGGCCAGAACTGGGCAGGCACTTGCACGTGCCGTACATGCACACGAGCCCCATCCGGCATTGGTAAGTGTAGCTGCATGCACCCCCCGCGTGCACGTTGTCCACCGGCATCGAACAGTACCCCAGGGGGTTCGCGTTGGTGCCCGGGGGACACACGCAGTGCGAGTACCTGTGTGGGGGGGGGGGGGGGGTGAGTTGAAGGTTTGTGTTGGAGGGGCTACAGTTTCTAGTTGACATGACAATGGCTGTCAACTGGGCCGACTGGTTTCCATTCAGGGGGAGGGTTCGCGGGGGTTCAATTCCTATATAGGCTTTTCCAAGGTATAGAAGGGAGAAAAGGGTATAAAAATCGCCAAATGTAGGTGAAAAATAATTATATAAGCACACATTTTACACAAAATAGCTGAAAATAGGCAATGAAACACATCAACTATCGATTTTGAAGGTTAAAAACTATAAAAAAGTATGAAAATTAGTGATTTTGACTGAAAATTGGGGCAAAACTTCTCAAAAATGACCAGGTACGTTGATAGCTGGACGATTTGGAGGGGGGTTGAGGGGATTGCGTCCGGGATCCATAAATAGCGTGCGGATTGGGGAGGGGCTTAGCATAACCCCCACCCCCCCTACTAAACCCCTGCCCGAAAACAAACCTGCAGACAGAATTTCCAACACACAGCTTGGTCTGACTGCAGCCGCCCCCAGGAAAGCTCACCGATGCCTGCTGGAAGCACATGTCACCCACTGCCTGCTGCCCTATGGGACACTTGCACACGCCAGGGGAGAAGTTTGATTTGCCCCACAGGTTTTTGGGGGTTACCCTATTTATATTTTTTTGGAATTTGAAGGTTGTTCTGATTTTGAGGTGACTTTAGAAAAGCATACATATCTATTAAAAATAAACTATTTATTTTTTTAATTTTTATTTGAGTACATGGGTACCTATACCTTTGTCATACACTTTTCTGTACCTATACTTTTCTAAGGGTGAACGGCGCTACTTTTTTTTTACCTGCAAGTATAAAAATTCATTTCTTTTTGACGTCCTGATTCTTCTCTCGAAAACCCGTTAAAAACAACTCTGGCCATTCCTAATTCCAACCTCAATAAATCGGGTATGCCTGACAAAAACACAGGGCTAATCAAACGCCATCCCTGAATTTTTTGCTTGCCCCTGCCTTTGCACCAGCCCATTTCTCCCCTCAAAATTTCCACTCAAAACTGTGCATTGGCTGCCTGCCAAACAGAGGGTAACCCCTGGCGTGCAGATTGATCCCGGGGTGGAAAACGGTCTACACACCCCAGAGATAAGCAAAGAGCCAGGGGGTTGTCAGCATATTGGGGGGTGGGTGTTGGGGTTGGAATGCGCTTTGATGGCTAATGATGGATGTGAAACAACGTATGAATGATAATGTGTTTCAATTTTGAAGTGTTTTTCTCGAGTGACCTTTCAAATTTTCGAATAGTTTTCTAAAACTACATTTCAAATTTAGTTTTAGGTTTCTGCCAATAGTTTTGTCACTTGCCAGGGCCTCAGTTTTCAGTTTTCCGAAAGCAAAATTCTTCCGTTTCCGCTTTTCGGCCGCCGTAATTTTCGACAGCCCAACCAAAACAGCCGCCAAAAGCGCACCCCAACTTCCCCAAAACAACCCGCCAATATAACAACAACACCTGAACCACAAGCCCGCTGCGCCTTGGTGGCACCGCCGTGTATCAGACTTGGCTGCGGTGCGGTCACCCCGCTGGTCCCAGTTCCAATTTGGGTGGGTGTCACAATGACCGGGCCGCTGCTGGGCACGACCACGCTCACGCAGATGCCCTCGATGATCACCTGGGGGTGTGGGGGTGAGGGATAAGGTAGCAGTGGCAGTAATCCGTGAATCACAATGGGGCAATTCCGCAAAGGGAAAAGTAAAATGGCACATTATTAAGGCATAGTAATTTGGCAAATGGCAGGTGAAAAGGTGTCACAATTTTACTTGACACTCATCAATTGCAACTTTACTTGTCACTTCCCACCACCCACCAAACTCAGCCAAACCACCCAAAAATACCTGCTCTGGGTCCATGCATTGACAAGTGAAATAGCCTGGCATTCCAGTGGTCCTGCAAATGCTATCACCAATGCACATGTCCACATTGGGGCGGCACGCAAATCCAGGCTCTATGGGCGTCACCAGCTGGCCTGGCGGACGGCTGGGGGTTGTCAGAGTGCTGGGGCTGCTGGGCATTTCACAGGTTTGGTCCCGGATTATGTAGCCTGCAAATTTTGATGGTTTTTTATGGTGGTGTCAGGAATTGGTACTTTTTGTGGAGGAATGAAGTTTATATCGCATACCAAGTGGATCCATCGAACCCCACACGATGTAAGTTTAAAGTCAAGTGTCAAATGTCATGTAATTACATTAAAACTTGCACAAATTTGTCAATTGTTGTTTTACATGACATCTGACACTCCAAGAAGACTCTCCACTCAAAAACAACCAAAACTCAAAACTGCCCCAGCCACAAACCTCTAGGACAAAGACACCTGCCATCCTGGCAATATGCCCCGCCAGCGCACTGGGCAGCTGTGCCAGCAGCCCCGCAGGACTGGCCTGGCAGGGCGCGCGTGAACGATATGCACTTGCCATCCATCAAGGCTGTGCCCTGGGCGCACAGACACACCCCGTTGACGCACTGGGAGTTGCCTGGGTTGCGATTTGTGGGTCTACCTTGCACCATACCAAATATTTTTGTACCGTATTTCATTAAAATACTTACTTTAACCTCGAATACCTCGAACAAGCCCCAACCCCCTGTGCATTAACCCCCACCCCCGTCCAAATTTGCCTTTACGGGGTAAATTAACTAAATAAAAAATCCCTTGAGGAATGCAGCTATAGCTGTTCATTATCAATTTAATAACGATAAATAAAACGTTTAATTTTGCAAATTATGTTTAATACACGCTAAAATTCATAGTGTCGTCACTAAATTTCTGATGAACAACCCCTTCGAATAGCCTCCAAACAAAATATTCTGGCTGAAAAATGGTGTTTTTTAAAATTACACTGAAAATCCATACATTGGACTAATAAAAAATGCCCACCAATTCTCAGACAAATGCAAATGTCACCTGTACACGTGTCCACATTGGCGGTGCACCTCTGGCCCGGTGCCTTGGTGCTCTGGCACACGAAACCATATTGCTGGCTGCCAGCTGGGCAAACGCATCTTTGCACGATGGATGAGCACTGACTGCCGCCGAAACATTGCTCACCCTGGGCGCAGGATTGCCCAGGAAGTGCCATGCCTGTCAGGGTGGTGGCTGGGCTGATTTCGGTGCACAGAGGCTATTGGTAATGAGTGCATTTTGCTACTTTATTGATTGTATATCTCCTTCTTTTGCCACTCCCAGACACCGTAAAATGGCTTGTAAGTGGCTAAGTGTCATGCAAAGTGTCAATCAATATAAAAAATAGGTAAATGTTTTCTCACTTAACTTTTTGCATGATATTTTTCATGACATCTGATATTAGTGATGTAAAAAGTGCCGGGACTTCGGCGCTGAGCGCCATGGCGCTTTGTCGACCCTCAGCGCCAGACGAAAAAAAGCGCCAGCGCCATAGGTTTCTAACAGAGTTGTTAAAATACCGGTATTTTTGGAAAGTGTAAGTGTAAGTGTAAATACACTTTTCAAATTTTGAGTATGGATACCAAAAGTGTAAGGTATTTTAAAAATACCTAGGAAAGTGTAAAAAAGTGTAAGTGTAAAAATTTCTTTTAGAAAGAGCTCTCACTGTTGAGCATTAGAAAACACCGCTGTTCTCACCTTTAGATCAATTTATTTATCATTTTCATGCATTATTTCACTTCTTACAGCCTTTTATGAAACATTTCAGGCTGTAACAAATACTGTAGTGGTATGAAGTTCCCTAATAATGGCACTTTTTCAGTGTTGATATTTTACTGATTAAGCAATGCGATACACACTGTTTAAATGCAAGAATGGACATGCAGCAAATGTCAATGCAAAAGTTGACTTTGTGTCCAGCTGGTGAATTTCCATTGATCTTGTCCTTTTTACAAAAGTATGATGAAACTGTAGAATACCATGAGTACTGATCAAAGGTTGTAGATCAAAGGCTAGTTTGTACATTTGCCATATTTTCTACATTCAATGCATTTTTTGTACATGACCCTATTTTATGCTTTCTCAAAAGCATAAAACAGGGCCATCTGAAAGAAAAAAAATACACTTTCGGTACCCAGGTATTTTGCCCAGGAAAGTGTAAAAAAGTGTATGGGTATTTTATGAAAGTGTAAGTGTAAATATAAATACCCATTTACCCGGGTATTTCGGGTAAGTGTAAATACACTTTCACAACTCTGGTTTCTAACTGGCATCACTATTTGACACTAACGTTACACCATAAATAACATCCATATCAATAACCCACCTCTAGTAGTCCCAGTACTGGGCAACTGGGTGGTCTCCGCCGGCACCAGCGGCATGCACCTGTCAGCCACAGCTGTACTGCCCTGCCTGCATTCGCAAAGGCCCGTTTGCAAGCTGCACGACGAGCCCCCCGAACACGATTGGATTATCTAAGTGGGGGGGTAGGGGATTTTGAAGTGTGAAATTGAGGGAAAAGGGAGAATTGTGTGGGGTTTAACACACGACGGGCATGATGAATGTCTCACTCGTTCCAGGGTTATGTTATGAAGTCATGTGGCGTCACAATGTTTCCGGAAAGTTTTCTGGATTGTATTCTGCTAGTTTTGGTGACTTCATGACATTCACGATTCACGTTATGCCATCACCACAATCCTATTCAGAGAATTTCCGGAAAAAATTATGATATCATACCATCACTCTGGAACGAGTGACACATTAACTATATTAATGGTGGGTTAAACCCCTATTATGCCAAAAAGAAATATCCCAGAAACTGACTGGGTCACACTTGTTGCCAGGCTTCACAAGTGCATCAACGCACTGGTCGCTGCTGCCAATAACTTGATTCTCTGGGCACAGGCAAATGTTTTGTCCGCAAGACGAGCCGCCGCCACATTGGGGCAGGGTTCCCGGTGTGCACGAATCTCCAGGCGATAGTGAAGTTTGGCCAGTGCGCTGACAGGTCACTTTGAGGGTGATGCCGTCTGCGTGGTTTTATCCAGGGGTATACTTGGTGCCAGTCCTAGAGCCTGTAAAATGCCATGTAAAATGTAAAATGTCATGCAAAGTGTCAGAAGTCCTGTTAAATACCCTGCAAAATGGCTAACATAAGATTGCCATTTTCAGCGCATTTTACATGACTTTTGACACTGCAGTATATTTGACATTTTACATGGCATTTTACAGTGTCTGGGACGCGCCCTGGTGTCCAGAATTAGTTATGTCTCAGATAATAAGGAAACTTATGGCCGCACTTTCACAGAGCCGAGTATAACAACATTGGGTTGATAATAGTTTAACCGGGTTTTGTTTCCGGCAAAAAAATTATGGTAGACCAGTTTCAATCAAGGTGGTGTGATTGGTCTTCATTCAAATTCGTATTTGCTGTAACTCTGACTTAAAATAAACTGACTCTTATTTACCTAGTTGGTAAATTTCATTCTAAAAAACAACTTTTTCCATCCAAAGTGGAATCTCATCCCTTTTCACTTCCAAGTCCCAATTTAACATTCACTTAATCCCAATCGAACATAGCACTATATCCTGATATCACTATAATTGTAAATCACTATAGAATGTGTTTTTCACCAGAACTAAGTACAAAAACGAGCGAGTTGTCTAGTGATCTACCTAACACTTGCATGTTGTCTAATGACACTCACAAGCCAAATATGTGTACATCGTTACGTATGATGGAATATTTAGATAGCACACGTTTTGCGGCCAACATTGGTGATTATATGTGGTCCATTAAACAGAAAAATACTCATAGAACACCAATAGATTTCTTAGAACTAACATTTACCACACATTACGGTAGCTTGAAAACTCAGGCACGCCGAATTGCCGCGCTGCGAAATGGCTGGCAGAATACCGAGAGCCAACCGGCGGCACAATCCGATGGCCAAGTATCGCAACCACCGCAGAATTTTCAACGCGGACGCGGCTTCAACTCGTATCGGGGTCGACAACCCTACAATGCACGTGGTCGCGCGAGGGGACAATTCTTGGCACAAAGGGGTAGCTTTGCGGGTATGTTGATTCTGATGTATACATCTGCGTTGACCACTCAAGTACACCTACCGCACAATGCTTCTACATGTTGGCACCTTGCTGATTCATGTTGTTGGCACCGTGCCAAAGAACGTTGTTGGCATCATGCCCATTTATTCAATATGTGTGAATATAAGGATAGTATCCATTTAAATAATAATTCAACAATTCATAAATGGCAAAATACCTACACAGGTCGGGGGATCGCCCCGGCGAAAACAGGACAACAGACTGCTTACGATCTGACCCAAAATGTCCTACAATTTGAGCCGGAACCCCTGACCGAGGCGCGTGCGGGCGGAGAGCAAAATCACACACCCACCGGGAATTATCAAGGTAAGCTGCAATTCTTTTATGTGTACCAGGGGGCGGGCGTGAGAATTCCTGTAAATTATTGCAAATATAAATTGAAGATAGTAAGAAAATTATGTATTTTGCAAATTACGAATTTAAATTTGAAATTTACAATAAATGGTGCATATTACAATATTGTTTCAGCTAGTTCGAGCGGGGGGCAGCGCACTTCTGGGGCCGTAAATGCCCAACAATTGTCGACAATTTTGGCGCGCCAGCAGACGCAAAATGCGCAACAGTTGGTCGACGAGGACATTGTGTCCGACGACGAAGACTTTGACAACATGCCAAGTGAGTCACACGGATTTTCAACTGTTTTAGCGATTACGGCCAGAAAAATAGACATCTCGAATGAGAAAAACTCTGTTAAATTACTGGAGCTTGACCTGCAACGGCTAAATCTATCGACATTACTGTATGTAAAAATTGACAGATCGAATGATAATTACATGTACATTTTGCAAAACACTATAGATGCGGTCACATCGACGGTGGCTGCAGCGACGCGCGCGGGGGACAACTCGTACACCGGTGTGGCGCAGGCAAGTTTAGACAGGTGCTTAGGGTACAAAATGGTGATAGAACTCTTTTCTAAACAGGTTCGCACACGCGGTCGCGAACTGCCAAGGTCGATACACTGCCGCCAACTGCTTTTATCCCATCTGGAAAAATCGAACGCTGCAAAGTGTGCACGGTCGTTGGGCAACTTCCTGCAGTCGCATGCGTACTACCCCGAAGACACAATGATTAGGGACAAGGCATTTGGCACCAAATGCCATGCAATTAACGGCATAGTTCGGCTCCTAAATACTGGCATTAATATGGGACCGGTGTGTGGGTTCCGCCCTTCTGACCACACCCCGGTTTCCACTCGGAAAATTTTGTTGCCCACGGAAACAGTTGTCGACCCGTACGCATACTTTTACTCTGTGTTAATTCTTGGCGATTCTACTAGTGCTTCGTTGTATGATATGTTGTCGAGAGACTGTGCTAGGGCGCAAATGCCGGTGACGGTGCATGGCAGCAAGGGATTGTTTTCCGGCCGGCGCATGAACACTTTTTGTGCGGGTATTCATGACGTCAAGTTTACTACTGTGTATGACATGGTTGTTTTACGCTCAGTTTTGAATGCATGCGATGCCGAGTTATTTGAAGCTTGTGTCTTTGATGCGAAAGGTGTTGATGTATTTTTTTTGGATGGCGTAAAAAAACACGTTGAGTTTATTCAATCGAATAATTCTTTGAAATTGCAGCCGTTTGGAAAATTCGCCTTGTGCATTGTGGGGCCGACAATGCCCATGTGTTTTTCTAGTTCCTGGTCAATTGCGCGAATTCAGGAAACCTTTTTGTTCTTGTACACGCTTGAAAACGCGCTTGTGAATTTGGCTGCTACTAGCCTCGAAAACGTTATTGTGATACGCTTGTTTGACTTTTTGGACTGTAATTCTTCCACCTTAGGTTTTGATAGTAAATACGATGCTTTTCTGGCGTTGATGACAAAGGATGGTCTGCACACGTCTGAAAATGGCAACCGACTGTTCTGTCACCTGATTAGAAAAGAGTTGAACACCATGTCAGTTACTAATTACACGCGGTATTTACAAATACTCGTTTGGCACACATCCAACAAATATCACTTCTCAGGCGAGAAGCAGCCAGGCTACTGGACGAACCGCCGGAAACTCAGGACAAGTAATGGCTGGCCAATCACCGCTGACCAACCATTTCCAACGTTTGCGCAAATAAATTTTGTATTAAGTGAGGGTAATTTCTGCAGAGATGTGAACGCCGACGTGACTCGTACTTTTATCTATTTTTTTCCGATACTTTTGGGTACTGAACGTTTTGTTTTAGGTACTCAGTATGGTTTTGACATTAGAATGTCAAATGTTTTACGTAAGGTTAGCCAGATGGCTATATTTGGGTTCCGTGGATGTAGCATGAAATACCAAACTTTAAATAAAAATTTCTTGATAGCAACAAAGAAACTTATAGATGTAAATTTCACTTGTAAAATCCTGAAAAATGGAAGTCACATGTGGTTACAGTGGTTTTTATTAAATGATTATATGGTACTTCACACTTCATCCCCGTATAATACTGACACGGGTGACCGCTTTTATGTATTGAAAATGAATGTTCAATCTTTATACATCTGCAAAACTTTTTATGTGGATATGAAATGGGGTGTGGTGAAGACTGGTACTTTTTCTTCGTTTTTTGTTTGCTTGAGGGCTAATAACGGAAATACGTTTGATACTATTATAGACCTCGTGGCGTTTTATGCGATCGATTGGATTATTTTACTACGTTTTCATTTTGAGTTTGCCTTTTTACTATTCGATATTAGCAATATGACATTCATAACTGAAATATGTCAACATTTAATTAGAGGTAATCTACTTTTGAACAAAATAACTCATATCTTGATAATGGTACATTTTCTAGTGCAAATAATTACAAAAACGACCATCTTGAAAAATATGAAATATGAATTATTGCTAATATCGATTATTTCGATGTTCACAAAAATAAACGGTGAGACAGGATTTGAAAATGCTTTATCCGACACCGAGTATTTACACTCCATACCGCTACTTATTTTATATCAAAACGCTAGATACTTGAGATGGAAAAAACCCGAACTACTGGCAGCAATTGTAAATAGTGGATGTGATATTATGTGTTTTGTGGAAACGCATTTTAGGTGTCTAACGGAAGCAATTGACATTCCTGGCTACATTGGGATACACTCGTACAAAAAAGATACGGAAGCAGGTGGTATCTCGGTATACGTAAAGCGTTCTATAAAATACACAATAATTGATTATACTAATTGTGCCAATATTATGGGCATACTAGTGCACACAGGCGAGAAGAAATTAAATATTACAACTTGCTATCTTTTGAATAATACTAAAGCCAAGAAATCCAAAAAAGTACAAGATCTAAATGAAAATATATTAAGTGAATTGGGTGCAAAGATGTCCAGTCTAGACAAAAAGGGACATCTTTCAATAATACTAGGTGACTTTAATGGGCACATAGGTAATGATGAACTAGGTCTCATAGGTAATGATCCCACAGTAAATGAAAATGGCAAACTTATTAGAGATTGGCAGGCTAAATATGGTCCCCATCTCTTAAATAGAAACTTTGATGAGCTGTGGACATATGAGAGGTCAAATGCCAAATCTGTTATTGACTTATGTTTCTTAAATAGAGAACTTCAACATGTATCAGGCTGGATAGATAGTACTGGTACACTATGCCCCTTGGTCTCTGATCATCATGCCATTTTTGTGAGATTTGCATGCACTCAGAAACTACACAACAAAACAGAATATAAAATTGGTAAGAAAATGTCCAAGGCTGAACTCTTAATAATGAAAGAAAAATTGTGTGAGGTGGAACCTAGATCATATCATGATATTTTGAGCTCAATACAAGATACCTGCAATGAAATTAAAATGGAAAATATAGGTAAGCAAACCATCATAATACCAAGAGGTCCATCTGTCAATAAATCCATCACAAAACTGCATAGAAATATTGCTAAAGTAAGAAGAAAAATACAATTACATGGAAAGACAGAAACACTGAGAAAAGAACTTAGGTTATATCAACATAAATTGAATAAAGAAAAAAAAGAACTAAACAAAAAACATAAAGACATGGAACTCGAAAAACTATTGGATAATAAAACCAGAGAATTAAATATGGTATATAAGCACATAAACAAAAACTGGCATGGCTCAAAACAAATAACAGAAATGACAGACAATAAAGGGAACATAATAGAATCTGATGATAAAATGAATATGGAAATGACTAGAGTCTGGGGTAATATCATGACAAGTAATCCAGGTTCCCCCACATATCATACATTGGGCTCTAAACAATTTTGTCAAGATATCAAAAACGACCTAATTGCAGACTTTACACATGATGAATTAAGTAAGGCACTAAAACAGCTTCAAAACAATAAATCCCCTGGGACAACAGGTATACATCACGAGACACTCAAAATGCTCCCAACAAACTTTCATCTAGCACTCCTAGACATGTACAACAAATGGTTAAGTGGGGCTGAAATTCCCTCTGAAGCTAAAGTATGTAAAATGGTACTACTGCACAAAAAAGGAGACAAATCAAAAATGGATAATTATAGAACATTAGGAATTTCTTGCAATGTAAAAAAGGTGTACATGATAATGTTAAATAACAGACTGATTAAGCTAGCAGAAGATGAAGATATTTTTACTGAATTGCAAGGGGGTTTCCGGCCAAATCGACGTACATGCGACAACGTACTAATTCTCAATGCTTGCTACAACTATGCTACAGCAAACGGCAATGACTACTTTACATGTTTTGTCGATGCGGTAAAAGCCTTTGATAGAGTTAACCGTGATAAGTTATGGCAAAAACTTATGGACATAGGTATCCCTACAAAATTAGTTAATGCAATATCACAAGCATACTCAAACATAAAAGTTAATATGACATATGGTGACTATATAAGTGAAGACTTGAGCTATCCAATAGGAGTAGCACAGGGATGTGCCCTAAGCCCTACTTTATATGCTCTTTATATGCATGACTTGGCTGAAGAGCTAATGTCAACAGGGCTAGGTGCCAAGTTAGGCAGAGGGCAACATAAATTACCTGCATTATTTTTTGCAGATGACATAGTACTTATGGCAAATACAGCATCTGAACTACAGGATCTAATGACCAAATTTACAGAATGGTCTTGGAAATGGAACATTACTATCAACCAATCCAAATCACACATACTCAGGTGGGGTAAAAATAAGCTAGGGAAGACTTAGTCATTAGGATATGATCAAAACAAACAAATGGGTACAATAGCTGAATGTACAGAAACAAAGTACTTAGGGGTCACAATCTGTGACAATAAAGATCCATTTAAGATACACATAAAAAATTGTGTTTCTAAAATGCTGAAACATAGCTCATTAGCTATACTTTCATCTAATAATACAACCAAACCTATGTTATATGCAAAAATGACATATAAGTCATACATAGAACCTGCAAGTATGTATGGTTTGGAAGTTACTGGTGCTGACAAGCACAGTCTTATGAAAATGGACCAACTATACCTACAAACAATGAAAAAAGCAGTTCATCTGCCCAAATCAACAAGCTCAGCTAGTCTTCTATTAGATCTCGGTGGAGAACTCCCCTCTGATAAATACCGCCAGATGACAATTACATTCACAAATTATGCCAATAAACTAGATGAAAGCCGGCTAGTTAAAAGAGCAATATTAATTGACAAGTCGCTAAGTACAAATGCACGTGTCACACCACACTCAATAATCTATAATAGATATCTACAGTGTACAAGAGAAACCAATATACCTGTAGAACATGCTGCAATACTAACAAAGAAGAATATTAAGTTGGCAACCAGCCAAAACAGACAACATTTGGCAACCATGAAAACGAAGGAACAAAATGTCGCCTTGATTAGGTCCGATTTGGGCAAACAAGCACACCCAATTCATCTGCACTACAATCAATTGACCTGGCTGGCAGCCAGACACAACTCAATAAGGCAATATGGTCTTAAAGGTAGAAAAACATGCACTTTGTGCAGCTCGATCCATGTGAAAATACCATGCTCGGTCACACATCTGCTATACCTATGCCCAGGATTGGATAAGAAGCGTACTGAGATACTAAAGAGAAAATGTGTTTCCCAATGTAGCCAGCAAGGTGATTGGCTTCACTATAAAACATGTGCACAACATCGGAAAATGGTTAATGATATGTTACAATATGGGATTAAGCAATTTATGAGCGTGGAGTAATATTCGGCTTTTGAAAATTATCTATCTCCCTATCGCTATCCGAATGGGTGTTGAAATGTGCACCAATTCACGTGTTCTCTGCTCTTAAAGTGATGATCAATGGCTGGAAATCTTCCCAGCTACACACTTGAGTAAAGTCCACGTAAAAAGCGATAGTATAAAATAATCGAACCTGTGAATTGTTGCTCATTTAGCAACTGGGCAAAAAATGCACAGTCAGGAGAGCATCACTCAGCCCGCAGGAGAACTCGACTGTGGCGTATTGGGCGAGGTCTTGCGTGAACAGCGGTAACTGCACTACTGCTGCAGCCTCGGCCACGTCATCGGCCAGCACGTGGTCGATTTCCATTGGGGTTGGTTGTGTAACGTACTGAATCAGGGGGGAGACTGAACCATTATCGGAAGCTAGGATTAGGCACTCTGCCATCTTCTGTCAAACCTTCAATTCATGGCCACTCTCATACCGGATTGACGGATGGCGTATAAGATGCGCAGAAATATACATCGCAGATGTATCGCCAGTTTTGTGCAATTGTAGCAGTCTGTGTAAAAAGGGATAAATGACATCTCCCGTCAATTTGGAATTTAGAATTATTGTTACTGGTACATCACCTTCCTGGAACACCTAAATCGATCAATTTGAAGACACCCTCTCGTAGACTGCTGGACAACTCAAGCTCATGCTTGAATCTGTACTGCACGATGCGCTGAGAGGCGTCAAGGACGGTGGTGTTGTGCCGCATACGTGACGAGCCGTAAACCCGAAGGCAAACCACTGGACAGCCAACTACCAAGGGTAAACTTGTCATGTTGTTTTGTGTAAATGATCCACCCAAATTTCCGACAACTTTCACATTTATTTTCCAAATCCATTAGAATCGTCAAAAACATATTAAACATATTTATTATACAACAATACCAATAAAACACAAAACCTCTACAAAACTTCACACAAAAACATATAAACAATCTTGTTATGCCCGACATGGAATTATCGAAAAACGACATGTAAACTTGAGGAATCGCATGCTGTTCTCACGCATTATAATATGTAATTCACACCATTTTTATTTTTATCACTTCCAGGCGTGAGAAAATCTATCACGAGGGAGCGGCACGTCGATACCAGGATAGCCGTGGGCGGAGAATGATCTGAAATTAAGACTCTCTCTTCCACTCCCAAATAAAACATTTGAATTGAATTGAATAGCACTCCAAACCTCCTAACCTGTCAGAGGTCTGGTCCCCGGAGGGCAAATGCAAATGCCTGACAGGCCATCGCAGGCGGCGCCGCCAGAACAAAAGTCTGTGCCAGGGGAACACCGTTCCCCTGGGGATTTCGCTCGCATGCACATTGTGTCCACTATGATTGAACCTGCAAATGTATATGAATTTATATAGCATGGTTGTGGAGTGAGGGGACTTCAAGACCCTGCAATATGCCATGGAAAGTGTGTAAAGTCATACGAAATGTCATGAAAAATATAAAAGGAGCAGTAAACACTTTACAGGCATTTTACTTGACACTTTGCATAACATTTGACATTGTTTGGAAGTGGCACCTGGACGAATTCACAGGACAGTTTTCCTTCAAACCTAACCTTGGGGGCAGACGCACGACTTGCCATCACAGGTTGCACCACCAGAACATTTCTGGCCCGCTGCGCAACTTTGTCCAGGGGTCACTGTGTCTCCAGTGTCTTCTTTTACACTGCACTGCCGGTTCAGAATGATTAAGCCTGCGTGGACAAGTTGAGAGAAAATTATAGTTTTTAAAAACGCCATGGTGTGTCTGCTGGCTGAATGCCAGTTTCCACTCACCCTTCCCGTATTCTTTAAACGACATTCACTTTTAGGGATCGGGATCAGGATTGTTTTTTTTAAACTTTTTGCTTCAGGATCGGGGTTTCAAGTTTCTGTGAGGATTGAAATCTCAGGATTTGGATCCCGTTTGAACCCTACTTACCCCCTCCTGCCCAAAAACTGTCGAAGAATATTTGGGAAAACATTCGTGAGACCGCTCCAAATGTGTGATTCCGGTAAATCTCGTTAAAGCGAGCATGCAGTCACTCGCGATAGTCAATCACATCAATGGAATGAATGATTTTTATAACCCAGCCGAGGGTTCAAACCAGGGGTATCTAAAATTTTGACCCTCCGAGTGGTTGGATAGATAGCAAATCGCTCCTCTGGAGGGATAGATAGCTGATAAAATTTCTGGGGGGGTTGTGGTGGTTCGATACATAGGCTTTTTCGGGGCATAGAGAGAAGAAAAGGGAGAAAAATCGCTAAAAGTAGGTGTAAAATGGCTCAAAATGGGAATACACGAGCATATATAGCTGAAAATAGGCAAATAGGGACCAGAACCGTGATTTTGGAAGTGAAAATCTATAAAAAGTATGAAAAATAGTGATTTGAGCGATAATTGGGTATAGTTTCCAAAAATCGATCCAGATAGGTAGATAGCTGGGCGATTTGGGGGGGGGGGTTTAGGGGGTAGTAGCTCAAAATTTTGCCTCCGGGATAAATAGATAGCTGAGCGGCCTCCGGGATAGATAGATAGCTGGGCGGTTTGGGGGGGGTAACCCCCCCCCCACCCCCCCCCATTCGAAACCCCTGGTTCAAATGGGATTGATTTTCGGGATCGGGATTCTTTTTTTAGATTTCAGGATTGGGATCGGGATTGAGGTTTCGGGATGGG
Organism: Sphaerolaimus hirsutus; assembly: GCA_964036195.1. Taxonomy (NCBI): domain Eukaryota; kingdom Metazoa; phylum Nematoda; class Chromadorea; order Monhysterida; family Sphaerolaimidae; genus Sphaerolaimus; species Sphaerolaimus hirsutus. The sequence goes on along the minus strand of OZ038459.1, from coordinate 5,259,970 downwards.
GATCGGCATCGTTTTTTTGAGCTTTCAGGATTGAGATCGGGATAGAGGTTTCGGGATCGGGATCGGAACCACAAAATCCCGGATTGTTTTCGGGATCCGGAATCGCGATCCCGTTCGAACCCTACCAGCACCCTAACCTTGCCTACACCTGCACAATCCATCTACGCAAAAGCTCTCGCCGCTGCACTGCGCCGCGCCGCTGACAGAGCCGCCGCACCTGGCGCCGGGGTACACCGGGTTGCTGGCGGATTCGCACTGCATCGTGGCCGCGTCGATTGTCTGGCCTCTGCGGCAGCGGCACAATGAAAAGGCGCACACTGCACCCCCGCTACAGGTTTCGCCAGACTGTGTGGAGGGTGTGGAGGGTTTTTTTTGGAGGTTTAAGGTTGCGATGTGATTGATGGAAAATATGTAGGTATAGTTGTTCTATTTTATTTTTCTGAATTAAAATGAAATGATTATATATATCTGTCATATGAATAAGAATCATTTATTCCATCATTCATTATTGAATAGTGGAAGGGGGATTTTCGCATGGAATTCCCTGCCAGTATGTATTGATTGCCAAAAATATAAAATTAAAGCGCCTCATTCAAAGAACGAGTAATAAAACTCCAGAGTTCAATTTTATTTGATCAGTAAACTCACTATACCCATCCCACAGACCCGACCCACCTTGCACACACTGCCAGGAGCTGGGCTGCCAGTAGTGACACACCTGTCAGCAACAATGACCTGCCCATAGCTACAAACGCAACTGTCAGTGGCAGTGTCGCAGGTGGCACCCCCAGTGCACACTGCTCCAATATCACAGGATTGGCCCGGCTTGCCCAAGCTGTCAGGCGAGGTGCACTTGTCAGAGATCGCCAGCATGCCCGATGGACATACGCAGGTTTGCAGGCTGGGCGAGCAGTAAGAGCCCCCTTGGCAGATTTGGCCCCTGGGTTGGGGGGTTGTGTTTTTTTGTGGTGGTTTTGTTAGAGGTAATCTGTGTTCCGCAGCTGTGGTTCATCACGAAATTTGGACCAATGATTTGCTGGAGTGCAACTAGCAACTGATCATTCTTTCACCACTGGCACCGAGCCAAAATCCCAGTAACAATGGAGCATCAGGGTGTCTTGATTTCTCCCAATCCCAAATCTCAAATCAGATTTCTCAATATCCCAAAACCCAAACATTCCCACCAAAAGCAACCCCACCGCCAAACTAACCCATTGCACGCCTGCCCAGGGTACACCTGTCCACCAGTGGGTCTGCAAAACCCAGCAACTATGCTCTGTTCCTTGCCGCACATGCACACGCCCATGTAGCACGCGCTGCCGCCCACGCACACCTGTCCCTCTAGACATCTTTCCCCGGGTCGGGCCCTTTGTCGGATCCCGCTGGGACACTGAAGGTTTGTAGAGCCTTGGATTGCTATAGGTGCCTCGCCGCCGGGACACGTGCAGATGCCTGGGGGTTTGGGGTGAGTGTGGTTTTTGTTTGATGTGGTCTATTCGGTTGTTTGCCACCGACATTTGAAGTGGATGCATAAGTGACGAACTGGGTTGTGACAAGGTTTATCAATTTCGTCATCATTTTAATCACTCCTGTCACATTGTGGGATTGCACTAGTGATGGAAAAGCGCCAGCGAAAATGCCGCCATGGCGCTGGGCGCTGGCGCCTTTTGGCGCCATTAAAGAGCGCCAGCGCCATGGCGCCATTCCATCACTAGATTGCACATTGGCTGTAAAATACTCAACGTGAAGTGTTTCAGTTGAACGCACCAAACTGACAGGAAGCTCCGCCCACGCAAACCTGACCGGCGAGGCAAGATTTCGTTGGCGACTGCTCGCAGACGCCCCTGTTTACCACGGAACCTGAGCGTTGAAATGACCAACTGTAAATTTGCAACAACAAATCACGTTTTTTCAACAGGAAAATTGGAGGTGGAAGGTTGTGGAAATGGTGAGAAATACCCCCCCCCCCTTTGAATGGATATCCCAAGGCAAAGAAATGATAAGGAAATGTCACCAAAGCAGGGTGACCTATTTCAGTATCTGTAAATACAGTGTGCATTTTCGTCACACTTGCCGATAACGATTGCGAACAAAAATTCGAATTGATGCTTAACCACCGAGAAAACGCCTAAAAATCCATGGTTTTCTAAAAAAATCGAAAACGTTTTCGAATGTTGGAAAGTTTTCAGTGTATTTTTGGTAAAAATGCACGTAAAATGCAGAAACACGATTCAAACCATAAGTTTCACATGGATCTATGGCAGTGACAGAACAAAAATTTGCCTGCGGTAATAGCTTTGAAAGCCCGCAAAAACTCAATAAACAAATCAGCGAAAAAATTCGTAAATGTAATAATTTAGTGGAAAAAATCGAAGATTCAAAAAATCCAAAATAGAACAATTTTTGGGAAGAATTCAAAAAGTCGTGTTAGAAAAAAAACACTTGAAAATTTAAACACTTTTTTCTGGGGGATGATTTCCCATCGTTACTTTCTGACAAAAAACAACAACAAAAAACAAAGCAAACCAGCAGTGCAGGCGCAATAATTATTGACGCACTGAGCTCCGCCAGCGCAACTCTCAAACGGGCTGCACCTACCGCCCACAGGAATCTGCCTGGCTATGGGCGGGCCATTGGCGCACTGGGCATCACTGGCACCGATCTCTACTTTGCCATCAGAGGTGCCAGCTGGGGGCACTCCCGGACCCTGTAAAATGCCATGTGGAATGGAAAATGTCATGTAGAGTGTATAAAGTCATGTAAAATGCGGTTGAAATATGGCAAATGTCGTTCAGTGTCAAAACGAGAGTCATGTAGAATGCCCTGGAAGATGGCTAACGTGGGCATTTTACAGTATTTATGACACTGCATTACGTACATTTGACATTTTCGGAGCATTTTACACGACTTTTGACACTTTACATGACATTTAACATTTTCCAGAACATTTTACAGGGTCCGGGGGTGGCACCTGGGCACAGACACAATCCTGACAGGCAGATCTTGGGCTGGATACAGTCGCTGGTGGATTGACAGGGTCTAGCTAGTTTGGAGGCTTCCGAGCGATTGTGGCAAGCGCCCTGTGCGTGGGCAGGGGGCTATATTTTGTCCAGGGCCGTGTTATTTATGTGGTTTTTAAATATTAAGTTTTTTTATTCAGATGGTATGTTTTAGATTTTAGTGTAAAGTGCATAGTACCTAAGTTGATTATAGCTGACATTCTTTTCAAAAGCTTCAAGTGGAAAACTATGCTTCTCATTAAACAAAGAACTGGATACATCAGGGGGCTACTCTCAGGGCCTGTAAAGTGTTAAAAGCCATGTCATAAGCCCTATAAAATGAAATCTTTTTTATATTTATATTTTTTAAATATTTCTGTATGTTTGACATAATTGAAAAATAAACATAATTGACATTTTACGGGACTTTTGACACTTTTTATGACACTTTACAATTTACACACTCTGTTTACACAAGACTTCTGTCTTTAGCCATTTTAGTTAGCCATATGAGTCGAAAATCGATTTCCGATTCACTCATTTGAACATTTTTGTCGTTTTTACACGACTCACCCTGAAACCATGTTGGCGCCGTTATGGCGCCCTTTTAGGATTGCGCGCCAGGCGCCAAACGCCAAGGACGCCATGGAAGTAGTACGCGAGGCGCCAATGGCGCCACGGGAAAAGGGCGCCAAGCGCAAATGGCACTATGGCGCGGCGCACTTTGCTACATTACATGTGTTGCGTTGGCACGCTGTTGCGTAAAACTGCGCTGTCTGCGGTGCATAAATACGTCTAAATCCGAAATTTGAAACTCCAAAGCTCTGACAGCCATCAACAAAGATCCCAATGCCTGGCGAACCTGATACATAAACCACCCAGTCTGACAAATGCATATTCCACCCATACATTGAGCCAATGGAGGGCAAGCTTTGTCAGTCCCATTGCACAGTGGAGTCAATGCGGGCATTGCTGTGGCTGACACGTTCCTATCAAATAACTGGCCATTTTCACCAGTTTGGACCAGGATTGGCCTGTCAGCTTTGCTCTGATTCTGGTCGTGTGCCCCCTTCCTGCCATCCAAAGATGTCATCGATTTTGGCATGGGATTGTACGCCCTGGCGCGAGGCAAAAAAAGGCCAGGGAGCAGTCCCGGACCCTGTAAATGCCCTGTAAAATATCAAATGTCATGCAAAGTGTCAAAAGTCATGAAAATGCCCTGCAAAATGGCAACCGTTGTCATTTTGCAGGGCATATTACATGACTTTTGACACTTTGCATGACTTTTGACATTTTACAGGGTCTGGGACTGGCACCAGATAGTTGGCCGAGCAATGTCGAATGTTGCTGATTGAATGAACTCAGTGGATCGACGCAGGTTCCATTCACTGGTATCAAATTGTTGATGCATCTGAGTGTCGAAATTGAATGTCAATTGTTTTGAGAATCTGGGGTCAATTCCAAGTGGAGAGGACAAAAACCATTTTTGAAATGAGAAGTAAAAAGTTGAAGTAAAGCTGAAGTAATTTTAGAAGTGAGATCTGTAGTGAGAACTGAAAAGTGAAAAGAAAAGTAAATTCAAAAGTAAGAAGTAAAATGAAAGTAAAAAGTCAATCGCATGGTAAACTTTTAACGTCTTTAAACTTCTTACACCTAAATTAACTTTGCCTATAACTTTTTAAACACTTCTCACTTCTGAATCGCTTTTCTTTTACTTCTACACCTGCGGAATTGGCGCCTGTAAAGTGTAAATATATCGACCACCAAACCTGCAGAAACTATTGTCGTCGCAAATTCCATACCCGGCGGCACATTTCCCTTGGCTAGCGACACAAAAATGGCCGGCCGGCGTTCTCAGTGGATCAGCTACTGCTAATCTTTGCCAATCTGTCGGTTTTGCCATCATCTAAAATGTGTCAAATTTTCGGTTTGTCGCGGGAGAAGGCTGGTGAAAAACGAAATAATGTATCAAAAACTTACGTCCGAAAAAATTGGTCGACGCTTTTTCAGATCATTGTCGCTAGATCTCGCTATTCGCGTGTGCTCAGAAATTGACTGGAGATTTATTCCTATATGAATGTGTCAGTAGGATGTTGATTAAAGGGGTTAATGGGGTTAATAAGTGTGAGTTATGTTACTTGTTGTTAGATAATTACCATTTACCATTTAAATATAAATGATTAACCGACATGCACGCTGCATTTTCGACTCGCCAATGAAATAATCATAAATCAATCCATCAAAAGTGAGTCCAATCCAAAAACCTCCAAATTCAAACTCCTGGTAAACACAACAATTTACCTCCATTCTCACTATTTCCATCAATATCCAGCCCAGGTCCAGGCCCAGAGTCTACCATACTGCCAACCACAGTGTCCACAGCTGTACCTGCGCTCTGTGTTAAAGGTGTTGTCTGTGGTGTGGTCGTGGTAGGTGTGGTTGTAGTTGTGGTTGTTGACACTGTTGTTGTCGTAGTTGGGATTGTTGTCGTGGTTGTTGGCATTGTTGTGGTTGTTGGCAACGTTGTGGTTGTTGGTGGTGTTGTTGTGGTTGTTGGCAGTGTTGTTGTGGTTGTTGGCACTGTTGTTGTGGTAGTTGGCACTGTTGTTGTCGTAGTTGGTACAGTTGTTGTCGTAGTTGGCACAGTTGTTGTCGTAGTTGTAGTGGTTGGCGTGGTTGTTGCGCTGGTCGATGGTGTGGTACTCATTGTCGTTGTGCTACTGCTCGTCGTTGACGCTTGCATCGTTGTCGTTGTCCTGTGACATATTTATCAGCAATTACAATATGAAATTAAAAATAATTAAAAAAAACTCGAATAACATTCGCAAGGCACACCGCACACCCACCTATACTGTACAGAAATGGGCATATTCACAGCCAAGGTTGTATCTCTGTCCAGCACACAGGTTCTCGTGGCAGCTTCCAACAGAAATCCATCTGGGCACTGGCACTTGCCCAGTGTGCACTTTGCATCCGACTGGACTGCCGAGCATTGCAGCGACGATACGCACCCTTGCTCGCCGGGTAGAATTACTGTGTACGGAACAGAGTTGTTGAAAATACTGAACTTTTTCAATGTAAACGTTAACGTAAAGTATTTGTATTCTACTCACGCCTGAGTACAGAAAAGGAAAAGGAATTTTTTACTTTTAGACTGCGTAAAACGTGAGTAGAATGTGTACGTAGTACATGGTATGGAATGTGTACAGTGAGCTTAAAATTGGACGGATATAAAGTTGCACGTTTCACGGCCGTTTTGGTGTTTGCATTTTCAATGTCAACTAGGTAGATTACAAAATACAAACGGTATTTTACGCAATGAGTCGCTACGAAAATCTGTATGTTAATGTAATAGCGCATGTAGTGATGGAAAAGCGCCATGGCGCTGGCGCCTGGCGCTAGCGCCAAAGCAAAAAGCGCCATGGCGCTTTTGGCGCTTGGCGCCTTTTTGCTGTGGCGCCATTGGCGCTTGGCGCTGGGGTTTGGAAAAGCGCCATGGCGCTTTTGGCGCTTGGCGCTATGATGCCGTGGCGCCATTGGCGCTTGGCGCTAGTGTTTTAAAAAGCGCCAAAAAAGCGCCAAGAAGTTTACTCAAAATTCATCATTATTTTATGCAGAAAGACCCGTTAAGTATAATTTACATAAGTATAAATGCTACTGTCAGTGTATTCCCGGATCAATATACCCTGTTCTTGATTACTTTATAAACAATTTCCTTGTGATTGCATGGGTATTCAACATTTGTCCCATCTAATCAGAATTATGTAAGACTTTATGTGACTATTCATCGGACTCGTAACACTCTTCACATAGGTTTTAGTTCAATCGCTATACTGAGCTCGTTCCTTGCAGTTTTGTTTGAGCAGGGTCAAAGGACCCTGAAAAGTGTGAAGTTGAGTAATAAACATCATCCAATATTTCATAAATACAACTTTGTTAAGTGTCATGCGAAATGTCAAAAGTTCAATCAAAATTTTTTATTTTTTTATTTTGATTGTCATTTTACATCACATTTACTTCTTGACATTTGACACTTGATTTTACAGGGTGTGGAATCACTTTCTGAAGCCATTCCAACAATGGCAATCCAAAATTTGAAACCTCAAAATCCTATGTTCAAAAGTGACTAGCAAAACTCGAAACTGCAATATTCTTGTAGAAAAATCGAAAGTATTCCACAAAAAATTGAAAACTTCATTTGAAAATTATTTTTTGGGAAAAACAACTAAATTCCAAAAGTAAATTTAAAAAAAACACCTAAAAAATCTTAGTACTTTTTACAGATGGTGTGCTATACCTAAGCCCAAACACCCAGCTGCAAAATATCAAGACAAAAAGAAGAAAAGTGACCGCGGTTGACTTGTATCTTGCGCCAAAAACAAATTGATAGCAGTGCATCAGCATGGCTGCATATATGAGAAGCAAAAATTTTTTGGCGCGGGCGCTATTGGCGCTTGGCGCCAATATCCTCTGGCGCCATTGGCGCTTGGCGCCATTGGCGCTTGGCGCCGTGGTTTAGAAAAGCGCCATGGCGCTTTTGGCGCTCGGCGCCATTTTGCTCTGGCGCCATTGGCGCTTGGCGCTGGGGTTCGGAAAAGCGCCATGGCGCTTTTGGCGCTTGGCGCCAAAGTCCTGGCGCTTTTTCCATCACTAAGCGCATGTCACTGGCCACGACGCGAACTTTGATCTTAAACACCCGGCGTAAAACCTTCCCGCTCAGTAGAGTTATGAAAAATCGAATATGATCATTTCCCTGGCTCCATGCCAGCTCGCATCACAAACACAAAAGCGCCACTTTCCATCACTAACCCTTCAAGCACTGCCTGTCCACCCTGACATGGGTCGCTAGACATCTGCAACGGGCGTTGGACACGCTCCGGTCGCAGTAGGCACCGCTGGCGCACTCGTCCCCGATGCACGCGTCGCCCACGTGTTTTTCTGTGTTAAATGTGTTTTTCTGTGTTTTTTCTGTGTTTGTTTTGAGGATTGTGTTTTTGTTTCGCAAAGGTTAGAATCGGATTGGAGATTTGTGTGTTCCAAACGTGTATTATTATATGCTGTGCGCTGTAATTCGCTACTGTTTCAGATATTTGTTTCGTTAGAATATAAAAAACTCTGTATGAAATTTCGTTTCACTAGTATAAAGCACGAGCAAAGGGAAGCGTTCAAGCGTAAACCCCTTATTATACTGATTTCAAATGATGGAAGACTATTCATCGCACATCTATCTACCGTATTTCCTCGAAATCCCCCCTCGTTTAACCCTTCGTCAAAATTCCCACTCTGAAGCAATCACCCCCGGGGGGTATTTCGAGGAAATACGGTATTTACGTTTTCTAATTTAGAATTTCAACGTTTCACTTTTTGTGCCCACCCAACACGGCAACAACAACATTTCGCCCCAACCAACTTTGTCCCCGCACGTCGCTTCTATCCACGCATCTGTCCACTTTCAGCACTGTGCCAATTGGACACATGCATCTTTTGGCAAACGCGTTGCATACTGAACCGTGGCCGCAAATTTCACCTTGGAAAAAGTCAGTGTAGGAGAATTTTTTGACGTTAAAGTTGAGGAAATAATGCTTAAAATTGTCCGTGTATAGACACGTCATTAAAAAACATGGAAAAATTACTGATGTGTAATGTGTGAATTGATGAAGTGTGTGAGTTTTTTCTATCTTTAATTTTATCGACACATTTCTGTCTACATATGTTCCACTAAAATGGTTTGTTTATCTGTGCATCTGTAAGATATATTTACTAGTCCGTTCCACAATTCATGGGATACTCGGTTGCAGCAATTAAATCTGACTGTATTTAAAATGGTTCTGTAAAAGTATATAACCGCACCCATGTACATCCACACACACACATACCGTATTACCTCCAGTATAAGGCATCCCTCTTATATAAGGTACCCTCTAATATAAGGTATAACTTTTGGCTATATTGAACGTGACGAAATAAATATAAGGTACCCTCTAATATAAGGCACACCTCTAATTTAATACAGCTGGCTGCGTGCCAAACCGCACAAAATCTTAAAAACGGTTGCTAAACATGGCGGAAAATGATGATAATGGTGCCGAAAGGCACTGCGATCACTCTTCGTCGACTTCTTCGGCGATAACTCAATACCGATCAGGTCGTTTTGTATTGAATTTATGCATGTTAAATTTATGCAAAATCTGGCCAAAAAATTGAAGGTACCCTCTAATATAAGGTATAACTTTTGGCTCTAAAAATCTGACGAAAACAATATAATGTATACCTTATATTAGAGGTAATACGGTAATAAATTTGTTGTCCCACAACTTTCAGAAGAGACCTTCAATTACATTCAAATAATCCCCTTACCTTTTGCACAGCTGTGTCCAGCACCAACTGTGGGCGGGCTTGGGCTAGATGTCAATCGCATCGCCACACAACGGGAACCAATCTTCATGGGGGGTGTTCAGGTTTTTATTTGGCTTTGTTTTAAAAATTGCCTGGCGGAGAGAAGTTTTTGTTGCATTTTAAATTTTTGCAAAGATTTTTTCAACCAATGTGGGTGTGGCCACACAAACTAGTTTTCATGGTTCCAATTTGAAAACCTGTTCAAAAACTGAATGGCAATGTGAATGCTGATTGAACCTTCCACCATCCCATAACTGACCACTTAGAATTAGCACACTAGAATTAGGATGCAATTATTAGTTCACTGAAATTATCAGTTCATGAACTACCATGTGTAAGGAGATCGACAAGATTTCAGTTGAGTTTTCAAATTGGAACTATGAAAACTAGCTTGTGTGGATAAACCAGCATGAATGTTACCATACGTGAATGTTACCATATCATAAAATCATCTGATTTCTTATGCAGTTCATTTGGAAAATGTTATAACAAAAACACACCTGTTCCAAAGGTGGTGGACAAGTACACCTGCCCTGTGTGCAGCGTGACCCTCCAAGACATTTTGTGAAAATGTCACATGTCAGGCCGACGTCAACTGAAATTTTTGTTAAAATATTTATTTAAAAAATTGAATTTTAATGTCTAAGTTAATATGACAAACCTTGAATTGAGCCAAATTCTATGCAAGTATCTCCCCTCTGTCCAAATCCATCATGACAGATACACTTTCCATTTGAGCAAATTCCACCACTCTGACAGTGATCAATTGGCCTACAGCTGGCACCGAGTTTGACTGGAATATTAAAAATAAATTTTTTCCAATAATTTTTGTAAAAATTGGAAAAAATCCAAGGAAAAAAGCCACAAACAAACCACTTCTAGGCCTGGGTACAGTGACAGTAACTCTGGGCGGCTCAGTAATTTCGGAACTAATCCTGGGAAAAGTAGCTGTGACCCTCTGCTGACCACTGGTGATGTGAAATGAATTTCCAGCCGCATCTTGATCACCGTCCACATAAATCACATTAGTCTTTTTGCCAAACATTTGAACAACACCATTTACAGGTTCACAAGTGAATGTGTTCATATTTGGCACTGTGCCATCTGGGCAAATGCATCTGAATGCTTCTAAATGACAAATTGAGCCTCCGAGACAGGTTTCCCCTGTGGCGCACCCGTGACCTATTAGTGCTGCAAGGGGAGGGTGATTTGAAAAATATTGTGTAATATTCCTTCAGTTTAGAATATTTTTATTAGTAGTGTGCACAATTTACAAGAAATTGAGTCGAAAATTACTTAAATTAAACATGCCTCTGCATCAATGTCTAATCTTAAAAAATTTAAACTAGAAAAATATTAACCCACACAGAAAAAGTGTCATTTTCATTTCCATCACTAAAACAAAAAATAAAAAAACAACAACAAAACCGACCCAATTTATAATCGGCCACATCGGGGGGCAGGGCCTGGCTGTTTCCCGGCGGCACGCAGCGCTGCGCGATGAAATCGAACTGGGTGCCGCTGCCGCACTGCGACAACTGCCAGTGGCCTTGCGAACTGCGACAGTGTTGGGGGTTTGTTGTTAAGGTATTTTACTTGATTTTGGGCACCCCCTACCCCAGGTGCCAATCCCAAGCCCTGTAAAGTGTAAAGTAAAGTGTCAAATGTAAAGTCAAATGCAAAGTAAAGTGTCAATTGTCATGCAAAGTTCAGTAATGAAATCTTTTCTTTTTTGTTTTGATTGACACTTTACTTTGCATTTGACTTTACATTTGACACTTTACTTTACACTTTACAGGGCTTGGGACTGCCCCCAGGTGGCAATTCCAAGCCCTGTAAAGTGTAAAGTAAAGTGCCAAATGTAAAGTCAAATGCAAAGTCAAATGTCAAATCTAAAGTAAAGTGTCAAATGTAAACACAAATGTAAACTCAAATGCAAAGTCAAATGCAAAGTGAAATGTAAAGTAAAGTGTCAATTGTGTATGCAAATCTTATTTTTTCATATCCAAATATTATGTTTTTGTATCCAGATCTTATTTTTCGACATAAGATAATATTTGGATACAAAAACATAAGATTTGGATCGAAAATAAAGATTTCGATACACAATTGACTCTTCACTTTACATTTGACACTTTACTTTACGTTTGACATTTGACTTTGCATTTGACTTTACATTTGACACTTTACTTTACATTTGACTTTGCATTTGACGTTACATCTGACACTTTACAGGGCTTGGGACTGCCCCAAAATCTCGTAAATAATGTAAAATGTCAAGCAAAGTGTCAAAAGTCATTTTACAGGGACATTTTGCGGGGAAAAGTCATTTTACTTGAGCTTATCATGACACTACATTTTACAGGATCTGAGAGTGGCAGCTGAGCGCTATGCAAAAAGGTTACCGTATTCTGATGAATTCATGTGAATAATTGTTCATCAAATTCACACATAACGAGAGCGATGCTATACGAGGTGAAACTTCGTTTTGGAGTTTTTTATTCAGATGGAATATGGTAGATTGAATTGAGAGGTGTGTAAATGTAAGAGAGGACCAATCCCAAAAAAAGATCTCGACACCACGCGTGAGCTTCAAACGATCGCTCGTCGGTGCCTCGGCAATCCCACCAACATTCATGTCAACTCAAAATGTCAACTCATTCCCACCACCAACCCATCACCAGTCGGCTGACATCTCAAATAGCCAGCTGGGCCAGCATTTTGGTCTGCTGGCATCAAAAGTGCATCCTTGACTATGTCGCAGGGCGCATTTTCTCTCGCCTCTGACACTACATAATAGACTGAGGGGGGCTTTCGGTGCGCGAAAATTGACTGCGATTGAGCTGGGTGGGGGGGGGGGGGGGGTTATTTGAGGTAGTGTTGATTTTGGGTTTGGGACTATATTGGCGCTGCACGCAGTAGTTTACTAGCACAGTTTGGTAAATTAAAAATTTGGCAAACTCAAAATTCAAATTTGTATGGCATTTGAGTTTACTCGAATTAGGTGTTTGTCAACTGCAGTTGACGGAGAGTAAAAATAACTCATTCCAGCAAACTCGAATGCCACCAAGGCTGATTTGTGAGTTGATTGGTAAGCTGGTGTACTGTGTGCAGCGGCATTCCCTTGTCGATATTCGATATTTTCGGAAATTACCGTTGTCTATAAAGGTAGTCGATATTCGGAATTAAATGGTGTCCGATATCTGATGAAATAAACTTCAAGAGGTCTTTTTGAATGCTTGCTTTTCTTCAGAAATTTTGTATTGATTACGGTAAAACACCTACGTTTTTGATTCTAAATAAAGTCGGCGGACGTATCGCCCTACAAACATTTGTATGAACCACTCCACCAGAGTGTCATGACGTACATAACTACCGTATCTGACCCACTGGAATTTTGAGAGCAGAAAATAAAAATAAAGGTGAACGATAAAAACGGAGAAATCGTTGAACAGTAAGAATGACAAGGAAAAAGCGTACTTGCACGTCTGAAAACGTAATTCGTCTTAGACTTCCCATATTCGATCATTCAATATTTTGTCATCATTCATCACTTATTGGATCTGGTCACGTATGAAAAGTTGGCCCACGTCCAAGTTACCGGTTGCGCATGTACCTTGAGAGATTTTCCCCAAGTTTTCGCTCAGAATCACTAAAACTTTCCTTCATTTTGCCAATTTTCACCATCATAATCGCTATTTTTGTCTATATATCCTATATCGAGCGTATTTTATCTATATTTTTAGCGATTTCGAAATTTTTGGCCAGCTGCCAAATTGCCATACAAGGTATCTCCGTGTTTATTCAGTCTGGATTTTTATGTTTAAAAACAGGATATTTATGTTATTTTTGGCTCAGTGCCAGCGGGGATACCCATATTTAAACTTGGCGGCCGACCAAAATTTCTATATCGCTATAAATAAAAAATGGCTAAAAATATGTAGATAACCATGTATATAGACAAAAATAGCGATTTTAAAGGTGAAAATAAGCGAAATAAAGTAAAATTTTATGATTTTTGGGGTAGTTCGTGCGCGACGATTTTAGTCGGGTTCTGTTTCAATCGCGATTCATGATGATGACTAGCTGACATCGTTTTCAAAAAATAGCCCATACATTTCTCTACCAACGTGTGAAAGTTCAGCCCACTAGCTCTTTTATATCCCCGTTGAGAGCTCCTGAAATAAAAAACCGCGATAAAAATTTCATGCGACGGGAACAAAAAGTGCCTCCTGGGGGCGGTGTCAAATGCAATATCATTTACAGTGGTTTACATTTACAATTACGAAACCATTTACATTTGACACTTTACTTTACATTTGACACTCTGCATGACAATTGACATTTGATTTAAAATTTGACTTTACATTTGACTCTTTACTTTACACTTTACAGGGCTTGGGACTAGGGTTCAAATGGGACTGACTTTTCAGGATCGGGCCGGGTTTGGCATTTTTTCGGGATTGGGATTGACTTTGCTATCTATCCAACCCCCCGGAGGGTCGAAATCTAGAAGAACCTCTTGAATCATCAACAAAAACTCCCAGGAAGTTCCTAGTAAAGGATTTTTGTTCCTGGCGCATGAACTCTTTATCGTGTTTTTGTTCTCGGGAGCTCTCAACAGGATATAAAAGAGCTAGGGGGCTGAAATTTCACGTTGGTAGAGAAATGTATGGGCCAAATTTTGATACCGATGTTAGCCCCCTAGCTTGTCATCATCATGAATCGCGAATAAAAAACGGACAAAAATCGTCGCGCACGAACTTTTGACCGGGGTTTATATCGCTTATCTTCCCCTAAACTTTTAACACATATGAAGGGTGTGCTTCTAAAAGTACCGATCTACGAAAAATCGATTTTGAGATAATCGCAATTGAATGTTTGGAGTATGCAATACCCATACATGAGTATCAGGTATGGGTATTTTGGGTATGGGTATTTAGGGTATATTGTTGGGTATCCACATGCATGGGTATAATTGTTGATTATACACATAACACTAGCTATATAAAATTTTGTGATAGTGATACCCTTAATTTACTGTAGATCGGTACTTTTGGAGGCACAATTGGGAAACTTTCATGCAGATCAGTACTTTTAAAAGCACAAATTGTACATCGGTACTTTATCAAAGCACAAATTGTTGCGTTTCATGTACATCGGTACTTTTAAAAGCACATTTTTTAAAAACACATTTTTAAGTCAGATCGGTACTTTTTGAAGTACAAGAAGTAGATCGGTACTTCTGGAAGCACAATCTTGAATAGTGAATTTTGATTGCAGATCAGTACTTCTGGAAGCACAATCTTGAATAGTGAGTTTAGATTACAGATCGGTACTTCTTGAAGCACAATCTTGAATAGTGACTTGAGATTGCAGATGGGTACTTCTTGAAGCACAATCTTGAATAGTGACTTCAGATTGCAGATCAGTACTTCTTGAAGCACAATCTTGAATGGTGACTTTAGATTGCAGATGGGTACTTCTTGAAGCACAATTTTGAAAAGTGACTTTAGATTGCAGATGGGTACTTCTTGAAGCACAATCTTGAATAGTGACTTTCGATTGCAGATCAGTACTTCTGGAAGCACAATCTTGAATAGTGACTTCAGATTGCAGATCAGTACTTCTTGAAGCACAATCTTGAATGGTGACTTTAGATTGCAGATGGGTACTTCTTGAAGCACAATTTTGAAAAGTGACTTTAGATTGCAGATGGGTACTTCTGGAAGCACAATCTTGAATGGTAACTTTAGATTGCAGATCAGTACTTCTTGAAGCACAATTTTGAATGGTGACTTTAGATTGCAGATGGGTACTTCTTGAAGCACAAGAATGGGTACTTCTTGAATCTAAATTCACTCTTCAAGATTGTGCTTCCAGAAGTACTGATCTGCACTCGAAAGTCACTATTCAAGATTGTGCTTCAAGAAGTACTGATCTGCAATCTAAATTCACTATTCAAGATTGTGCTTCAAGAAGTACCAATCTGCAATCTAAATTCACTATTCAAGATTGTGCTTCGAGAAGTACTGATCTGCAATCTAAATTCACTATTCAAGATTGTGCTTCCAGAAGTACTGATCTGCACTCGAAAGTCACTATTCAAGATTGTGCATCAAGAAGTACCCATCTGCCATCTAAATTCACTATTCAAGATTGTGCTTCAAGAAGTACCGATCTGCAATCTAAATTCACTATTCAAGATTGTGCTTCAAGAAGTACCCATCTGCCATCTAAATTCACTATTCAAGATTGTGCTTCAAGAAGTACCCATCTGCAATCTCAAGTCACCATTCAAGATTGTGCTTCCAGAAGTACTGATCTGCACTTGAAAGTCACTATTCAAGATTGTGCTTCAAGAAGTACTGATCTGCACTCAAAAGTCACTATTCAAGATTGTGCATCAAGAAGTACTGATCTGCAATCTAAAGTCACTATTCAAGATTGTGCTTCAAGAAGTACTGATCTGCAATCTAAATTCACTTTTCAAGATTGTGCTTCAAGAAGTACCCATCTGCCATCTAAATTCACTATTCAAGATTGTGCTTCAAGAAGTACTGATCTGCACTTGAAAGTCACTATTCAAGATTGTGCATCAAGAAGTACTGATCTGCAATCTAAATTCTTTTTTCAAGATTGTGCTTCAAGAAGTACCGATCTGCAATCAAAAGTCACTATTCAAGATTGTGCTTCAAGAAGTACTGATCTGCAATCTAAAGTCACTATTCAAGATTGTGCTTCAAGAAGTACCGATCGGCAATCTAAATTCACTATTCAAGATTGTGCTTCCAGAAGTACTGATCTGCACTCGAAAGTCACTATTCAAGATTGTGCTTCAAGAAGTACTGATCTGCACTCGAAAGTCACTATTCAAGATTGTGCTTCAAGAAGTACTGATCTGCACTCAAAAGTCACTATTCAAGATTGTGCATCAAGAAGTACTGATCTGCAATCTAAAGTCACTATTCAAGATTGTGCTTCCAGAAGTACTGATCTGCACTCGAAAGTCACTATTCAAGATTGTGCTTCAAGAAGTACCGATCTGCAATCTAAATTCACTATTCAAGATTGTGCTTCAAGAAGTACCCATCTGCCATCTAAATTCACTCTTCAAGATTGTGCTTCCAGAAGTACTGATCTGCACTCGAAAGTCACTATTCAAGATTGTGCTTCAAGAAGTACTGATCTGCAATCTAAATTCACTATTCAAGATTGTGCTTCAAGAAGTACCGATCTGCAATCTAAATTCACTATTCAAGATTGTGCTTCAAGAAGTACCCATCTGCCATCTAAATTCACTCTTCAAGATTGTGCTTCCAGAAGTACTGATCTGCACTCGAAAGTCACTATTCAAGATTGTGCTTCAAGAAGTACTGATCTGCAATCTAAATTCACTATTCAAGATTGTGCTTCAAGAAGTACCAATCTGCAATCTAAATTCACTATTCAAGATTGTGCTTCAAGAAGTACCGATCTGCAATCTAAATTCACTATTCAAGATTGTGCTTCAAGAAGTACCCATCTGCCATCTAAATTCACTATTCAAGATTGTGCTTCAAGAAGTACCCATCTGCAATCTCAAGTCACCATTCAAGATTGTGCTTCCAGAAGTACTGATCTGCACTCGAAAGTCACTATTCAAGATTGTGCTTCAAGAAGTACTGATCTGCACTCAAAAGTCACTATTCAAGATTGTGCATCAAGAAGTACTGATCTGCAATCTAAATTCACTATTCAAGATTGTGCTTCCAGAAGTACTGATCTGCACTCGAAAGTCACTATTCAAGATTGTGCATCAAGAAGTACCCATCTGCCATCTAAATTCACTATTCAAGATTGTGCTTCAAGAAGTACCGATCTGCAATCTAAATTCACTATTCAAGATTGTGCTTCAAGAAGTACCCATCTGCCATCTAAATTCACTATTCAAGATTGTGCTTCAAGAAGTACCCATCTGCAATCTCAAGTCACCATTCAAGATTGTGCTTCCAGAAGTACTGATCTGCACTCGAAAGTCACTATTCAAGATTGTGCTTCAAGAAGTACTGATCTGCACTCAAAAGTCACTATTCAAGATTGTGCATCAAGAAGTACTGATCTGCAATCTAAAGTCACTATTCAAGATTGTGCTTCAAGAAGTACTGATCTGTAATCTAAATTCACTTTTCAAGATTGTGCTTCAAGAAGTACCCATCTGCCATCTAAATTCACTATTCAAGATTGTGCTTCAAGAAGTACTGATCTGCACTTGAAAGTCACTATTCAAGATTGTGCATCAAGAAGTACTGATCTGCAATCTAAATTCTTTTTTCAAGATTGTGCTTCAAGAAGTACCGATCTGCAATCGAAAGTCACTATTCAAGATTGTGCTTC
Organism: Sphaerolaimus hirsutus; assembly: GCA_964036195.1. NCBI lineage: Eukaryota > Metazoa > Nematoda > Chromadorea > Monhysterida > Sphaerolaimidae > Sphaerolaimus > Sphaerolaimus hirsutus. The sequence goes on along the minus strand of OZ038459.1, from coordinate 5,242,199 downwards.
CAGAAGTACCAATCTGCAATCGAAAGTCACTATTCAAAATTGTGCTTCAAGAAGTACCCATCTGCCATCTAAATTCACTATTCAAGAATGTGCTTCAAGAAGTACCCATCTGCCATCTAAATTCACTATTCAAGATTGTGCTTCAAGAAGTACCGATCTACAACACAAAAGACTAAAATTCCGAAATTTGTGCAAATAAAAGTACCGATCTACATGCAGATCGGTACTTTAAGAATTACCAAAAAAAATTGTGCATTTGAATGTACCGATCTAACAGCGGTACTTTCAGAAGCACAAATTATTTCTATGTAGATCGGTACTTTTACCCATACAAAAAAAGCACAAAACGAGTTTGTGCTCTTAAAAGTACCGATCTGACATCGGTACATTCAGAAGCACAAAAAATAATGTGCAAATCGGTACTTTTAAAAGAACAATTTTGGAAAAAGTCTGTAGATCGGTACTTTGTAAGATACAAAACCTGAAAAAGCTTGTAGATCGGTACTTTTAAAATTTCAGAAACTGTTTTTTGCTGTTTTTTGGCATTTTTCGACCCCCCGTATCTCAAAATGCATTTTCACACCCCCCACTTTTTTAAATTTTTTTTGAAGGACTTTCCTATGGGGACCCCGAAAATGGTCTTAACTCAAAATTGACAAATTTGTAGATCGGTACTTTTAGAAGCACACCCTTCATATTGACGTGGTTGTTGACTCCACACTTGACCCGATTTTTACAGGTTTGCCCCTCTGCAATCGCGACAGAACATCTCACCCAACGAATCGAAGTTCAAATTGAGTTCTTTGGCATGATGCCAAAGCAAAATCCTGTGAACAGCAATTGCAAAATAATGAAAAGAAGCGGGAATCCTCGACTCACCTTGTACTCTGTTCTTCTTTTGTTAAGATGGAATAGATGTTTCTACATTAATGGGTTCTATGAGTCCTTAAAAAGCGAAAATGAAACAGGAAAAATACACTGCTTCATTCAACGCGTTTAGAGGACATGCACTTAGGTAGATTTGAACCGGAAGAATTACTCTTCAAGTTGAACCAATAATAGTTTCAAACATAAGTTAGATTAGACAGATTTGGTTGAAACTTGCAGCGTCGGAATAAGCCAAAATTGGGTTGGAGCTTGGAGCAAACTTTTTCTATTTTTATTTTCTTTTTAATATTTTTGAGCGCACTCGTCGCCGTAACGATTATAACTTTCTCATTTTCTCCGTGCACGCAATTAATGTATCACATATATTTCACGCGTGGCGTTGTGATTTTACTCCAGTTCGATTCAAAGCAATGATGTGGGTACATTACTGGCGCCGATTGCATGGGCATACAACTAGTGTTGTGCTGTTGCGCGTAAAAACCGGGGGAAATAAAATATACGTACATAACTATCCGATTTTGTAGGGTGAAATGTCCGCCGACTATACCTACATTTTTTGTGACGGCTGGATGGAACTTGTGTATAAAACAATTTGTTCTACAATTTTTGATGAATATTATCCGTTTTTAGGAGAGAAAAACTGTTTGGCTTGCTGCTAATATTTACGATAAGTGTCAAAAAGTATAGAAAAGTACCAGTTTGCACCGAAAACACATTTTTTCAACTATATTGCGGTTTTTTGTTTGTGTGTGCATTTAAAAGTCTATTTTTCGCACACAAAAGAAATTCTCAAATGACTAGGTATTCAAAAATTCTTTAACCATAATGCAAAAAAATATTTGTTCAAAAAACTCACCTTTAGAAAGAATTACGTAGTTGAGTAAAAATAGAGTAGAACTGATGGCGATCAAAGGTTTCATAATGCTCGAATCTGTATGACACATTTGTCGCATAAAGATGATATTAAAACATTGAACAATGCGATAATAAACCAATTATAAATACTAATTTATAAACTTTGACCAGTTACAATTACAGTTACTGAGTAAGTTGCATGATAACTTTCTCAAGGAAAACAAATTTGTATTTATAAATTCAAATTGTGAAAGTCCACATTTTTTTACAAAATAGTGGGTTATTCTACGCAGCTTCTTTCTTTTGCAGCTCGTCTTAATTCTCTTTCGCGCAAATCTAGTTATCTAAAAACATTGGAAAAGCGTTCACAAATCACATAAAGCTTAGCGTGTCAATTGACCATGACCAGTTAGAAAAAGTGTTCTCACAGAACTCTACTGGACATTTGAAACTATGAATCTCTTTTTTTACCTTGAGCAAAGTTGCAACATTTGTTTTTGAGAGTCTTGAGAAGGTGATGTAATTGGCGCTTCGACTTGGACGCGTGCCAACAAAATAAATTTTGCAGGTCTACATATGACAAGGAAATTCAAGTGACAAGTAAACTGGCAAGTAAATATTAACATTTATCTCCAGTAACAAGATTAAATACTAGAAAAGTTATCTTCTTGACACTTGACTCCCCATTTATGATTCTCCTTATCACTTGTCACTTTACTTGATACTTAGAACATTTAGGAATGAGCATCAGTATTTGTCTGGTCTGAACAGTTTTTAAAACAAAATCATGCCTCACAAAACAGGTCATAAAAATTGAAATTTTAAAAACTATTGCCTATTTAGCAAAATGAACATCAAAAATCGCTCAATTTCAAAACAAAGTCGGTCATCCCACACATTTAGCTATCTCTCAGCGTTGGCAGATAACTTGGTGATTCACAATAAACATAACATTTTAGGAATGTATTCCAAATAAATATTATGGCTTTGTTTGCATTAGTTTTGCACACGGAATGTGAATGAGTCTGGTATCCTCTCAATAACTTATGGCGTCATTTTTACAGTTTGGCTCATTTTCATCTTGTCACAGTCATTTGGTCATGGCGTTTTTAGTCACAGTGTAAATTGTCGATGTAAATTTTGTCACGATGGCAACTTTTGCCCATTTACAAACTGGCAGAGGTATTTAGAGGTATTGTATTTATTTTTTGTATATTTTTAACAAAATTGGATAATTTGTTATTTAAAAGGTAAATACTGTTTTTTTGACAAAGATTTATGTGCAAAATTACTGTATTGTGAAATAAAAACAATGATTTTCAATCGCAATCTATTCAAAATTTGGTGTGCACAAACTGGCTCTTAAGCGGGAATTAGAGCTCAGCGTCGATTCGACGTGAAATGATGACGTGAAATGTCGTCGTGAAATTAATTACACAAGTGTGGATCATGCTACGGGTCTACAATTTTCTAATGATAATATATGAATCAATACCTTAATCGTGTCCAATACTGAGTGTTATCAGCCACAACTAGAGCGAATTGAAAAATTCAATTTTTATCATTTCACGTCATCATCATTTCACGTCATCATCATTTCACGTCACAGTGTCAGGGAACAACTTGACATTTCACGTCAGACTTTTGCTTGCAATAGTCTGACATGAAATGTCAAGTTGTTCCCTGACACTGTGACGTGAAATGATGATGACGTGAAATGATAAAAATTGAATTTTTCAATTCGCTCTAGTTGTGGCTGATAACACTCAGTATTGGACACGATTAAGGTATTGATTCATATATTATCCTTAGAAAATTGTAGAGCCGTAGCATGATCCACACTTGTGTAATTAATTTCACGACATCATTTCACGTCATCATTTCACGTCGAATCGACGCTGAGCTCTAATTCCCGCTTAAAATACATGCATGTTATCACAACGGAGGATCTGGATATTTACTCCCAGTAGTTTGACATGAACAAATTCACTATCATTTCCAGACTGGCAAACTTTACTATTCCACGCAAACATGCCATGCCAAGTGACAGACTAGCTGGCATTATGTGCACAAAAGTGGCTTCCCACTCAGAGGAAGATGGTGACATAATGCATAATACTCAGGTGTAGTGGGACTTAATAGTGCTTTTCTTTGATTCAGGGTGTGCCTTGTTGGTGAATACCTTACCCTTATGCCAGGATACAAATTTTCCAGGGGGTTACACTGCAGAGGAGGTGATTTTAGCCCTTTTCAGTTTTAACTCAAATTGTAATGGAAGGTAAACATAGAGGATGGTGGATGCATAGAGGCCATCCACACCACTGAAACTGTAAAAAACACATAAATTTGTTTAAACAAGTTGCAGCAACTCCAGTAAACAAGTGTAGTTAGTAACTATTTACTTGTATATGCCATGACACAAATTTTGTTTCTGGCCTCATAAAATTAAGTTTTTGACAATTTTTTAGGCTTATTGACTTTTAGAATTCAGTTCTCATAATGGACTTATTGGGATTCTTAATATTATTTCACATCATAATGTAGTTTACTCTTACAAGATTTTTGCAAGAGTAAACTTATTGACATCTTAGCTATTTTTTCAGCTAATTAAAAATTTGTAAAAAATGTCAACACATGGTACTTTTTAAAAGGTGCAAGTGATGTCAGAAACACTTTTTATGCACATAAAATATTTGATCAGTATCAGTATACAGACTACATATTCTGCACAAATCATCATACAGTTGAGTGCCAACAAACATGAAAAATAGATGTCTTAACCAAGAAACAAAACAATGAAAACTAAAAATATTTATACGAGTCTTGAATTGAAAAACTTGAATCTAAGAAGAGTTAAGCAACAAAGACAGTTTAACATGGAAAAAGTGTCTAACTCAACTGTCTTGGAAAACAATGATACTGAACACACAAACTAAAAGCCTTTGGCATTCTTAAACTTATCATCAAAACATATACAATTGTGAAAGAATTGCGTGCTAGGTATGCCTAATGTAAAAGATAGGACACACAATCACAGGCATCATTGTGCCCAATTCGTGTGTGTTTTTGCACACAATGCAGTCACTATTTATTAGTACAAATGCCCTTTACAAACACGATCCACAATCTTGACAAACAGGGTTAGTAGATGGCAAAGTTGCTTCCCAAGAATGCAATTGCACATGTATAGGGGGTTGACTTGAGTTTTTAGGGGCTGAGTTTACAATTCAGGGTTGAGTTGATGGGTGTTTATAAATTAGGGTTGAGTTGACAGAAGTTTAAAAATAAGGGGCTGTTGACACAAGTTCACAAATTAGAGGCCGAGTTTATGGGAGTTGAGTTGATGGGTGTTTGCCAAATTAGGGGCTGAGTTTATGGGAGTTAACAATAACATTACCATAATCCTTAAGTGAGGCCCCCGGGGCCAAAACTTTCAAATTGTGAAATGATGCATTGTGGGTTTCTAATTACACTGATTTGATATATAATGCACTCCATTTTGACACTACATTACCATAACCCTGAAAATGAACCACTGGGGCCAAAAACTTTCAATTTGTGAAATGATGCAATTTTGCGTTTCTGATTGAACTGATTTCAAATTTAGGTTTCTGATTGCACTGATTTGATATATGCACTCCATTGACACTACATTACCATAACCCGTTAATGAACCCATGGGGCCAAATACTTTCAATTTGAGAAATGATGCATTTTTGGGTTTCTGATTGCACTCATTTGAAATATGCACTTCATTTTGACACTACATTACCATAACCCTGAAAATGAACCACTGGGGCCAAAAACTTTCAATTTGTGAAATGATGCATTTTTGGGTTTCTGATTGCACTGATTTCAAATTTGGGTTTCTGATTGCACTGATTTGATACATGCACTCCATTTTGACACTACATTACCATAACCCTCAAAATGGACCCATGGGGTTAAATACTTTCAATTTGAGAAATGATGCATTTTCGGGTTTCTGATTGCACTCATTTGAAATATGCACTTCATTTTGACACTACATAACCATAACCCTAAAATGAACCCCCTGGGCCAAAAACTTTCAAACCATAAAATGATGGATTTGTGGGTTTCTGAGTGTAGCGATTTCAAATATGCCCAGGGCTTAAAAAATTAGAAATTGTGAAATGATTCAATGTGGGTTTCTAATTGCACTGATTTGAAATATGCACTCTGTTTTGACACTACATAACCCTGAAAACTACATAACCATAACCCTGAAAATGAACCTCTGGAGCCAAAAACTTTCAATTTGTGAAATCATTCATTTTTGGGTTTCTGATTGCACTGATTTCAAATTTGGGTCTCTGATTGCACCAATTTGATATATGCACTCCATTTTGACACTACATTACCATAACCCTAAAAATGAACCCATGGGGCCAAATACTTTCAATTTGAGAAATGATGCATTTTTGGGTTTCTGATAGCACTCATTTGAAATATGCACTTCATTTTGACACTACATTACCATAACCCTAAAATGAACCCCCTGGGCCAAAAACTTTCAAACCATAAAATGATGGATTTGTGGGTTTCTGAGTGTAGCGATTTCAAATATGCCCAGGGCTTAAAAAATTAGAAATTGTGAAATGATTCAATGTGGGTTTCTAATTGCACTGATTTGAAATATGCACTCTGTTTTGACACTACATAACCCTGAAAACTACATAACCATAACCCTGAAAATGAAGCTCTGGAGCCAAAAACTTTCAATTTGTGAAATCATTCATTTTTGGGTTTCTGATTGCACTGATTTCAAATTTGGGTCTCTGATTGCACCAATTTGATATATGCACTCCATTTTGACACTACATTACCATAACCCTAAAAATGAACCCATGGGGCCAAATACTTTCAATTTGAGAAATGATGCATTTTCGGGTTTCTGAAAGCACTCATTTGAAATATGCACTTCATTTTGACACTACATTACCATAACCCTAAAAATGAACCCCCTGGGCCAAAAACTTTCAAACCATAAAATGATGGATTTGTGGGTTTCTGAGTGTAGCAATTTCAAATATGCCCAGGGCTTAAAAAATTAGAAATTGTGAAATGATTTGATGTGGGTTTCTAATTGCACTGATTTGAAATATGCAATCCATTTTGACACTACATAACCCTGAAAACTACATAACCATAACCCTGAAAATGAACCTCTGGAGCCAAAAACTTTCAATTTGTGAAATCATAAATTTTCAGGTTTCTGATTTCACTCATTTGAAATATGCACTTCATTTTCACACTACATTACCATAACCATAAAAATAAACCCCCTAAGCCAAAAACTTTCAAATCATAAAATGATGCATTTGTGGGTTTCTGATTGTAGCGATTTCAAATATGCACTCCATTTTGACACTACATTACTAAAACCCTGAAATTGAACCCCTAGACCCAAAAATTTCTTATTGTGAAATGATGCATTTTGCAGGTTTCTAATTGCACTGATTTGAAATGACTCAATTTCAACTCTACATTACTGTATTGCACTGTACACTCTACCCATGGGGCTAATAAATTAGAAATTGTGAAATGATGCATTTGTGGCTTTTTGATTGCCTTGATTTGAAATATGCACTTCATTTTGACACTACATTACCATAACCCTGAAAATGAACCCCCAGGGCCAAAAATTTTCAAATCATAAAATGATGTGTTTGTGGGTTTCTGATTGTAGCGATTTCAAATATGCACTCCATTTTGACACCACATTACTAAAACCCTGATAATGAACCCCTGGGCACAAAAACTTTCAATTTGTGAAATGATGCATTTGTGGGTTTTTTATTGCACTGATTTGAGATGTGCACTCCATTTCTACTCTACATTACCATAACTTTTTAAGTCTAACCCCTGGGGCTAAAAAATTGAAAATTGTGAATTGATGCATTTGTGGATTGATGATAGTGATTTTTTGAAATATTCATACCATTTTCCAAATTAGGGGCTGAGTTTACAGGAGTTTCCAAACTAGGGGCTGTGTTTACAGGATTTAGAGGGGGTCCCCATGGGGTGCCATTTTTGGGGGGTCTCCAGGGGGTGCCATTTTCTGGAGGTACATATGGGGGTGCCATTTAAAGGGGGTCCACATGGGATGCCATTTTTTGGGTGGTCCCCAGGGGTGCCATTTTTTGGTGGTCCTCAGGGGGGTGCTATATTTTTTTTTGCGGGGGGGTCCATATGGGGTGCCATTTTGAGAGGGGTCCCCAGGGGGGTGCCATTTTTGGAGAGTCCCCAGGGGGAGCCAACTTTGGGTGGGTCCCCAGGGGGTGCCATTTTTGTGGGGGTTCCTAGGGGGTGCCATGTTTGGGGGGTCCCCAGGGGGTGCTATTTTTGGGGGGTCCCAAGGGGGTGCCATTTTTGGGGGGTCCCTAAGGGGTGCCATTTTCTGGTGGTCCTCAGGGGGTGCCATATTTGTGGGGCCCTAGGGTGTCCCATTTTTGGGCGGTTCCCAGGGGGTGCCACTTTTGGGGGGTTCCCCAGGGGGTGCCATTTGGAGGGGGGTCCCCATTGGGGTGTCAGTTTTTGCAAGCCTCTGAGAAGTGGGTACCTAAAGCAGGATTCTCTCCAACCTTCAGTTGGGTTTTGTAGAGTCCCCAGGGGGAGCCAACTTTGGGTGGGTCCCCAGGGGGTGCCATTTTTGTGGGGGTTCCTAGGGGGTGCCATGTTTGGGGGGTCCCCAGGGGTGCTATTTTTGGGGGGTCCCTAAGGGGTGCCATTTTTGGGGGGTCCCTAAGGGGTGCCATTTTTTGGTGGTCCTCAGGGGGTGCCATATTTGTGGGGCCCTAGGGGGTCCCATTTTTGGGCGGTTCCCAGGGGGTGCCACTTTTGGGAGGTTCCCCAGGGGGTGCCATTTGGAGGGGGGTCCCCATTGGGGTGTCAGTTTTTGCAAGCCTCTGAGTAGTGGGTACCTATAGCAGGATTCTCTCCAACCTTCAGTTGGGTTTTGTGGTTCTCTACAATTTATACCACAAGGATTTACAAACACAAAAAGAACAGCAAAGCACAAATGTAACCAATTGAAGATTACAACAAAGTTTGACACCTTGCAAAAACCACACTATCATATCACAAAACCTATACCACACAGAATGCACACTGCACACCATCATACCAAATCGCAAACTGTCTACATTTTACTACCGAGTTTCATGCCCAACCATTTTACAGAAGTTTACAAAAATCCATTCCAAAACATTGCATCTTTGGTATTGGTCTTGTTATTGTTGGTAGATTACATACCGCATTTCAAAACACATGCCTAGCATGTGGGCAAACTTAACTAAAGTATCATATTTTCTCCAATGGTATTAATTGTAGAGAACCACAAAACCCGACCGAAGGTCGGAGAGAATCCTGCTAGTTTTATAACAATATTGACCATATTAACTGATACTATAATTGATACAACAATATTTTGTGTACATTATGACTAAATTCTGTGTGACGAAACGGATATTAAAATCTCAAACCCAACTTTACTGCTTACCAATTTTAGACCATCTACATATCTTTTATCTAAATACCTACCTATGCATTATTTAAGTAACAATAGAGCTATTCTTGTGGTTTGTTCCAAAATTGGCGCTGGCATATTGAGCAAAAAATGTTTTATGTTTTTCACAAAGCCACTGCAAAAACTAAATCAAACAAACTTTGTAATGGATCCAGAGTAAAGAATGCAACAAATCACTACAAAACGTGCGACGAGAATTTATTTTTTTGTCGCAATGAAAAACGTTTTATGCCTGGTTTTATTAATCTAAAAATACACTAAATAAAAAATCTTCACGTCGGAAAAATGCCAAAAATAGGAGCTTTCATTAGTAAATAAAGCTGTAAGTCACACCGCTAAAAGAAAACGATTCCCAGCTTCAAATATGTGTTCAATTGCAAATCGCATTTACAAAATCCAGTATAGACACTCAAAAGTTTGTACCATTTTACTTAGTGCCACAAATTTGCGATGATGTCAGTAAAATACATACATTTAAATTCGCCTATGTGAATTCTGTGTAGATTGCGAAATGGTCCGAGCGCGACGTTGCGCTGTTTGCCGCGTGTGGACACTTTTGTGCCGAACATAACCAAAATAGTTTTTGTCACTTTTTGATAAAAATCAAGCTGTTTATCACCTTATTTTGTTTTGACATTTGTTTGATTATTAGAACAGAAAAGAAAGCAGCATGATTTTTCGAACAATTTTCAAATGCTGATGCCATGATGCACAACACACTGAGAATTGAGATTTATGAGAAGTACTGACAAAATGTTGCCAGATGATTGCTTGGCATCATAGCAAAATCGTGCTGAAAAACAAAGCGAGCACAAGGCAGTAGAAATCCTGTTGAGTGCTAATTGCAACAGGAAAAAATGACAACTTACTAAAAACATTCACATGAAATTTCTGATGACATGCATGATTCTTCATGATTTTCATTACTTTCACTGAGCTGGAAAAATGTTTGTTTTTTTGCAGAGAAAAACAATGTTCAAAACAATTTTCATCATAAAGACATGCTGACTTTATAACAGTATACTACATGAACTTGATACTTAGCACTCACACTGAATTATATCTCATGTTGGAAACTTGCCAATGTTAATAAAAATATGCAATTCTTACAAAAAGTGAAATAATTTATCATTGTGAATTTTTTGTGTAATTTTATAACAACAGTGAATTTGTTACTACTTTGTATGAAAATCAAATGTGTTAGAAGATCCTTGGCGTGCTTTCAGGGAGAATCATATGTGCAAGTTGGAAAGTCACTGGAGTATAGTTTATAATTTACAGTCTGCCAACAATCAACACATTCAATCCATACTAAAATTACTGTGACTGTCACAAAAAAATGATTATAAAAACTGCAGTGTAATGTATGGTGAAGATGACAATGCAGCTTCAGGTGCTGTGGGTGGATGCCATCTTGCGAATACACATCATTGAGTGCCAACACACTTTGTGCCGCTTCCAAAACCACTCAAAGTAAGCTGCATTGCATGTGAAGTCCGCTACAGCTAATAGTTTGCAAGTGCTGGATTCTTCATGATGTTAAATGAAGTATGTTAAAATCTTACCTAAAATCACCTTGAAAGATGCCCTTCTACTGGTGACATCCTTCTATTGGTGATCTGCCCTTCTATTAGAAGAATTATGGTAAAATCTTAGGATCTCGGTGGAAAATTTTGATTGATTATATTACACTGCATGCAGCCTCCACATGCTTCAGAAATAAATACTTTTTATTGCTGTGAGAAAAATGTAACGAGAACGGCCAAACGCGACCCAGCCCGCAATATAAACAACTCTCGTGTTTTCCCATGGCTTACAGGTGAGGTGCAATTCAACCGTTTTTCATTCGAAACTGCGACTCTGCTATACCTTAACCACTTATGACGAAGGACAACATATTTATTTTGGTTAAAATAGCCTCCGAAGGATTTACAAACAAAAAAATCAAATCGGCCTTTTCTGTGGATGGATCCAAAAAAACTGGGCGCGAAGCAAAAGTTTTCTTCAAATAGATATATTATAAATATAGCTTTGTTTTGTTGACATCCATAAGCGATGCGTAAATGACGAAAAATTTCAATATTAAAATAGCTCATTCCTGGTCATTCTAAAAGCAAGTTCATTGAATTTTATTACACCTCTTTTTTAGAGATGAATGTAAATATTAAGCTAAATAATTGGGCTGTGTGTGTACAAAACTTTGCAAGACAAAAATGGAAAAAATATCATACGAGTAGATATTTTGGACGGTACCAAAATGATCGGATTTCGATAATCTGTATTACGTAAATACGTTTTAACAACTATGATCTGTAAATATCAAAAATGGACAAATCGTGAACTTCTATTTCCATTTTACAAAATATCGGCAAATACCTGGGTATTTTACACATAAATTTACCATTTTATTGGTGTTCAGTTATTATTAAAGTTCACACCTACCGTATTTCCTCGAAATACCCTCAGTGGAAAAAAGTGTGAAAAATTCTAGATACCTACCGTATTTCCTCGAAATACCCCCCGGGGGTGATTGTTTCAGAGTGAGAACTTTGAGTGGGGGGTAAACGAGGGGGGGGGTATTTCGAGGGAGGCTTATAATTTTGCCAGAAATTTTTTGAATTTCCAGTACTAAATTGTCATCTGTAACGTACGCAGACGTAGGAAAATGCAACAATAACCGCTATGTATAAGAGTCTATGGACTTATATAGATAGGTAAGTATGTAGATGGCATAAACACTGTTCTAACGTAACAATTCATTGTTTTTAACATGTGTTTTGCATTGCCCGAATCACAAACCGCATGTTTTGTCATTACCGTTCTCTTTAGACTCAATTTGGGGGGTATTTCGAGGGTGGGCTAATAAATTCATAGCCTCCATTTGGGTGGGGGGGTATTTCGAGACGGGGGGTATTACGAGGGGGGTATTTCGAGGAAATACGGTAACCGTTTCCGTATTTAACCCGATTTTTCGAGTTGTCGACTTCGTGTGGAGTGGACGCTTCAATTATCAACTAGAAAAAAATCCCAGGAGACTTATTCGAGCATTTACGGTAAATATTCGCAGATCAACTCAAATGGCTGAATATCGATCATTTGGCATTTCAGTTCGGTTATGATGCCGCACTTGAAACAGAAAATTTGACAAGCAAATATTTACTCTGATGAAGTTGGTTACAGGGTGGTTCAAAAAATTATGTTGAGTGAGCTTTGTGTGTTTGCGAACTGTCCGCAATTTCGTATTTGAGATCACAGCCAAAAATGGGTGTGTGATGCGTCGTGAAGCGTCTTGAAGTGTCTTCACGCCGACACTTCCCGACGCTTCACGAAGCTGGTGGCGCTTCCCAGCGCATCACGGATATTGTCGTAAAGGCACTTCACATCACAGACACATGTGTCACCACACTGCACAATGTTTGTGAAGTGTCTTCAATGTGTCAGCGTCGGGAAGCGCGCGTCAGGAAACTGCGGGCTTCGTAAAGCTAGGTGAAGTGAGTGGAAGACACTTCACCGAAAACTTCGTGAAGTGTGTGGAAGTGAGTGGAAATGTCTTCACACAGAGCGCGCTTCCACTCACTTCACGAACCCATTTTCTTCGAAAAACTTCAAAACAGCCATCAATGAATGAAACACACAAACTTCCACCACATCCAAAATTTGTTAGATGATTGCTTTGTCAACAAAAATGTGTTTTCGACAACACTTTCAAGACATTTTCTAAACATATTTTTGATCCACCCTGTATATTTATTCTCGATGTGCAGCATTTCGATTCCGCAGGACGTTTATTCATATGTGCATCAAAGAGAACTTTTGAAAATGTGGCGGTTACGTTTTATTTCCGGGATTAGGAATGAGTGAACGATGCACAAACAAACAAAAGATGATTTTTGAAAAAAATGTTTGAAAAACAGCAATTGAAAAAAAGACCGTTTGATTTTTATAATAAAAAAAATAAATTAAGTAAGTGTTTTTATTTATAACTACCGTAGGTTTTACCTAGGTATATTGAAAATATTTATAACTACCTCTTTTTGTTCACGTGTTTGTGGATGCTGGGAACTACCGTATTGCCTCGAAATACCCCCCCCCTCGAAATACCCCCCCCCTCGTTTGACCACCCCCCCTCTCGAGACCACTATGAAACAATCACCCCCCCCCCCTCGAAATACCCCCCCCCCAGATTGAGTGTAAAGAGAACGTACATGCCAAATACTGCAGTTTGTGTTCTGCGTAGTGCAGAACACACGTTAAAACAATGTCGGCATCACGTTAGAACAGTGTTTTTACCATATACGTACTAATATTAGTCTACAGAACCTTATAAATGGCGGTTTTTGTTGCATTTTTCGACGTCTGCGTACGTTTCAGACGACAATTTCGTATACTCGGCAGACACGATACTCTACAAACAGATAGGAGTTATGTCTTCAGCTGGCAGACGGCCAGCCGAGAACTTATGGAAGACGTGCTGCTGGCCACGTGATGGCGAGAGATGATGATTGGGACGAAAGTGATGACGTCATGATGGAGTGTTTCCTCCGGAAAAATGTACGGCCTAATGTCATCCGAGTATACTTGGTTTTCAAAAATTTTCTTGTGAAATAATAACCCCCCCTCGAAATACCCCCCCCCCTCGTTTAACCCCCCCCCCTCTCGGGACCACTATGAAACAATCACCCCCCGGGGGGTATTTTGAGGAAATCCGGTATGTGTTGATTTGGCGCATTATGCCAGGGGAAGGTTCATTTTTTCCAACAAAAATCATCATAAAATTACAAACACAGGACGGTTGCCACTCTCTATACGTGATGAACCGCACACTAACGTTATCAGAATGTGATGAATAAAGGGGAAAAATTCAGGCAAAAAAATCGGTGCCCAATTACCGTATTTCCTCGATATACCCCCCTCGAAATACCACCCTCAAAATGACCACTGAATTAATAGACCCCCTCGAAATACCCCCCCAAATTGAGTGTAAACAGAACGTAAATGACAATACCTGCGGTTTGTTATCCAGGCAATGCAGAACACACGTTAAAACAGTGACTGTGTTCTTTGCTATAAACCCTGCTCTAACGTAACACAGTCATTGTTTTAACGTGGGTTCTACCTTGCCCAGATCACAAACCGCAGCTTTTGTCATTTACATCCTCTTTACACTCAATTTGGGGGTGAGTTATTCCGAGGGGGGGCTTATTAATTAATAATGGCCATTTTGAGGGGGTATTTTGAGGGGGCTACAGGTTTGAATGCAATGTGTGCAGTGATCACGCTATAAAAATTGTCTCTGGAATTTTTGGGTGTAAATACAAAATCTATCATTTTGTTGCGAAACATTTTATTGGACTAGTTCAATGACGTCATGTTTATCCAATCAGTGATTATGTGTTTAGGATACGGTATATTGAACACTCGTTCCGCTGCTGCGGGAATATGACCGGTAAATAAGAGGAAAATTGTCCAATTTTGGATTACGAACGAGTCGTAGTGTTTGATGTGAGAGCTTCTAAGAGATTTTGTAACGCTGACTAATTGGTTGTGTCTAAAGTTCATTAAAAATCAGATAAAGGGTAGATAAGTTCCGATCCGGTTACGGTATAGTTGTGTTTCTGACTTGGCGCTGTGTAAAAGAAAATAAAATTAAACGAAATAATTTCTTTACTGTCGGACGTTATTTTTTCTCTGAAAGATATTTCTCAATAATGCTGCACCGTGGAAGTTGGACGTCAGAAATGGCACTGCGCGGAGAAAAATTGACTTAAATAACGCAAATTGCGTTTAAAGTGAACCTGTTTTTTTCCGAAAAAGTCTCAAATTAACATTCATTCCTGTTAAAATTAACATTTTTTTCCCCGTTAAAATTCGAGTTAACAGTTGGAATTAAATTGGTCGACTAATTTTCACGTTTTCTCCGCTCAGCTACAACGGACCCTTCCACATTTTACAATCGCAAAAATTGAATCAAAAGTTTTTCCGCAAATTTTACAGGATTTTCCGCACTTTAGTCTTTAAACCGGAAATTTTACCGGCTCTCCCTCGCCAGTGTTTCGAAATAGTCGGACAAAATGGTCAGGGAAGACAAAGCTGCGTGGAAGGCCAACTATTTCGAGAAGTTGATCGTGAGTTTTTGTGCGCTTTTTGGGCGGACCTATTTTTGAAAAGGTGTCGGGCTCGGCGTTGAAATTTTGATGCTCAAAATTGCACTGTATGGGCTAAAAAGTACTCAAAATGAACGAATTTACTGTACCGTTATAACTCTTACTTGTCCACTGGCACACTTCCGTTCAGATTTTAGTTGACGGGTCGCGCAACCACGTTCAAAGACGCTTACCAATATACCTTTCCACGTGACGCATGTGCGCGCGAAAATTTTTCAATCTTCTGTCAACTTAAATCTGAATTGACATGGAAACTAGTTGACACCAGTCAACTGCACAGCTCCAATCTCACCTAAACTAAACCCACAATTCCACCTTTAAATGCCCGTTTAAGGCCCGTTTCGACGAGTACCAAAAAGTCTTCATAGTGGGCGTGGACAATGTCGGCAGCAGGCAGATGCAGGAAATTCGCCAGGCCATGCGAGGGCACGCGGAAATTTTGATGGGCAAAAATACCATGATTAGGAAGGCTTTGAGAGGGCAGGTGTCCAAAAACCCGGCCCTGGAGAAGTTTGTTTTTTGAGAGTCTGGTTGGATTTTATGGAGCGTTTGTACGCTGAGATTTTGTATAAATACCTCGTTCCGAGCGTTTTTGCGGTAATACAAATTCTTCCGAACGGAAATCTGTACAAGGACAAAAGTTGGGCCTACATGCGTGATTGGTCTCTGTTTCCAAAACTTTCTAAAAAAAACGAATTAATTTCCGAACGTAGAACCAAACACGTTCGCGTGTGGACATGATTTTGACCGACATTTGTTTTAGATATAACCGTGTATAAAGTATATATGTGATGAATACAACCATGTATGAATAGGGTTGGCCGATGTTTTTTAAAACGTTTTTTATTGAAAAAACGTTTTTTTTTTAAAACATGACGTCCGAAATGTTTAAAAAAAACATCGGCCAAAATTTTTAGTACTAAGCACTAGCAGGGGTCTCGAATGGGGGGGGGTGGGGGGGGTTACCCCCCCCCCCAAACCGCCCAGCTATCTATCTATCCCGGAGGCCGCTCAGCTATCTATCTATCCCGGAGGCAAAATTTTGGGCTACTACCCCCTAAACCCCCCCCCAAATCGCTCAGCTATCTACCTATCTGGAGCGATTTTTCAGAAACTATACCCCAATTTTTGCTCAAAATCGCTATTTTTCATACCTATATATAGATTTTCACCTCCAAAATCACTGGTTCATGCATCTAACTGCCTATTTTCAGCTATTTTAAGTACTATATGCTCTTGTATACCCATTTTGAGCTATTTTACACCTACTTTTAGCGATTTTTCTCCCTTTTCTTCCTCCTATGCCCCGAAAAAGCCTATATATCGAACCACCACAACCCCCCCCCAAACCCCCCCCCCAGAAAATTTTTCAGCTATCTATCCCTCCGGAGGAGCGATTTGCTATCTATCCAACCACTCGGAGGGTCAAAATTCAAGATACCCCTGAGTACTAGGTATTTTGCAAAATTTTTGCACGCAAGCGCGTAATTTCACACACAAATTGACATTGGTGGTTGTTTTCATTGGTTTTGTTGCATTTTTAGTATCAAAACATCCATTTCTATGTGCTACCATGGGTGAATAAGCCGACATATGTTGCTGTAGTATATAATATTGAGGTAATGTGCTTCCATGTACCTCCACAGTGTGTAACTTCACTCCCAAAGTAACAACCTCCTTTTATAACCTTGTTTGATCACTTTTCCGTGCCAAACTTCATCTGAAGTCACAAACATTTGACTATAAGGCGATATATGAACATGTTGACAAAAAATGAATATTTTTGACAGAAATCACCACTTATAATGCTATCCCATGGCTCCACAACCATTATATGGTCATATTTAACTAGGGATGGAAAAAAGCGCTTTTTTACGGCCCCGCTTTTTAAAAAAAAGCGCCTTTTTAAAAACTGCGCTTTTTTTGCTTTTTTCCAAAAAATGCCAAGATGTTCCCTAAAAAGCTCCCAAATATGGTTCTGTATCAATATATACAGGTATATCAGACAAGTGGCAGTACTTGTGATGATATAGAGCCATAGAATGGCTGTGTAGTCATGGGATGACATGATAAGTGGTGTTTTTGTGCAAAAAAAATACTTTTATGTTGACTCGTTATGTATATTGCTGTTTGTGAATGTTTCGTGACTTCAAGTGATATTAGGCATGAAATAGTGCTTATAAATAAGGCTATAAGACAAGGTTAATACATTGAAACTAATGTTTCCCACTGTAGAAGTATGTGGGAGCACATTGGCTGAATATTCAATACTACACTAACATATCACAACTTATTATTACATGATAGCATGCAGGGACGTATGCAGGATTTTTGAGCGGGGGGGCGGATTGTATACGGAGCCCGGCGAACGGGGGGGGGGCGGATTGTATACAGAGCCCGGCGAACGGGGGGGGGCGGCCCCACCCCCCTATAATTTTGCCATATAGTAAAGGAATAGAGCCATGGCGCTGGCACCATTTGTAGGCGCCAGCGCCATGGCAGTATTGGCGTTGGCCAAGAACGTAGCCAGGGGGGGCGGGGGGGAGGGGGGCGGCCGCCCCCCCCTTCCCGGGCCGGACCAAAAAATGTACCAGAAATGGCATTTTCAGACGACGATTTTGTTGACAGTTTGAAAAATTGTGCGCCCGCATTCTCCCTTCAAAACATTTTTGGCTGACCAGTCTCCGCATCCTAAAAGCCAGTGAAAATGGACTCAATTTCTGTCCATGTCGCTGTATATGCCTGTAAAATGTAGATACTGCTGTTTTGGCGCCAATGCCAACGCTAGTGGCGCCATGGCGTGGCGCGTACGAATGGCGCCAGCGCCATGGCGCCATTCCCCTACAACAGGGGTAAAATTTTAGGGGGGGGGCGCCTAGGGTTGGAAAAAAAGTTTTTTTTGACTCGATGTTTTTAAAAAAAAAAACGTTTTTTTTTAAAAGCTCCCAGATATGACCTAGTGTCAACATAAATAGGTATATCAGACACTGGCAATACTCTGTGATGTTAAATATGACCATATAATGGCTGTGGAGCCAGTGGAGTTACAGCAACATATGTCGGCTTATTCACCCATGGTAGCACATAGAAATGGATGTTTTGATACTAAAAATGCAACAAAACCAATGAAAACAACCACCAATGTCAATTTGTGTGTGAAATTGCGCGCTTGCGCGCAAAAATTTGCAAAATACCTAGTGCTTAGTACTTAAATTTTGGCCGATGTTTTTTTTAAAAAAAAACATTTCGGACG
>OZ038459.1:5131283-5223290 GCA_964036195.1 Sphaerolaimus hirsutus | reverse complement strand
CCCCGCCTACGTCCTTGGTAGCATGCAGGAATAGAAGCAATGACACTAAAAATATAACAAGACCAATGAAAAGCAACCACCAATGTCAATTTGTGTGTGAAATTGCGCGCTTGCGCGCAAAACTTTTGCAAAATACCTAGTGCATAAGAACTAAAAAAAATTTGCCAGCGCTATTTTAAAAAAAATTGGCGTTTTTAAAAAAAAGGGCGCTGGCCATCCCTATATATAACATCACAGAGTATTGCCACAGAGTATGTCTGATATTCCTATATATGTTGACACAAGATCATATCTGGGAGCTTTTTAAAAAAAACATCGAGTTAAAAAAACGTTTTTTTCCAACCCTATGTATGAAAGACCCAGAAACCTGACCCATACACCCAGCACCTAATTAGAGACCCCTTTTTTAGTGAAAAAAGCCACTTTCGTATTTTTCCTAAATTCCCACCCATTCAAACCACGCAAATTCGGATTCAAACCCTCAGAATCCTGCCGCACATCGTGGAAAACGTGGGCTTCGTGTTCACGCACGAAGATCTTTCCGATATTCGGGACAAATTGTTGGAAAATCGGAAACCGGCCCCGGCGCGCGCCGGCGCCCTGGCGCCTATCGACGTGAAATTGCCGCCGCAAAATACCGGAATGGGACCGGAAAAGACGAGCTTCTTTCAGGCGCTCGCCATTCCGACTAAGATTTCCAAGGGCACTATTGAAATTTTGGTCGGTTTTGGGGCGATGGCGCGTTATGAACACACCAGTTGACAATGGCATCGGGTGTCAACTGGGCTGGCTGGTTTCTATTTAGATTTTAGTTGACGGGTCGCGCAAACATGTTCAAATGCACACGACAATGTTAATTCCTTTTCCACATTGCCGCATGTGCACTTGGGATTGGCCTGCAACCCGTCAACTAAAATCTGAATTGACATGGAAACCAGTTGACACCCAATGTGTGTAATAATGAGAGTCGCAATCTAGTTTCGAACAAACTTAACTGGAAATTAGCATGCAATTTCAGACGCAAATTTAAAAAGTCTATTGTTTTATAGTATTTTTAGTGCCAGAAGTTCCATCTTTTTTAAAATCGTTTTTCAAACTTATTTTCTAAATACGAAGTTTATTAAAAACACATTTTTCCCTCCCTACACCCAACTCCTTTGCTGCCAACTTTCAGAACGAGGTGCACCTGATCAAGGCGAACGAGAAGGTGGGCGCCAGCGAGGCGACCCTGCTCAACATGATGAACATCCGCCCGTTTTCCTATGGGTTGATTGTAAAAATGGTGTACGACAACGGCTCCATGTACTCGCCCAGTCTCTTGGACATCACCCAGGACGACGTCAGGACCAAGTTTTTGCAGGTAGATTTGTGGGTGGAGTTGACATTTGGGAGAGTGGGCTCGCACGCGCTAGTTGACATTGCGAACTCGTGTGAACTGAATAATATGACAAATTGAAAAGCATCACTCTTTGTCAGAAACAATAAAAAATTAAGTGTCATGATGAGTTTATTGACTGCTCTATTAGATAGGAAGGTTGATATCACATAATTCACTAAAATTTATTTGACAGGAATTTCAGTTGGCATCCAGCGTGTGTGGTGCCAATATATCGTATCGAATATCGACTAATTTTTGTATCGAATATTACATATTGACCATTTTACCTATTGATTATCGATATCGAAAACTCATCGTTGCAACCCTATGGCTTCTATACTCGAGTTTGTGTACAATTTGTGTTTAAGTTGAAGTTTGTGTACAATGAGCCGACGTTTGAAACTGAGTCTGAAGCTAAATCAGTCCGAAACGCTTTTTTCAATACGCGTTAAAATAGGTAAATCATATCAAATCAGGGGTCTCCAGGATTTTGGCCCTCGCGGGGGCTGGATAGATAGCAAATCGCTCCTCCGGAGGGATATATAGCTGGAAAATTTTTCTGGGGGGGGCTTGGGGGGGGGGGCTCGCGGGGGCACAATATATAGGCTTTTTGAAGGTTAAGAAGGCAGAAAGGAGAAAAAATCGCTAATAATAAGTTAAAAGTAGCCAAAAGTAGGTATAAAATGGCTCAAAATAGGTATATAAGTATGTATATAACTGGAAAGCACAATTTTGAAGGTGAAAAACTATAAAAAGGTGCGAAAATTTGTGATTTTGAGCGAAAATTGGGGCAAAATTTCTCAAAAACCACTCCAGGTAGATAGATAGCTGAGCGATTTGGGGGGGTCTTTGGGGGTAGTAGCCAAAAATTTTGCCTCGGGATAGATAGATAGCTGAGGGGCCTCCGGGATAGATAGATAGCTGGCCGATTTGGGGGGGGGCAGCCCCCCCCCCCCAGCCCCCCCCCTAGGAGACCCCTGTATCAAATCCTAACTGCACTCTTCAAAAACAAACCAATCAGTTACAATTCAACAAAGTCGATAAAAATCTGCCCTTTTTTAGGGCGTGGCCAATTTCGCGTCGATTTGCCTGGCCATCAACTATCCAACTGCGGCGAGCGCGCCCCATTTGCTTGCGAATGGCATGCGCAATTTAATGGCTATCGCCGCCGTGACCGATGTCACTTTTAAGGAGGCTGAGACGGTTTGTCTTGAGTTGACGAACGCTAGTTGACGGTTGAAATTTGGCAACTGATTTATTTGCTTTGAGTGTATTTGAGTTGACTGGAATTTAGAGTCCGTTGACTGCTGTTGATGGAGAACGACAAATGGTTTAGCCTGACAAATTTGAGTGGGTTGAAAACTGATTTATTGTGAACATTGCTTTCAGGGAAGTTTTTGGTATGGGCTCAAGTGTTGAGTGGCAAGAGAAGTAACGAATGGTCAACTAAGCTTTTTAGCATATAAATTTGTAGACGAAAATATGTTTTTCACGTGCAAGTCTGTCGCTTATCCCGCCACTCGTGATTTCCCGAATTAATCTCGCGGCAGATCATATAAGTGCACTAATCAGGAAAAATTAAATTAAATTTTGGAACTCTAAAAATCGCAAAAATGACAATCTAATCGTCTCCGCAGCTCAAAGAATTTCTGGCCGACCCGTCGAAATTTGCCGCTGTCGCAGCCGCGGCGGCGCCGAGTGCCGCAAAAGCGGAAAAAGTTGAAGAAAAGGTTGAAGCTAAAAAAGAGGAAAGTGAGAGCGAAGATGATGATATGGGCTTCGGATTATTTGATTAGAATTGAGTGGATGGAATTTGGACTTTTTTTTGAAGATGTTTTCAGAGAATTTAGATGCGGCTGGCGCTGGATGTGTAAATCGATTTGCATGTGCAGATTAAACATTTTAATTGAACATTTCTTTGCGCTTCACCCCGTAAGTGTGGTGAATTTTCAAATTTCAGTTTCAATATTTATATGAATTTACACATCCATTTTGCATGGGCAATTGAGTTCTTTGGAGCTTATTGGGATTAGATCTTGTCCCCCAACCGAAATGTTCCGTTTTTGTTGAGTTTTGTCTGTTCGTTGTTGGTTTTGGATAGATGGAATGATTAAATGAAATTTGAGAAAATCGAAAAAATATCACTATACAATATCGATATCGAAAAACAATATCAGTGTTGCGACACCACCAAATTAATTATCTCATCTCAGATATCGACCAATTGTCTCCTATTCAATATCGATATTGAGGGTCCGTATCGATATTGAATATTGAGCTTCAGAAAAATAATTTAAAAGCGATATCGTGCCAAACCTGGATACCGTATTTCCTCGAAAAAACTCCACGGTTTTTTTTTCAGAGTGGAAATTTTTCGGGGGGGGGGGTAGTTCGAGTAGGGTTCAAACGGGATCCCGATCCCGATCCCGGATCCCGTGAAATTCCGGGATTTACCAGTCCCGATCCCGATCCCGATCCCGAAACCCCAATCCCGATCCCGATCCCGATCCCGAAATCTCAAAAAGACCAATCCCGATCCCGATCCCGATCCCGAAAATTTTCAAATCCCGATCCCGAGAAACTCCTAAGTCCGGGATCCCGATCCCGGAAAAATTAGTGGAAATTATAAAAAGTCAAATAATGAGGTTTTTGCATGCAAAAAAGTGGATGCAAACCCCCAGCGTCAATTTTATGCACTTTTCTGGCATCCAACAGTGTTTTGAGACCTTTATGAACAACTGTGAATGCCAGAAAAATGGCCAAAATCTCTATCCCTAGAACCCAATCCCGATCCCGGAAAAATGCCTATCCCAATCCCGATCCCGATCCCGTGACCCCAATCCCGGCCAATCCCGATCCCGATCCCGAAATTTCAAAAAACCAATCCCGATCCCGATCCCGAAACCCCAATCCCGATCCCGATCCCGATCCCGAAATCTCAAAAAGTGAATCCCGATCCCGATCCCGATCCCGAAAAGTCAATCCCGTTTGAACCCTAAGTTCGAGGGGAGTTTATTATTTCGGCAGAAATTTTCGTAAATGTCATAGTAAAGAATGAGCTTTTACATACCCAAAACTGGTTATGAACGTCACCAAACGGGACATATTAGAATATACAAACGTAGATAGCTATACACACTAAATACTCGATGTATAGCTGCGATGAGATTTGGCCCCAATAAATATATCATGTACATTGTATACATGATGTACATCATTCAAGACGGGGGTATTTCGAGGGGGGGTTTTATTCCTTAGCTCCAAAACACCTGCGGTATTTTGAGGGAGGGGGTGTTATTCAAGGGGGGTATTGCGAGCAAATAAGGTAATGTACAAATCAGAGTACAATCGAGTAAATGGAATCACCCAAACTTCACGCCAAAACGTCCTTGATTCTATCGAAATCACCATCATAGGTTCCATTTGGGCAGTCCGCATTCAGCAAATGACAAAGTAATGGATAAACATCGATATTTTCCACGGCTGAGAACCTCGACAGTTTAAAGCGCTTTTTGAAACTTGGTCCGTAAGCCACAAAAAGCGGGTTCATTTCTGGATACGCGTTGTCGTAGCCGTGGGTGCCGTGCGCCAGCAGAGGGCCATTTTCTGAGTGTTGAAATAGCTTTTTTAGATGGTTAGGTAGTTTTTTGGCCCTACACACACTAGTTTTCACCGTGATTTCTGTGAAAACTGAAATGGCCACATGGCGACATCCAGCCTACTCTTTTTGTATGCTATTTGTGTTTTAATTCTGAAATTTTTAAATTTCAAGTTTCATTAATTAAAATTCCAATTCAAATTAAATAAAATCATTCAACCGTGTTCATTTATTTGCATTTGAATTTTTTATCAGTTTTCAGACGAAGTCACTGAAAACTAGTGTGTGTAGGCACAATTTGGGACGCGTCCTCACGGTTTTTGTCCCGGAAGAAAGTCAGATTTTTTTGTCATTTACATTTTGTCGTGATGCTGCATAGAACACCCCAGTAAATCCTGACTGCAAGAAAATCAGTATTTTTCCTTGGAGTTGCGTAATTACAATATCTACGAAATTTTATGATTGTCCTAGGCAGTGGTGTTTATCAAATCACTGGCACCAGTTTGGCATGTTCTGTTGGCGAGAAAAGCCAGGAAAAATCGTATATTTGCTGGGAGGGCCCTTATCTGAAGTTGGCTGCTGTCCAACAATTTTTGGATACACCTGTTTGTATACCGCCGTTAACGATGGCGAAGTGGCGCGGCGTGTTTGTGTGTGGCCCATTTTCGGCGACTCGGACGGAAATCTTGTTTTTCGCTCTCGTTCTATAATACTTAACGTTATCCAAATACAAACTTGGACATAAGCCAACTTCACATAAATGCCCCGATCCTATATTTACATCACGTCATAAATTTCTGGATACGCCCCTGCTTACCGCCATCATTGTCAGCTAGCTCGAACAGTGCCTGTTTATCTGATTGTTGCGTGTATCCAACGCTGTAGTATGGCCAGAAGCCAAGTTTTGGTAGAACAACCACGTCGCCAATGCGCCTTCGACGGTATCGTTTATTTATGGTTAATCTTTCTTACCCCTGTGGGTATTTGTCTTAACGGGTCTATATGCGTGATGGGTTTAGATGCGTAATAGGCTTGACTAGGGTGTCAAAAAATTTTTTTTACGGAAAACGGAAAACGGAAAGGTAAAATTTTTTCACTTTACGGAAAACGGAAAACGGAAAGGTAAAAAAAAAATTTCTGCCGGAAAACGGAAAACGGAAAGGTAAAAAAATTTCACTCAGCGGAAAACGGAAAACGGAAAGGTAAAAAAAAATTGTTGGCCGGAAAACGGAAAACGGAAAAATGAAATGCCGGAAAACGGAAAACGGAAAGCAAAATTTTCACGGAAACGGAAAAAAATAAAGTGAAATTAGCACGGTAATAGACAAATTTGCAGAAGGAAAACCTGCATGCAGGTTTGCCTATTTGGCTTTGATTGTGGTAGCTGTACATTCTGCAACTATGGATCATGCCTGTAACTTCACTTGTAGTTCAAGCTTAACTGAACCAACAAAAAATCATCAAAAAGTAGCCATAGTGGCCATAGGAAAGGAAACACTATGACAATTTCACAGTCTAGAAGCAGTGGGAGTCACTGATGACCCCTATGCAATTGATGACAACATTGCAGAGGAGATGATAATAAATAGCATAAAATTCAATGACAACAACAAACAATACTATATTGACTGGTCGTATAAAGAGAGTATCAGTAACCTTCCCCAGGGGAAAAGCAGAAGCCTTGGTGTGGTTTAAATCACTGATAAGAAGATTCAACAAAGATCCAAACTTATTCGAACAATACCGGAAAGTTTTGGATGACCAACTAGAAAAGGGAATAATTGAGATCTGTGACAACAAAACAGACAACAAGGGGATTCATTACCTGCCACACCAGCCAGTAATCACGCTGGGCAAATCGACATCATGCAGAATTGTGTACGATGGGTCGGCAGGTAAGCCCAGTTTCAACGAGTGCCTTTTTAGACAACCAATTACAACACCATTAACACTGGGCCTACTCCTGAGGTTCAGGGCAGGCAATCTAGCATTAATTGCCGATAATGAAAAGGCATTTTTGCAAATAGGATTGCATGACCAAGCTAGA
Organism: Sphaerolaimus hirsutus; assembly: GCA_964036195.1. NCBI lineage: Eukaryota > Metazoa > Nematoda > Chromadorea > Monhysterida > Sphaerolaimidae > Sphaerolaimus > Sphaerolaimus hirsutus. The sequence goes on along the minus strand of OZ038459.1, from coordinate 5,216,267 downwards.
GACTATTTACACACAATTTTTCTGGTTGAAAGATGCCTCAAAACCAGTAACTGAAAATAACTTAATAGTACTTTGTTTTAAACGCGTACTGTTTGAACTTGTTTGCAGCCCAGCAATTTTGGGAGCAGTCATAAAATACCATTTAAATGTGACAATAAACAACATGAATGAATATGAAGAAAATGAAGGGGAACAAAACCAGTTGGCGATGATAATAAACAACATTTACGTCGATAACTTCATCATGAGTGTAACGAATGAAGTTGAAGCTTTAGAACTATATTACAAAGTCAAAGCGTTATTTGACCAATGTTCTATGAACATGAGGGAATGGCTGTCAAACTCCAGATCAGTCATGAATGAAATAGCAGAAAACGACAGGAGTCCAAAGGTGAATAAAATTGTTGCAGTAATGGGCATGAAATAACATCACCACGGACATGCTGGCAATATCAACACCAAAATTGCAAATTGACAGCATCACAACACCAACCAGATGAAACTTGAATAAATTATTGGTGTCAGCATATGACCCAATTGGGTTCACAGCACCTGTTTCACTGACCCTGAAATCCCAGTTGTCAATGCTGCTCCAAGAGACAAAAACAACACAATGGGATGAGCCAATTGAAGATAAATACAGATTGGAAAAACAATGGAAAAATGCCAGAATACTGAAAATCGAGCCAGAAAATGGAAAAATGGCCTGGTAAAACGGAAACGGAAAGGTAAAAATTTTTCAGCCGGAAAACGGAAAAATGGGCCGGAAAAACGGAAACGGAAAGGTAAAAATATTTCAGCTGCCGGAAAACGGAAAACGGAAAGGTAAAAATTTTTCAGCTGCCGGAAAACGGAAAACAGAAAGGTAAAAAATTTTCGGCTGCCGGAAAACGGAAAACGGAAAGGTAAAAAATTTTCCTGCGGAAAGGCGGAAACGGAAAACGGAAACGGAAATTTGACACCCTAGGCTTGACCCAATTTGCATCACTTGACAGCTTGAGTAATCAACCCCTGGTGCCACTTAAAGAACGTGTAAAATACCTTTAAGATGTAAAATGTCATGAGAAGTGTCTAACGTTGTGGAAAATGTCAAACATACAGAAAAAAATGAAAGAAATTTTTGCATGTTACAGGGCAATTTATATTTCTTTTGACACTGCATGTCATTTGACATTTTTACATTGGCCCTACACACTAGTTTTCACCATGACTTCTGTGAAAACTGAATTGTGTTTTAGTTTTCAAATTTTCAAATTTTAACTGTCATGAATTGAAATTCACATTAAAATTAAATAAAATCATGCAACCATGTTGATTAATATGCATTTGAAAAAATTAGTCTTCCCACGAAGTCACGGTGAAAACTAGTGTGTGTAGGCACATTGTTGACACCTGAATTAATACCATCAAATGTGTTCAAATATTTTTGATTTTACCTGTTGTGTTTGTAGTGCATTTCTTCTGGCATTTCGGTTTTCAGGTAAACTTCAAGTTTTGGTTCTCTGTAGCATGCAGTTTTTATTGCTGTGTAGATGTTAAAAGCGATTAGAAAGCCGGTGTGCAAATCAAATTGCACGTGCAATTGGGAAATCAGCTAAAGCGGCGCACACGCAGTTTGATATAACGATAATGTTCAAGTTAGAAATTTACAATATGTTGCGCCAAATCGTAATTTTTGGTGTGCTGTTCGATAATTTTGCAAAAATTATTAATCTAGAGATAAAAAACGTATCTTTCGACGACTCAGTTAAAAAAACGTTTCTAAGTAAAAAAGATTGTCAGACATTTTACACTTCATGTCATGTTATGGGGGTGGTGCCCGCCTGTTATTTTGGATTCACATTGTATTGTATTCACAAATATTGTCACTAATATAATTTTTAAATGTTTTACCTTGATACAGCTGTTTAGTGGTCGTATTGCCAGTAGGAAACATGCTGAATTCACTATCAACCCATGTCAGATTTTTGGTGTAATTTCCCAAGTAAAATGGTCCAGTGCTTGCTGGCAGGTCTGCAAAACCGTGATCGGCAAGGAAAATTATATCCACGTTTCCCAGCATTTGTGCTTCTATCAGTCTCAGAAACATGTGGTATACTGATTTGTCCAAATTGTGGAGTTTCTTTAGATTTTTGTCGCTGAAATTTGAGTGGTGGAATTGTGGATGGATGTGTAAATTTTGTTATCTTGACCAGGATAGTGTGTATACCCATTTATGTGACTACACACGAGTTGACTATCTGTCAGCAGTCAACTGAAAAATCCGTTTTGATTTACATTAATGCAAAATCGTTGATCCCTGTTGGCATATTGACTGGTTGGTTTATATTACCGCGATTCCCCCCCCCCCACTCGAATTGACCCCCCCCCCCCACGAAACACCCCCAGGTCTGAGCGAACTGAGGACCCCCCTACCAATATCCCCCGTCTTGAATGATGTACATCATGTATGCTATATTCGCTGCCAAAGTGCAGTTTGTGTAAAGAACACATAAATCCCAGTTTGTGTAGATAAATATATACCTATACGTGTGCAAATATAGTTTTCCTGTTTTTTTTCTCACGTATATTACAAGTTTTGAGTATGGAAAAGCTTAAGCCCCCCGTCGAATAAGTCCCCCCTAATAAGTCTCCCCCGAGGTCGAATTTGCTGGCTTAATAATAAACCCCCTGGGGGTATTTCGAGGAAATGCGGTATAAGGAATCATCTGTATCTTGCAAGCTGGTTGGAGCTTTAGAACAAGAAGTGTGCCGCACTTCGTACTTTCTGGTTGTAAAATATTTAAGATAAGTAGATAAGGAAGGAAGCAAAAGTAGTGACGGAAAAAGCGCCAGGGCTTTGGCATCGAGCGCCAAAAACGCCATGGCGCTTTTCCGGACCCCAGCGCCAAGCGCCAATGGTGTCAAGCGCCAGAAGCGACATGGCGCTTTTTGCTTTGGCGCCAGCGCCAGGCAATTTGTTCCTGGCGCCAGGCAAAAATAGCGCCAAGCACCAAAGGTACCATGGCGCTTTTTCGAACCCCAGCGCCTAGCGCAAATGGTGGCACAGCAAATGGCCGTGGCGCTTTTTAATTTGGCGCTAGCGCCATGACGCTTTTCCATCACTAAGTATAAGATCCTTTCATCAGCAATTGCTATTATCAACAGCCTATCTGAATGTCTTTCAATTCCCTTGAATAAAACCTACTTAAGCATTCAGATTTGTTAAAACTTTACCTGTAAATGTCAGTATGGTGCTGTGATTCATCCGGTTCTGGGACATAATAAAGTAGAAGATCAACATCACTAGTTTTATCTGTCAGCCAGCCCATCATGACATCAATATCTTTTATCCATTGGTCATACTTATCCGCATCACCCAAAATCACATCTGTGGGGTTTGGCAAGAATATTTGAAAGGTACTTTTAACAACTCTGAACAATATTTACCTAAACAATACCCAGTAATATTTTGGCAGTCCTATAGTAACTTGATTTCAATGTTGTCTCTCTACTTTGGGGACAGATCAAACATATTGTGGTAGTTGACTGAACTTACCGCACAATTATCACATATACTCCGCGGACCGCAAAGTATGCGCTGTCGTGTAGACGGCAAATTCCCTAATCAAGAACGCCCAGAAGCGACTGGGGTATTTTGAACGTTGTTGGCAGCGTGCCAACAACCACAGAGAGGCAAAGCGATGCCTAAGCAAGAAAGCAAACGTCCAGCGGGACGGTTCGAACCAAGCCAAGCAACTTACCCATGCAGGCTGAGCACGCGAGAGTTGATCCTTAGAGCAGCCGAGATGACCAAAAGCCAAAAAGCCAATACGAAAATCAAAAACTTCAAGCGGCCAAAAAACTTTACTTTCTTTTTCCAAAACTCCAACTAGAGGCCAGCCGGCCTTTACGCGTCCCTTTTATGCGCAAGCCGCTGCCGGCTTCAGTGGGCGGAGCTTGCATCCCCGAGCTTAATCGTGATTAGCCAAGTGGCCGCACTATCTCCGTGACGGACCACTTATTCGAAATCGCGCCAAAGCCCTGATACTCAAGGCGACCGAAGTCACCTCATTCCTCCCCCCGCAAAAAACGAGGGGTCGGGTTTTCTTCGCCCACTGAAACGGCGCCGGCTACCCATAATTGGGACCAAAACACCGGCCGTCTGGCCATAAAACGAAAATCTCGACAATGCCCACTAGGGGGAGACCATGACAAAAATCAAACAAAAATACCTGCGACATTGTACCGGTACGCGTAAAACAGACACATCAAGTGAGATAAAAAAAAACCCAAAACAAGTGCCCGCACCACCGATCAGAAATCTTTTAAAACCACTTGCCCGCAAGCGAGCACACTGTACACCCTGTGTGTAACATTATCGTAAAATGTAAAAACTTATAATATTTAAGTTGACGTTCTTATGTTCTCTTTTATATTTAATTAATTCAACTTATCAAGATTTCATTCATATTTACATTCCAATTTTAACATCTTCACATTCGCCATTTAATATCTCAAGCGATGTTGTTTACAACGTGCGCTTCACATCGCTCACATATTTAGATCTTAGTCATTGCTCACATTCCGCCACATTTCCTTGACAAGCAGCACGCAAATACGCCGTCATGTTTATGTTAAGCGGCGGGCCCGCCCCGAGTGGGGGGCCGGGCCCGCGCGCCATTTCAAATGCTGTCTGGCTTGGCTCACATTTTCACTATCTTGTCAGTTTAGCTCGCTTTTCATCGGAGAAGCAAGCGGGCAAGGATTGAACTTTCACAATTGGAAATGTTGGGTAAAAATCGGAGATTAGAGCCGACCGATTGGCGCCAAACCAATCGCCATCGGTCTGGCCCTTAAAAGCCGATTTCACAGCTAAAATCGGCAGTGTTTGCAACCTCGTCAACTTCACACGAATCTCTTCCTAGGATCTAAATAAGCGCCGTAGTCACTTTATTAAGTCGCTTGTTTTTGGTGCTAAGTTTAACGCTTGGTGCTTTAAAGTCACCTCAGTGCTTTATTTCACACCTGCGCTGTTTGAGGTGCTTTATTCACAACCGCGCCACTTAATTGTCGCCTTTTGTCGTAATTAAGTGCCTTCTTTAAATTGCCTTATTTCTCCGGTAATTAGAGCTTCTTTTACGTTTTATTTAAGTAATTAATTTAGTTGTAAATTAATTCCCTTGTTTACGTATATTTTTATATATATTTTATTTACATTTATTTCTTTGTATTTAATTGTCTAAATAAAAACGTTCGTCAAAACCTTTGGTAAACAATCTAAATTTGCTTCACACTAACTCACGTCAATTCACTTCAACTCAACTAATCACATTTGATAAAATAACGGAACGTCAACTAGAGACGACGCTTCACGTCAACTTACATACGTTCACATTTGTCCTCTTCCTCGGTTAGGAATAGGAGCTGGTTCACAAGTCACTTCAACAAGTTCCGTATTATTTTACATGGCGCAGCGAGCAGGGTGACTAATTAAACTAATTGGTCACTCTAATTAAGTCGTCTCGCGCGAAATTTCATTGGAAATTGTTTTTCACAGCCTGAGTCACACGCACGAGGTTACGGTAATACGGTTTTGGATGCAAAATCGTTAGTAGCGCGTGCATATTTACTTACGATTTTACAAGTACAAGTCACAAGAAACGAAATATTTATATTTATTATTTTATTTCGTTCACAGCTAGCTACCACTTTGCTAATAAGCAATCAATCGATCGAGATTTGCTATGGAGGAACGCGTACGCGCTCAGCGAGGCGCTGCCGCCGCCGCAGCTATGCCTGTGGGCAACGTAGATGAGTCCGACACAACTCATCCGTTGACTCAACATAGCCGGGCGTTGACTGGAGTGCGCAACGGAGTGCTACGTTTCACATCCAAACCGATTCCTAAAATCGTCAAAGACGAGTCACAACCCGCCGCCGTAAACATACGAGCGGCGGAGGAAGTATTAGAATTACTTCAGGCCTACGGCTACCAAGCCGAGATGAAACGCTCGGACCTGTCTACGGCTATGGACAAATTCACAACTATTGTCCAAGATTACATCACAAGCCTGGACAGAGACGAAGACGGAGTGGCCGAAGAGATAAAGAGCGCCAACGCAAAATTGGAGCGCGCGCTCTACTCGGGCTCGAACAACGCGATGATGCTCATGGATGAGCTGGAATCGAGGATGGCGACCGCCCAAGCGCAAATCAAATCCGCGGAAAGGTTGATACTTTCCTTGAAAGGTCAGTCAAATGTCAATGTTGATTTAACTACTCAACCCCCTTCACAACCCCCTTACAACAATGTAAATATGGGAAGTAGTTCTCAACCTTCACAACCGGAAACTTTGTTAAAGTTACCTAAAATCGAGCTTGCTAAATATAACGGTGATCCGTTAGAATGGGCAGCTTGGTGGGAGATTTTTCGAGCTCAAATTCACGACCGAGCTAATTTGTCAACTGGTATGAAATATACATACCTTAAGCTCAGCCTTATCGGTCCAGCAGCAGAACTGCTGGCTGGATTAAAAGGTGATGGTCGAGATTACATCACAGCGGTCACCATGTTACAATCAAACTTTGGTGAAACGCATCGGGTACAAGCAGCCCTTTGGGATAAATTGTATTCACTCGAAAAGCCTTCGTCAAGAGGAGACTCTCTCACAAATTTCACACGAACCCTTTTGTCAACTCTCAATCAACTTAAAGAAAGGGGTGAAAGTGTCGATTCTGGTGCAGTGTTAAGAATAATTCGTGGTTATCTTCCCGATAATATTGTTCTTGCCGTCACAGAAGAACACCGGAATTCGATGCACACCGCAGTAACCGGCGACACAGAACTCACAGTCGTCAGGTTTGTTGATGCATTAACTACCATTGCTCGTGCTCGGTTAGATGCGATGAAAACTGAACAACAAAGTTCACAATCTTCAACGGTTGTTCAGAAATCACAAAATTCATCGTTAAAAAAGCCACAAAATGGAGGAGGTTGGCAACAGCAAAAGAAAAAAGGAAATAAATCACAAAATACCTTTTCAAAACCAAAACCTATTCACAATACGGTTGCTTTTGCTGGTACCAACGCTAACGTTGGTAAATCACAAGGAAAAAATAAAAATTCCACTCAACCTCCCAGAACTCCGGCGATCGGAGCGATTAGTCAAAAGCAGTCCTCACAACCTGCTGCTGACTATCGCAAGCCGAAATTCGAGTGCTTGTTCTGCGGCATCAAAGAGCACTACACAACCGACTGCCCTCAATACGTCACACCGAGAGAGCGCACTGAATGGTTGGAAGCTTTGGGCGACGTGTGCACGCGCTGCACACGCAGAGGTCATCAAGCGGCACAGTGCACTCAACGACTGAGTTGCTACTATTGTCGCCAGATTGGTCAGCATCACGGGGCGTTCTGTCCTACCAGACAGGCACCCGCTAGGCGTCAGGTAAACAATTCACAAAATAAAGCCTTTGTCAAAGCAACGAGCGCTAATTTTGTCAACGCTCAGGTAATCACAACGGGCGCGGCTTCGTCACATGCACCGCCATCGTATCCGCCTTCACACACGGAACCGATGAGCGTGTGTGTCATCCCCCCGGACGAGAACGATTTCCGGTGGAGACAGAATACGCTGTATCAACTGGACATGGACGGCCCGCTAGACATGGGCGAATGGCCGAGGCCCGCTAACGAGCTACAGGCGAAAGCTCAAGAGGAAGCCCGCAAGTATCACAGCGAAAACGAGCTGTGGACGACGCTCCGTGCCAACCTCATCCAGGACGGCACAGATATGGAGACCGTCGAAGCCAAAATCCGCGGCTTCCAGCAGAAACGGTACGAGGTGTACCCACACCTCAATCCGAATCAAATGTCATCGTCGGTGCCACTTCAACCCAGTCACAGGCCCACGGTGGAGGTGCTGAGCGCACAAGCGGGTTACGGTAATCCCAACACCGCTACCAGACAACAGGCAGAACAAGAATGTGAGTTCGATTTTGCACCTATTGTTCGTTTGCAAGTGGCCCAGGCTTCATTAATTAATAAAGACGCTGAATTAAATCGAGTCACAGACCCTTTGTTAGTATTCTTTGACACTGGATGCGAATATTCATACATTAAAGCATCCGTGGCAAATGAGTATAACTTTGAAAACAAAGGAGATGTTGTTCTTCAAATGAACGTGTTTGCGACAAAAACGCCTGTCACAGTCAATACGTTTTTGGTCGAGGCTGTCATGCCTATTTACAAACACGTCGACAATAAGGGCAATATGTTACAAATTCCGCTCACTTTACGTGCAGTGGATAATTTGGCAACATATGCATGCCCACCTCCTTTGTCACAAGATGACAAAACAGTCATTTATATTGTGTACGGTGAACACGCACAAGAACAATTCGCGGAACCGCTTGAATTGACAGAAATGACTGATGAGTTTTGTCACAAACTATGTCAACCAGATCTAGTCATTGGTCAAGACTATTATTGGAAGTTCGACATTCGACCAACAGAAATCGAACTCCCATCTGGATTGATCATAGTCGAATCAATACTTGGATTGATGCTTGGCAGAAATGCGTCATCACAGTCATTTGTCACAACACCCGACATTTCACCACATCAATTCATGGTTTCATGCAGTTCACATGCTTCATCAGCTGTTGCTGTTGGCCAAGAGACATTATTTCAATTTCACAGTCTCGAGTCAATAGGTATCACAGATGATCCATTATCACATGATGACGATATAGCTGAACAGTTAATTCTGGAATCAATTACTCTCGATCCAGAAACTGGTCGCTATAGCGTAGATTGGCCATTCAAATCAACAATTCAAGAATTGCCAACCAACAATGCAGAAGCATTTCGCCGCTTTCTGTCACTGTTGAAACGGTTTCGAAAAGATCCCGATTTATTTGCCACATACGCGAAAGTCATTTCAGATCAACTTCACAAGGGTGTCATAGAACCCGTCTATGGTTCACAAGATGGTTTGCAAGAACACATCTTACCTCACCAACCTGTCATCACACCTGGCAGATCAACAACATGTCGAATAGTGTATGATGGTTCTGCAGGCAAACCAAGTCTCAACAATTGCTTATTTCGAGGCCCAGTTCTCACACCACTGGCGCTCGGATTAATGCTTCGCTTCAGAGCCGGAAAAGTAGTGTTATTAGCAGATATTGAGAAAGCATTTTTACAAATTGCTCTTCACCCAAAATCACGCGCTTTCACAAAATTTTACTGGCTGCGTGATGACACTATTCCATCTCATGAAGACAATATTCAAATGATGCAATTCACAAGGGTGCTGTTTGGTCTCACATGCAGTCCATCCATTTTGTCAACTGTTATCAAATATCACCTGGAAGCGGAATTAGCTCACATGCATCCCGCTGAGACCAATGAACGAATGAAACTGGAGCTGTTGCTCAACAGCATTTAAGTTGATAATTTAGTTATCAGCGTAGATGATGACAAATATGCAATACAGCTCTATCGTTTAATTAAAGCTGTTTTTGCAAGAGCAAATTTCAACATGCGCGAATGGATGACAAATTCGCCTATGGTTTCGGAGAAAATCAAACCTGATGACCTCAACCCAAAAAAGTCACAATATATCAAAGTAATGGGTCTCGTTTACGATCACATTGAGGACACCATTGCGGTGCCAGCTCCCAAGAAAGATTTCACGCTCATTGTCACAGCCACACGCCGCAATTTAAACAAATTGCTGGCTTCAACATACGATCCTATTGGCGTCACAGCACCCGCGTTATTTCGGTTGAAATTTCGCGTGTCACAAATAATTCAAAGGTGCAATATCACAACCTGGGATGAACTCATCGAAGACCCAGAGGCGGATGACTTACTGGACGATTTAAAACGACATCTCTCGTCCATAAGTCAAATCAAATTCCCGCGCTCATTTCATTCTTTTGGCATCGATGTCAAAGCCGTCACACGGCCATTAGAATTACATGTGTTTTGTGATGCCTCAAAAGATGGATACGCCGTTTGCGCTTATTTGCGTCAAAAAGCGATTTCACCCGACGAATATGGCTATGAAGATGACCGATACTTTAGTGGTTTTCTCACAGCTCGCACAAAACTAGCCCCACTTCCGTCAAAACAAGGTCAACCCCTCACAATCACACGCTTGGAATTGCTAGGTGTCACAATTGGTGCACAGCTCATCGATTATTTACATCATGAACTCGTTGAGCTGGGTGGATGGAAAATTCACAGTAATTTCCTTTGGACCGATAGCACAGTTGTCATCGGCTGGCTATATACCGCAAAGCCGCTGGCTACTTTTGTCAACAATCGGGTCACAAAAATCCATTCACTAATGTCAAAACATTGCATTCAAATTTGCAAGGTTGCTACAAAAGACAACCCAGCCGACATCGCGTCACGGGGTTGTACTTTTGATCAACTAATGATCGAAACAATGTGGTTTACCGGACCCACATTTTTAGCTGAACCTCTCACATCAACCATGCTTGACATTTCGCAATATCAAGCGCAACCTGTCACCGAAGAGCTTGCGAAAGGCGATACTCACATCAGTCGACCTTTATATGCTGGAGCAGTAACTTCACAGCCTGTTTCACAGCCTGATTCACAACCAGCTAATGCTCTTGCACAGCAAGTACCTGTCAATTTGGACCCCAATTTGTCACAAAATGTCACTCCTCAAAATCCGTTTGTCGAAAGTCGACAACGTCACATCCCTTCAAATCCATTCGAAATCGACATTCGACGATTTTCAACACTGTCAAAATTGTTGCGCACTGTCGTATATCTACTTCGTGTCAAAACATATTGGCTAAATCGCTCCATGCATAAAGCTGCAAAGCGCGAAAGCGAATATTTATCAAAACCCATCACACAAGCTGATTTAAACGAAGCATTTAGACATGTATTGCGCATTTCACAGGCAGAGGAATGTGCCAGTTGCATTTCACAAGCGCAACTTGGCAAACACCACATGCTCAAATGGGACGCGTGGAATAATTTATTATATTGTGTCACGCGTGTGTCTCACAAAGAACACCGAAATCCTTCGTTGTTTTACTACCTGCCAAAGACCGGGTGGTTAACAACGCTAGTGGTTACTCATTTTCATGAGCTTGCTGGTCACAGTGGCATGCTTCACACTTTAGCAGATTTACGCGAACACTGCTGGTTGTCAAGTGCCAAGCAGGTAGTTGCAAAAATTCTACGAAAATGTGTCACATGCCGCAAAGCGGAAGGAGGTCCATTCACATTACCTGATTTTCACACATTACCTGTCACTCGAACTCAATCACAAATCAAGCCATTTCAACATATTGGCATTGATTATATGGGACCGTTAGTTTATTCACAGAACGGAGCCCGTCACAGTCAACACATATTGTTGCTAACATGCTTCAGTACACGCACCATTCATTTAGAGTCAACCAATAGTGTCTCGACAGCCGACACAATTATGGCTCTAAATCGTTTTATTTCACGTCGAGGCATGCCGGACACAATTTGGTCCGACAATGCCCCAGCATTCAAAAATTGTGTCAAAATGCTACTGGACGTAAAATGGCATTTTATCACAGCCAACAGTCCTTGGCAGGGTGGCGTGTACGAACGCATGGTAGGCTTAGTTAAACGCTTGCTCAAAAAAGCATGCGGACGACGTTGTCTCACATGGCATGAATTTCTCACAGTCATGCTAGACGTCGAATTCTCCGTCAATACGCGACCATTGTCATACTTGTCAAACACAGACATTGGTGCAGCGATACTGCGCCCAATACATTTTCTTTGGGGCACCCCACCACCATGTTACATGGATGAAAAACGTGAGTTGGAACTCGATTCCACCACGATTGAACCCATGCGAAAAATTCCAAAAGAGGAATGGGAAAGAATGACGGATGGATCTTTCAACCTCACACCCTCACAAATCGACAAAACCTACACACTCACACCCCCACGAGTCAATGACGTCAATTGCATTGATGAAATTGCACTCAACTCTGTGCCTGAAAAAGACAGAGATGACATCACACTACTTTGGGACCAAATTCGTCACAATCGTGAAGTACTTTGGTATGAGTGGTCACGTCAATACATTGACCTACTCAAAGATCGAGCAAAAAATCAACGCTTGAAAAAAGGCACAATCAACGAAGCTCCCAAACGTGGCCAAGTGGTGTTAATCACAGATGATAAACAGCCACGCGGCATGTGGCAAATGGGCCGCGTTCACGAAATACACGTGTCAAGCGATGGCAAAATACGTGCAGTCACAGTATTGTCAAGCAACGGCCGTCGCACACGTAGATCTCCATCTAACCTAGTGCCTCTTGAAATCGACACAGAGGACGGTGTTGAATATAAAATCGACACTGAGGTAAAAGATGATGATAATTCACAACCTTCACCTGATAAGGGTGATGATTCACAAACAGATCAATCACATCAACAATCACAATCTTCACAACAAGATGCAAGACGCGCAAACCCACGTCGAACATGTCGCTACACTGGCACATATTCGTTCTGGGGAAACGTGTCGCATTTAATGGCGCTCACGTTGCTAATACAATCAAAATTAGCCAACGCGCTCACATGGACAGATCAATATCACAAAACTTTCAATCTGTGCCATAAAACACGCACTGGTCACGCAATTCAACTTCCGGAAAAAGTAACATGTCACTTTCCTCAAGTTACAGCCATAGAGGATATTGTGGTGTCCATATGGACGTTGCGTGTTCAGCCGCAAACGACACCAATTTATAGATGCTTTCAACAAGAGCATACTATAGTCACGTATATGAGTCTGGTGGGCGGAAAAGCTATGCTGCCACCAGAAATCATTAAAAACCACAGAGTCACAACCTACGATTGCATGATCGCCTACCAAAATAAAACTTGGAAAGGCGAACCCTTAATAAAAATTGGTCATGCATTGTGGAGTACCAACAAATCACTTCACATCGATTATTGTTACTTTTGTCACAACCTGAGTAACACAGTAATGAACTTTCACATAGAGGAAGGTGTGGTCGCAAGTCTTGACGGAAAGAAAATTGTTTCCGAAATTCAAGATCTGTCACATTGCAACCCACAAGCCGGCTATTGTTATGACAGCGACAATGGCGTCTCTTTATGGAATGCTATTGCCTTTAATAAACAGTGTGCATTCCAAGAGATTGGTCAATTCAATGCGCAATATTCACAAAATCACTACATAGTGGAAAAATTGCAAGCTGCATTTTCCGTCACATGGAGATCACAACAATTTCCAAATAATGCAGAATGCGTGCCAAAAGACGCAAAATATATTGACCAGGGCTCAGCATTTATTTCTTCGATATCAACTTAAGAAATTGAAAAAACCTGAAACCGAAAAAGCTCCTCTTCATTTCAAACTCGCACCAAATCTTGATGTTGGAGTATTTCACTTGCTCACAGCCCGTCAACAATACGAAGTTGACAAAATTGCACATCTAGAACAAAAACAATTTGGATCTATCTGGCAACAATTATGTCACATCCGTCAGACCCAGCTAGATATAATTCATGCAATTGTCACATTCAATCCCACACTGGGCTTGCGAGCATTGCTAGGACGTCAAAATCTCTATGCGGAATGGCATGGGGATATATTAATGTTCTGGGATTGTAAACCTGTCACAGCAGAAATTATTTATTTTCAACATGAATATAACAATACTTGTTATAAATTTCTGCCGGTCAAAGTCACAAATCACCCACATATTATGTTCGTTGCTCCTGGCACCAATGATCTGATCACACATTCACCAATAGATCATTGTCTCATGAAAGATCACAAATATTATCAATTAAATGATAATTCATGGGCCAACGAAAATGGACCAACGAATTTGCACGTCACAAAACTCCCAATCGAATTAATTTGGGCTGGCTCGTGGAAACCATTCACACTAAATGTTTCCGGGTCACCAGGGGTAAGCATGACTGATATTGCATTCAGTATCATGGCTGCACATCATCACTTTCAAAATTTGCAACGACTCGAACAACAAGTCACACGTTCAGTCGATTATATTGCAACAAAATCCAACGATCCTAAAGCAGTGCAAGCATATATTGCTGGCATCGGCCAAGGGGTTGGTGCATATTTTGAAGGTGTAGGAAAAGAATTGGGTCACATCATTCACGGTAGTGTCACAGGTGGTGCGTCTGCATTAGACACGTTACTTACTGGGCCACTTCAAACAGCTGTGAACATTATACTCATTATTATCACAATTGCTTGTATTGGGTATATTGGTTATGTTTACATGCAGTGGCGGCTCGTAACCGGCAGGGGTATGCTGCCAGACATCAAGGGCTTTTTCCGAAGAAAGGGCAGAAGGGACAGAAACCCAAACAAATGGGAGCCCCGTCCGTTCAGCAAGGAAAAATCGGTAAGCGACGGCGACGTAACCGCCAGAAGAAACCGACAAGCGGCTTCAACAAACCCGCTTTGTCAAATCAAACCGTCACACAATCGTCAAGTTCGTCACAGTTACCTTCAAAGTTTGTCACACCCCTCAAACGAGTATCTCCATTCAAACGGCTTTCAGGACGAACGGTACAGCCTAGATCGGATCCCCCGGTCGGTTATAGTACCGAACGCGCCGAAGAAATCGAAATGGAGACGGGTGCGCGCCGGGTCACAAAACCTGCACCCCCCTGCGAGTCACAACCGCAGAGCTCGTCACCAAACGCCAGACTCACAGTCACCGAGCCTGTCACAACGGAAGTCACAATGGAAGACGCGATCCCTGACCGCGAGCCCTTGCAAAAGCGACTCAAGAGATTCGCTGGAGTTGCAGGGCTCCCAGGTGAGCAGAAATCGTCACACCAGACATTTTCCTTTATACCCCAAACTTTTCACAAATTCAATAACATCAATAAAAAACTGGTCAAATCAAAAGTTAAACGATCTAAAAAGATCCGTGACCTTCCTCAAACAAACACCTTCACAGTCCGACATAGAAATCGGAGAGATGGAAGAAAGTCATGATCAAGATCTAGATCCCCCTCCGTACCATTTGACCAAGTCAACTCAATCACTTCACAGTGTACGACCTCATTCACAACCTCCCATGTCCCCTTGCTATCAAGCCAACCGCTTGCAGCATCGGAGCAATGGCAGCCCACCGAACCGTCGAAGACGATCGTCGACGAGACCGACGCGCTCCGACAAGCCTTCGAGAGGCTCGCAGAGGAATCTGAGAAGCTCCCCAACTGGCCAGGCAGACCAGCGGGGGCCCCAGAAGACCAGGCGCCCGGACACGGGGAAGGCAGCCAGCCTGAGGAGGATGCCGTCGAACCCATGGACGAGCATCATGAGGAGGGCCGGGAAAATGCCGGCGTCGAAGACGCCGACGATCTGCTACCACAAGAGTGATGAGAGTATCACAGGCGTTTGATTTTGATTTTGTTTCACATCAATTTGCCGAGATTGGCTGAGATAAAATTAAATTAAGTTTAATTTTTATTCTAGTTTCGGGAGTGTGTAACATTATCGTAAAATGTAAAAACTTATAATATTTAAGTTGACGTTCTTATGTTCTCTTTTATATTTAATTAATTCAACTTATCAAGATTTCATACATATTTACATTCCAATTTTAACATCTTCACATTCGCCATTTAATATCTCAAGCGATGTTGTTTACAACGTGCGCTTCACATCGCTCACATATTTAGATCTTAGTCATTGCTCACATTCCGCCACATTTCCTTGACAAGCAGCACGCAAATACGCCGTCATGTTTATGTTAAGCGGCGGGCCCGCCCCGAGTGGGGGGCCGGGCCCGCGCGCCATTTCAAATGCTGTCTGGCTTGGCTCACATTTTCACTATCTTGTCAGTTTAGCTCGCTTTTCATCGGAGAAGCGAGCGGGCAAGGATTGAACTTTCACAATTGGAAATGTTGGGTAAAAATCGGAGATTAGAGCCGACCGATTGGCGCCAAACCAATCGCCATCGGTCTGGCCCTTAAAAGCCGATTTCACAGCTAAAATCGGCAGTGTTTGCAACCTCGTCAACTTCACACGAATCTCTTCCTAGGATCTAAATAAGCGCCGTAGTCACTTTATTAAGTCGCTTGTTTTTGGTGCTAAGTTTAACGCTTGGTGCTTTAAAGTCACCTCAGTGCTTTATTTCACACCTGCGCTGTTTGAGGTGCTTTATTCACAACCGCGCCACTTAATTGTCGCCTTTTGTCGTAATTAAGTGCCTTCTTTAAATTGCCTTATTTCTCCGGTAATTAGAGCTTCTTTTACGTTTTATTTAAGTAATTAATTTAGTTGTAAATTAATTCCCTTGTTTACGTATATTTTTATATATATTTTATTTACATTTATTTCTTTGTATTTAATTGTCTAAATAAAAACGTTCGTCAAAACCTTTGGTAAACAATCTAAATTTGCTTCACACTAACTCACGTCAATTCACTTCAACTCAACTAATCACATTTGATAAAATAACGGAACGTCAACTAGAGACGACGCTTCACGTCAACTTACATACGTTCACATTTGTCCTCTTCCTCGGTTAGGAATAGGAGCTGGTTCACAAGTCACTTCAACAAGTTCCGTATTATTTTACACCCTGAAAGCGAACTAAAAACGGGGCAAAAAGGCACATGGGGACCAAATCTCCCCACCCCCAGGTGCAACTAACCTAGCGAGAAAAACTAAAACTAAAAATTACGACTCCGCAGAGCCCAAATTAGAACACAGTGAAAAATGTCAACTTTCAATGACATGTTACCAAAAAAAAACGACAACACCTGTACAGACATCGAAAAATGTGGCAAAACTTAAAACGAAAAACCTGGGCCGCTCCACATACGCCTTAAATCACTTCGGACAACTTTACGAGAGCACCCTATTACTAAAACCGATCGCAAACAAACCTATTACTCAGCCAAATACCAAAAAAAAAATTTCCTTTTTACACGCCGCCTTCCTCAGCTACTCGTCGGGCAAGTACGCGTCGCTGGGCTCGTCGTCGATGTCCATGTCGAGCGGGCTGGCCACCACGTCGTCGTCGCCGCCGAGCTGCGGGTCACGCCATTCTATAACCCTTTGTCTCGTGGAAAACCCTGTCCACCTCGTTCAATACTTACCACCAGCGCCGCTGCCATCTGCTCCCCTTCCGGGTTCGCGTTCGGCGTGAAAGGGCTGAGCCGGACGTCTGCGTTGCCGGGCGGCGTCCAATCGGAATCGGACATGCCCGTGTGCGGCGTGCCCGGCTGCGGCTCCATGCTGACGCTGGGCTCGGCCATCAGCGTGTTCGGGGGCACCACCGCTGTCGGCCGCGGCGGCACGACTGCCACCAAAGCGGCGTTCGCCTACGCACATGCGTATCAGTTATCTCATAACTGGGCTCGAGACACTCTTAACAACGCTGTCCAGAACCTCAACCAAACGAACATTCAAAAAAAATGCCTCAAACTTCTTCCCGAAACTTTCGCTAGACAAATAATCTCAAAAATCACGAGAACACTCCACAAAACTTCAAAACTCAAACATTATTCACACTTTCACTGTCTTTTACTTCTCCCCGACAAAAACGAACCCTACAAAAAAACGAACCCCGGGTGTCTTCTCCCAAAACTGCTCGAGGCCGGTGGGGGGCTGGCCGATGGGAATTGTGTTGGCGCCGCTCTGCATGTTTTTACGGATTAATACATGGCCATGGGATGGAACCATTGGCCTATAGGTCGTGAAAAACTCACCGCCGTCGCAACTGCGGGCGCGAAGTCTAGTTGGCGGCGGACGCGGTCCACGGCGCCGCGCCGCGGCAGCACGATCGGAGCGAGCACGGGGGGCGCGGTCAGCTGTTCAGGCGCTACGAGCACGACGGAGCGCATGGTCGACGCGGCGGCGGCCAGCGGCCAGGTACGCACGGCTTCCTGCGCAGCCACGGCCTGAGGTTGCGTGCCCATCGAGAGCTAATAAAAGAGACATATGTTCAACCTAGCGCTCGTCAAAATGTCAATATTACTTTACAGCTCGTAGACTAGACCCAACCTGTTCTTGGAGCTGTGCCGCGACTTTGTTCGCCAGCAGATTGCGATGGCGGCGGTCGTTTCCGCGGCGGCGGCGCTTCTTCTGCACGCCGTGCGTGGGAGGCGGGTTGGCGAGACCGAGGCAACTGCCATCGCCGCGGCGGGCGTAACGCTGCCCCGATCGCACACGCTCCACGAACTGCGTGTTGTATCGACGATGCTGTTCGTCGCGTTCTTTTTGCCCGGGCAATTCAGCCAGCCCCGGCAGGGGTTTGCCCCAAAAGGGCTGCTTCAAAGCACGGGCAAAAATGGTGCCCTGGGATTGATTTACAAGAAAATTCCGACGGGCTCAAATGTTTTCAGAAACAAAATGAAACAGGTGTCGAATGCTAACTGACCCGGGGCGCCAAGTGTGGCAGGTCGGCCCCACCGTTGGACTGGCGCAGAAAAGCGGCAATGGGCAGGGACTCGCGGCGGACCGGGGTGGGGCCCACGATGTGCGCGTCCAGGATCTCGGCGATAGTGCTGGTGGGGACGTACTGCAAGTCGACAACGTTCTGCGGGAACCAGTTGTCGCAGAACGTGCACGCCATGGCGACAACCTGGCTGTCAGTCGGGTTGGCGCCGGCGTTCAGGTGCCGCATGAGCCGCTGTACTTCCGGATGCGTGCGCTGAAAAAGAACAACCTCTTAGAATGACAATTTTTCGATTTCCTTTCAAACTGTACTTTTTACACCTAAAACTTTACAAAACACTTCACACAAACATAATTAACAAAAACGACCTAAAACATATACAATTCCTTTCAGTCAGTCACAGGCCAAACTCGCCAGAACTGACCCAATTTCCGTACTGGGCCGGGTTGTGGCTGCGGGCAGCGGCGACGGCTTCCATGCGAGCGACCATGGCGCCGAAGAGATCTTCTTTGCGGGCCGGGCAGTTTGCCTCCTTGTGCGCCACCGATTTGCACTTGAAGCAGCGCGGCGCCATGTCGAAATGGCTCGACCTGGCGGCTTCCCGGTCGGGCGGCGGCAAGTGTGGCGGCTGCGGCGTGGGCGGCCTAAAACGCGAAACACAATCAATTGGGATTGCACGGTGGCCGGAATCGTCTTCGATCTGGACCACGTTGTTAAAAATAGCGAGCACTGTATAGGGACCCCACCACAGCGGTGCTATTTTTTTATCGGTTGACAATTTGGAGCCAAATTGTCGCTTCACAAAAACTTTGTCGCCCACGCTTAGGGCTGTGGTTGGCTCCCTAGTCGGATTCTCCCCAATCTGCGCTCGTGCTTTTTCCCGCAGCGCGTCTACATCCTCGACCGAGACATGAGCGCGAACCCGTTTGAATTTCGCGCCTACTTTCAAAATAAGATCTGGCATGTAGCCATGTAGGGCTTGGAACGGCGCCAAGCCCGTTGCGCGATTTACAGCGCAATTATATCTGAAACACGCTAATGCCAGTTCCTCGACCCAGTTACGCCTGAGCACGGCGCCACCAGGCCCGATTTTTCCTAGATCCAGGAACTGCGCCCTGATGATTTGCTGTAGCGTCCTGTGGGCTCGTTCCGCCATGCCATTTGCCCTGGGATTGCGTGGAAGGGTAAAATGGATTTTGTATGCAAAACTGTCAGCCAGTTTTTGAAAGGCCGGGCCGATGAACTCCGAGCCCCGGTCGCAGATGACTTTTTCGGGCGCCCCATACCGGAAAATAACCTGTCGCAGGAATGCATCCGCGACAGAATTGGAAGTGGTGCTCGTGATAGGAAAAAACACTGCAAAGTGAGTGCAGTAATCAATTACGGTCATGACTGACGAATATTTTCCAAATTTTGGCATTGCCATTAGGTCTACGCCGACCTTATGAAAAGGTACCACTTCGATTTTCGGTGGTAACGGAGTAAATTTTGTGCCGATTTGGTGTTTACATTTTCGGCAGACGGCACATGCGTCAACGTACGCGCCCACGTCTCTGTGCATGCCCGGCCATGAGACAAATTGCCCTAATAATTGAAAAGTCCGGTGAAATCCGGCATGTCCCCCTAGCTCACCTTCATGGGCCGTGCGCACGAGCTCTGCGCGTAAGTCGATGGGGGGCCACGGTCGATAACCTTGGACGCCCTTGTGTAGCAGGACTCCATTTTCCAGGCGCGCATCAGGGTTTTCAGACCGGGCCAGGGCCTGAGCCACGCGTTGCAGTGTCTCATCTCTTCGTTGCTGCGCGCGCCAGTCAATGTTCTGCAAAACGGGGGCGAGGTGTTTAGTTGCGTGTGTTTCTCCTAGCAATTTTCGCGCCTTATCTAAAATTTCATCATCTGCTTTTGAGTCCACGGGCAACCGACTCAGCCCATCCGCGAACGTGATTTCATTCCCTTTTTTGAACTCAACTCGTACCCGCTGGGTTTTCATGTACACACTCCAGCGAGTCAATTTGGATTTTTCTTTCTTTTCGAGCATCTCTACTAGGGCGCGACAATCAGTGTGCACCACAATTTCCATGCCGTCTAAAATGTCAGACAGGCGCATAATCCCAGAAACTTATGGCCAGCGCTTCCAGCTGCGGAATGGACCAGCCATCCATTCCGACGGGCAGTTTTTTTGACACGTACGCCAAGTGGCGGTACGTTCCATCATCTTGGTATTGGGCGCACATGACGCCCAATCCGAACGCGCTCGCGTCCGATTCCAAATAAAACGGCCGATCATATCGAGGAAGATACAATAGCGGCCTGGTGCAGAGCGTTTTTTTAATTTGGTCCATATTTTGCAATTCTACTTCCGAAAAAGAGACCGGCGTTTTGTCACCTTTTGGCACCCGCCCTTTCAAGTGCTCATACAGAGGGGCGGTCAAATCGAGCCATTTATCAATAAAATGACTGAAATACTGAATTTGCCCTAACCAGGTCCGCAATTTTGTCTTCGTTTTCGGGATTGGCTGTTCCAAGATGGCATTTACTTTGGACAGTTTTGGGCGCACCCCATCGGGCTGTATTTGAAAACCCAAATAATCCAGCTTTGTTCTCCAAAACTTACTTTGCTGGGTTCACTTTGAGGTCGGCCCAGCGCAGTCGGCACAGTACCCAGTGAATGTGCTGCAGGTGCTGCTCGTGGTCCATGCTACTGATCAGGATGTCGTCCAGATAGCAGTGCACCCATGGCGATCGAATGTCCTCGTTCAGCTGGGACACCACGAGGTTCATAAGGCGCTGGAAAGTGGCGGGAGCGTTGCATAATCCAAACGATAAACGATTGCAGCGGAACAGCCCCTCGCTACACACGAACGCAATCATATCTTTTTCCGCGCTCGTGGCGATTTCCACGTGATGGTAGGCATCGCGAATGTCAATTGAACTGAAAATTTTTTACCCTCCCAACTCTTGAACTAAATTTGCAATTCTCGGCAGCGCAAAGGCTGATTTCACCGTGACGTCATTTAAAAAACGACTATCGACACAGACGCAAGGCCTACCATCCTCTCGCTTTGCCACCACCAGCGGCAAACCCCAGGGGCTTTCGCATTTTTCAATAACACCCATTCGCTCCCACTTTTCAATGGTATCCCTGATAATTTCGCATTTGACGGTGGTTCATATCGCGCTTTCATTTTCACAGGTATTGCACCTGGTACCATCTGAATGTTGTGTTTTATCAACGGGGTGCACCCGATTTCCTCTTCACTCAGCGAGAACACATCGTGGAAACGCGAAACTATTCCCTCAAATTTTTTCAAAATTCCCCGGAAATCTGTCCCCATTCTTCTTTTGGGAGCGCGCTCAAAATTTCTTTTGCTCGTATGGGGTTTGGGGCGACTTCAAATGTAGGATCTCCCTTTTCAGGGGCTCGCGGCAGCGTCACCGCCGCGTTGGCTACACGCCAAACATGAGGAACGGACTGGAGCTCCGCTACCTTTTCGCCCTTATGAACATGAATTATTTCATCAGATTGATTTGTGGCCACAACCGTAATAGCCTTTTCGGATCCAGGATTTTCAACAACTGTGCCAAGCACGTGGAGCTCTGGCAAAAATGTGTCGACCTCTTCACTGACCGCGTAGGTAGGAGAGCTGTTGACTAGAAACAGGCCCCTGGATATTCCAGTGTGTCCCCCACATACCTGTTGGGAATCCTGGCATTGCAACTGCATCAGGCGGGCCGTTCCGGGCTGCAGTTGCATCTCACTAGCTGCCACTAGTCCGACGGCGCCCATCGCCGCCGGCTTCGCGTCGAAGCTCGTGTCCAGGGTCGCCGGCTTCGCTCCTGCATCATATAGGGCACGATTAACGGAACTGCCAAACGGTAGGCTAGTTTTCGGGGCTCGCGACGAGTTGGAGTTCATAGGATCGAATTTGTTGGCGCACGTGCGAGTCCACTGGTAATCCAAAATGAATTGAGCCAATTTGTGGCATTGGAGCGGTGCCAACAAATCCGTTCCTAGTAGAAATTCTTTTCCGAAAGCCGTTCCTGGCTTCGAATCGTTAATAATCATCACCAAGGCAAACACTCGATAAGTATCGCTGTCCAGTGGATTCACGTGCGTCAATCGCATGGGGTAAAAAGCGATATCTTCGCTCGAAATGTGCCCGCCTACCGTATTCAAACGATCCCCTTTTGGCGCGAAAATGAACTTTTTCATTTCCGTTTTTTTATCAATGCCCGCCCTGGACCAGAGTGATGTTAGCATTGACAATGGGCAAATTGTGCAACTGGACCCGGTGTCAAGTAGCACCGGGACCATTGTGTCAAAAATCAACAAATTCGCCGTTGGAAGGCAACTGGGTAGTCGGTTTGGAATTTTTTCACCGCGTTCTTTGACCGAGTTGACGTTTTGTCGGTTTGGAATTTTTTCACCGCGTTCGTTGACCGAGTTGACGTTTTTTAGTGGTTTTCTCCCCTCGCAGGCGCCGGGGGAAGGGCCGATGCGAACAGCCGCAGCAAACTGTCGCTTATTTTCCTCACCTAGTTGTGGATAACTGACCCGCGGGACAGTTTGGAACGTTGCCAAATTACCCTCAAAAAAGTCATCTCGTTCGACATACGCGTCACACTCGTCATCTTCCGTCGGTTCCTGCTCTTTGGCATTTCGCAACTCATGCCAAAAATCCTCCCCTTGCTCACCTGTGTGGGCGTCGTCCTCTTCGTCGTAGTTTTGTTCCGGGCAGGCTGCCCGCGCGCCACGGTACTGCGAAACTTTTCGCTGTTGTCCACCGGGTAGTTGACTGTTGAGCTGGCTTGGAAACTGGCGCATTGGGACGCCGCTATTTGACGCCCTGCCGCTCAAACGATCCGCCATGTCCGGCCGATAGGCGCGTCCCTGCGGATTAAACCAGCAATTGTCCAGCAAATGATAAATGACCCGACCATAGTGAAGCCGATGCCTACACAATGGCAGGCCATCCTTTTCCGATGGGGTGCCCTCAGGTATAGTTTGTGACACTGTCGACGACTGATTTGTCTTTCCACTAACGCTGGTCATTGGACCATTTCCCCGCCCCGGTCGTCTGTTCGAAAAAGTGTTGTTGCGGCGGTTTCGTTTTAAAGCTTCATCCCGCATCTTATCCAGTACCCCAATAACGTGTATCAACGGTTTTTTTGAGTACTGTAAATCGTCCCATACACGTTCGATTACGTGCGGTTCATAGGGAATGCGCCGATCTAGCGAATTGAGAATTTTTCACCCCAGAGTTATTCGCACGTCACAGTCTGATGCGACGATGGCGTCGGACATACAGTCCCTTAATCGATTGTGGTATTGCAATACCGATTCATCGGATTTTTGAACGGCATTGAAAAAATCGGCACCTTCCCTAGTCCGTTCACGCTGGCCGCAAACATACTGAGTCAACTGATCGAACACTATCGATGGATTGTTCCTATCGACAAAACGTAGCGACTTCAAAATGTCAGCCGCTTTCCCTTCCAACTTCGACCCAAACAACAATCGCCAGAAAACCGACCTTTGTTCCCGAGCGACTTGCATCTCGGCTGCTTGTGCCTGATCCCTCCACGCGTCGAGCTGGGCCAAGTTCCCTTCTGCATTGTAGATGTCGATGCCGTTGAGAACGCAGGTCATCTGCGATTTTGAGTAGATTGAAGTCAGATTGCCAGGCAATTCGTGATAGGGGACTGGTTCCTGGTATTCCTGACCCCTGGGCAAGTAAGACGCATACTCACGCGCCCTATCATAGGCGACTTCATGTCGCTCCGCCGGCCTATTTTGAACGCCATGAACCTGGCGCGGCGGCGACACGTTTTGATAATCATTTTCGAACGCTCCAGGAGCGTGCACCGGGAGGGCCCTATTTTGGCATCGAGCCAATTGCACCTGTGGTGGGTAATTTCTTTTGTGCGCACCAGGCGCACCGGAGGGCGACAGATCTCTACCTTGGCCCTGAGCCAATTGTACCCGTGGCTCCAACCCTTGAGTTCAATCCCCTCTCACTTTTAATGTCAATTCGGTGATTCGCCTTTCTTGCAACTCACACCTATCAAGCAGGTTTTCCACCATGTTAACCAATTCTTGAACATCAACGTTTGACTTGTTGACATCTGGAATTTGCCCGGACAACGGGCCGGAAGCCTCTACCGCAGAACTCACCGAACTGTTCCGTTCCCTCAGGTGCAGCGCGGGCGGCGGCGGCTCGTCAAGAATCCCCTCCGCGTCGGCCTCCGTGTCGGACTTAATTTGAGCCTGCGCGTGAGAACTTCGCCCCCCATGTTGGGGGTTAGTTGGCGCGCTGCCAAATTGGCCGCGGCGGTTTTTGACTGCGCGCGCCACCGTAGCTTCTACCCTTTTGGCGGCAATCTCCCTTCTCAAACGGGCATGAAACTGTCGAAAAAACAAAACCGCGTGCCAAGCGCCCGCCGGCGTGAGCAACGAATTATCATCCACATACCCACGTGCAACAACCTCGGACCGACTCATGAACTTTCCATTCTCTCGGAAACATTTTAAAAGAGACCCGTCGACAATTTGACCGGGTTTTACCGACCGCAACAGCGCTTCAGAGTTGGTCAGATTTCATTCTAACTCGGGGACCGACTTTTCTCGTCTACTGGGCACAACGTCTAAAACCCGGTCCATTTCGAAAACGTTCCAGGCGAAAAGCAAGCCAAAAAATCGAAACAAAACAATCCCACTACCTTTCAACGCCTGGAGCGCGACGATGGAATCTTAGCTCCGCGGCGGCCTCGAGCACGTCTTGTCCGCGCGATGTCGCGACCGGAACCACGTCGATATCCGACTCCTCGCTGCTGGACGCGTTGCGGTGCCGGTACGCTGAAAAAGTGAACTTTTGAAACCTTTTATTCCCAAAAAAATCGGATCTCGGTGGGACCTCCAAAAATCTGTCGTGTAGACGGCAAATTCCCTAATCAAGAACGCCCAGAAGCGACTGGGGTATTTCAAACGTTGTTGGCAGCGTGCCAACAACCACAGAGAGGCAAAGCGATGCCTAAGCAAGAAAGCAAACGTCCAGCGGGACGGTTCGAACCAAGCCGAGCAACTTACCCATGCAGGCTGAGCGCGCGCGAGTTGATCCTTAGAGCAGCCGAGACGACCAAAAGCCAAAAAGCCAATACGAAAATCGAAAACTTCAAGCGGCCAAAAAACTTTACTTTCTTTTTCCAAAACTCCAACTAGAGGCCAGCCGGCCTTTACGCGTCCCTTTTATGCGCAAGCCGCTGCCGGCTTCAGTGGGTGGAGCTTGCATCCCCGAGCTTAATTGTGATTAGCCAAGTGGCCGCACTATCTCCGTGACGGACCACTTATTCGAAATCGCGCCAAAGCCCTGATACTCAAGGCGACCGACCGAGGCGACCGCAAAGTATGCGCTGAATCATACCATAATTCTATGAATAAAATCTTGTAATTTTTTTCGTAAAGCTGCGTTTACACTGCGACTTGTGCCGACAATTCGAAAAGTGAGAAAGTTCCATAATTTTGGAATAAAGTTCCATATCTGCGAGAAAATGCAGTGAAGTATACTCACTAGTTAACTGCACTCACATGCCAATTTGCAGATAAATCGTCCATGTCGTTCCAGAGTTATAAGCATTTTAAAAATATTTCTAAAAAAGCAAACCTACAAGCGAAATATTTTTTGAAATGCTTATAACTCTGGAACGACATGGATGATTTATCTGCAAATTCGCATGTGAGTGCACTTAACTAGTGAGTATGCTTCACTGCATTTTCTTGCATATATGGAACTTTATTCCAAAATTATGGAACTTTTTCACTTTTTCCAATTGTCGGCACAAGTCGCAGTGTAAACGCAGCTTAATTAATTATTCCATCATAAAAATGAAATATTATGATGAAAAAGCGTATAATTTTTGGTTCATTATTCAGATGGGTTATGGTAGGTTTCCATACTAAGTGTGATGTCTGTCGACTATATACTAAAAAAAACTAACCCAAATATGGGTCGCACATCTGCAACGCTTTCCCATTATATTCCGCATCGCAAGTGGGCCATCTCATAGCTGCGGACCTGGATTTTGTGCTCGTCTTATCAAATGCCTGCCAAATTGGCGTGCCATTGTAGAAACGCGCCTGGGTTTTTGTTTAGACATTTTTTTCACGTTTTAACTTTGATTGTATTGATGTTGATTTTGCTGATGAGCGGTCTTCGTAAATCTTGAATTATTATGGATGGACGTTTTATAGACGACGCGAGCGCAACGCGTAAATGCATTATAGGTAAGGGGCCAATTCCGCAAATTGTGAAGTAAGAAAGATAAAGAAATTTAAGAACAGTAAATTTTGAATTAAAAAGTTGAGTGAAAAGAACAGGTCAACAATTTATGTTTCTTTTCATTTTTGCTTCTCATTATACTTATTTATCAGTTGGTTAATACTCACTTCTTTATTTTTCTTTACTTCTACACTTACGGAATCGACACCATGTACATTTTTAATGATTAATAAAACATGAACTGTTTGCTGAAGTTGATTTCAATTATGAATTCCGAATTACCTCGAAATACCCAACCCCCTGAATTAACCCCCCTCGAAATACCCATCCCCCTGAATTAACCACCCTCGAAATACCCCCACATCTAAACGAGATGAGCAAACGAATAAACCCCTTGAAATACCTCCTGTCTTGAATGGGGTAAACTGGTGGCACATTTAAATGAGAAATCAGGTACCTCATTTTTCATAACAATCTCACAGGGAAACGTGCAGCCCAATATGGCTGCCATTTGTTGTGGGGGTGCCCACAACGTTTGCCTACATAAATGCCAAGTGGCACCCCATGGCACCCCCCTGTTCTGCTGTTACAGATAAATGAAAAAAATTTGCCAATTTTTTCCTGGAAAATATAAATGAGAATTTTCAAAAAAAACACACAAAATATGACTGCGGTAAAGTGTGCAGCCTTATTTTGGTATGCTCACAACACAAGTGATGAATACACTTGTGTTGGTGCTTTTTCAAAAAATAAAAATTCCTTGTGGCTTGCCCAAAGCCATCGTTTGACCCACTGGTAAGTAGGGGGTATATTTTGACCCCCAGCCCACTCCTCCACACAAAAATTACCCCCAATATACAGACATGTGCCACAAAGCCATGTCAACAATGATTTTAAACTTTGTGATTACCTAAATTGTGGTTGTAATTAAAAAACTGTGATTTTTGATTTTCTGGACATGACCTCTTCATTTGTCTGGGCCAGTCACACTAGATACAGGGCACATTGCCCATCGGCCCCTATAGGTTTTTATCAGATAATTAGTGCCCACATTGAATGGGCACAAGTATTTTATGATTAGCATCATGACACTGCAGGCGCTGGACGCGCTGTCACATGAGTGCCCTCTTTACACAGGGCTGTTTTTATCATTTGCTATAAAAAAACATAAGTGCAAAAACGGGGCCCAGGAGCAGCCATATGTTGCCCCTGACACTGAGCGAGCCTATTCTGGCCCCCATGTGCTCCATAAATAGCTTGGGATAGTGGATTGTCCACTATTTCTAACCTACGTTTTTCTCCAAAAAATGTTTTTAGTTTGATCAACAACGCCATCATTGTGTGGGGCTTCTGGGGTTTCTGAGGGGGTAGAAAAGTTGCACGTACTTACACTCTACCAATGTCAAAAAAACTTTTTTGTCTAAAGTGTCTAGAAAAATTTTTATCAAAAATATAAATTTCATCGGGAACAAAAATTTGTATGGAATTCTCATTTATATTTTCCAGAAAAAAATGATAAAAAAATTATTTTCTGCACCAAGGGTGGCCTGAGGGGGGTGCCCCCTAGGGTATATATAGTGAACACTTGGGGTCACCCTCACACAAGATGACAGCCTGACAGCTTTCATGTGGGATCTGTAAAATACAATAAAGTGATTTTCTCATTTATATTTTCCACCAGTTTACATCATGTATGCAATGTATTAATTGGATATCATATAGGTATATAATGCCTCACATATATTGGCTGTTCCGGGCAAACTCTATTCCCTAATATCCCAAGAAAATTTTAAAAAAACTGACCTGTCTTGCATTTTCTGCCCAATGTGCATTGCCTGTAAAATTCCAATAGTCATAAAAATCATCAAACACTGGATCATAGAATGTGTTTCCCACAACCCCGTGATTTTCCGTATGTTTCCCAGTGCTGATTGACACGAAATTTGGTGCTGTCACTGTTGGGTTCTGTAAAAAAAGTAGAGAAAGAAAATTATGCTCAATGTATTTACTTAGTAGGGTGTACAGGGGGCGGTACCTTAACTAAATTTGGTTAATTAAAGCAGTCAATTAAGATAAAAAGGAAATTTGTTTTTACTGAATTTTTGAAATTTTGCATGACATTTGACAATTTTGTATTACATGACGTTTACTTTGCACTTGTTAGATTACAGGACTCTGCCAGGGGGCAGTCGCAACTGTAAAGTGTAAGTAATGCTATGATTACAGCTCGGGCGTAAAATTGACCAGGCGTAAAATTGATTTTTGGGCATAAAATTCATTACAGGTGAATGGATAAAGATATGGTGTCTTAGTTTAAATATTAACATAATTTGTGTTCCCTCCCCGTGTGCACCGAATTCAATGGAAAACGTACATTCCGCAGAATAACAATGCGTGCCGCAAGGCACAACGTTCAAATAGTTCAAACCAAGTGGACCTTTCATTACCATTCAGCTTGATTTGTCCTGAAAATATTCCCACTTCGCTAATGTTTTTGGAACCAAGCATAGCGCCCCGGGGGCGCTATACAGCTGTATAACGCCCCGGGCGTTGTGCACGGGGGGGCGGTTTACACGGAGAAATACGGTAATCGCAGCATAAAGGTCAAATGTCATGTAAAATGCCAACATAAACAAAAACAAGCGCTTTTATTACTGGCCATTGACACGTTACATTACATTGCCACTTTGCACAACATTTTACACTTTACAGGGTCTGGGATTGGCACATGGTCGGTATGAATGTAATAGTGTAGAGTAGTGATGGAAAAGCGCCATGGCGCTGGCGCCTGGCGCTGGCGCCTGGCGCTAGCGCCAAAGCAAAAAGCGCCATGGCGCTTTTGGCGCTTGGCGCCTTTTTGCTGTGGCGCCATTGGCGCTTGGCGCTGGTGTTTGGAAAAGCGCCATGGCGCTTTTGGCGCTTGGCGCTATGACGCCGTGGCGCCATTGGCGCTTGGCGCTGGTGTTTTAAAAAGCGCCAAAAAAGCGCCAAGAAGTACTCAAAATTCATCATTATTTTATGCAGAAAGACCTGTTAAGTATGATTTACATAAGTAATTAAATGTGCTACTGTCAGTGTATTCCCAGATCAACATACCCTATTCTTGATTACTTTTTAAACAATTTCCTTGTGATTGCATGGGTATTCAACATTTGTCCCATCTAATCCGAATTATGTAAGGGTTTATGTGACTATTCAACGGACTGGTAACACTCTTCACATAGGTTTTAGCTCAATCACTATACTGAGCTCGTTCCTTGCAGTTTTGTTTGAGCCTCGTTTGGAATGTCAAAAGTTGAATCAAAATTTTTTCTTTTTTATTTTGATTATCATTTTACATCACATTTACCTCTTGACATTTGACACTTGATTTTACAGGGTGTGGAATCACTTTCTGAAGCCATTCCAACAATGGCAATCCAAAATTTGAAACCTCAAAATCCTGTGTTCAAAAGTGACTAGCAAAACTTAAAACTGCAATATCATAGTAGAAAAATCGAAAGTATTCCAAAAAAAATTAAAACTTCATTTGAAAATTTGAAAATTATTTTTAGGGAAAAACAACTTAATTCCAAAAGTAATTTAAAAAAACACCTAAAATTTTTTTAGCACTTTTTACAGATGGTGTGCTATACTTAGCTTAGCCCAAACACCCAGCTGCAAAATATCAAGACAACAAGAACAAAAGTGACTGCAGTTGACATGTATTTTGCGCCAAAAACAAATTAATAGCAGTGCATCAGCATGGCCGCATATATGAGAAGCAAAATTTTTTTGGCGCTGGCGCTATTGGCGCTTGGCGCCGATATCCTCTGGCGCCATTGGCGCTTGGCGCCGTGGTCTAGAAAAGCGCCATGGCGCTTTTGGCGCTTGGCGCCATTTTGCTCTGGCGCCATTGGCGCTTGGCGCTGGGGTTCGGAAAAGCGCCATGGCGCTTTTGGCGCTTGGCGCCAAAGTCCTGGCGCTTTTTCCATCACTAGTGTAGAGTACAAACCTTGTGAAGTTCTATCAACAACTACTAAGTAAATATAATAGCGCATTTACATATTAAAGAATTCAAAAACCTGTGATTTCACACCAAATGGCGCCCACGATCCTTCGCTTGCCAAATAGAAAAGAAAGGGAGTTAGCACTGCGGGCAGTCCCAGACCCTGTCAAATGCACTGTAAAATGTCAAATGTCATGCAAAGTGTCAAAAGTCATGTAAAATAACCGGTAAAATGGCAAACGTACGTTTGCCATTTTACCGGGCATTTTGCATGACTTTTGACACTTTGCATAACATTTGACATTTTACAGGGCATTTTACAGAATTTGTGACTGGCACCTGGTGAAACAAAATCGTGTCTCAAGCCATCAAATGCCCACAGAATTGTTTTTCTATTTGAATTTGCATGCAAGTGGCTGAATTTCTCCTCAAAATGTTGGAGGTTCAATATTGGCCACTGATTGATAACTTTTTTAGGCTGTTTAGGCTGAAACCTCCCATGGTTGTGTGCATGGTTTAATTGTATTGTCGTGAATAGTACCAGGCATATGAGGGAAGTATTTATAGTTGATGAATACATTGTCATCGTTTTTTTCTTCCCACCCACAAAACTACGTATTTTCTGTGAAGGTGCTTTGAAAAATTACACATTAATAAACAGTTTATCTTATCAATAAAAATGTGACCTTCACGTAAACAAACATTTATGTCATGAAGCAATTTTGAATTCGTGGCAACCCAGGATTTGCATTTAAATGTTCACTACCGCAAAAACATACGAAACGGAAAGTATTTGACTGTAAAAATTAACATGTGTTACCATAGGTTTTCGTTTGATTTAGCTAGGCAGATTTAGTTCAATATGTGATGTTTAGCATATACCGTATTTCCCCAAAATAACCACAGGAGGTTTAATTATTTCACGAGCAAATTTTGACGGCAGGGTTGTGTAATTGAACGTGTGCTTTTCGAGGCGGGTTATCATTTATTTCACCAGAATTTTTGAAAATTACATTACTTATTCATTCTATCTACATACTGATATGTAGAAAACCTGAACAATGACAGAAGTGTTATCATGTTATAGAGTAAGCGATAATACTTCTGCATTTACATTAAATATTTTTATAAATATGCTACTCAATTCGGGTGGGGGTTAGTGATGGAAAAGCGCCAGGAAAAATGGCGCCATGGCGCCATTCAAAAAATTGGCGCCGGGCGCCAAAGGACGCCAGAGAAAATGGCGCCAGGCGCCAATGGCGCAATGGCGCCATCTGAAAAATGGCGCTGGGCGCCAAAGGGCGCCAGAAACAATGGCGCTTGGCGCCAAAATGGTGCCAACAATAAAATCCGCTATTATCAGCCTGTATATCATCATGGAAGCATTTATAGAAGAGCAATGAGCTATACCATTAGCATTCAAAAAAATCACCAATTGTTTGGAAAATATATATAAATATATCACCCCAAACTTGGAAAAAATATAAATATATATAAATCACTCAAGGCCTTCAGAAAATATAATTAAATCACTGAAAAAATAACTCTAAGCTCAAAAAAAATCACAAAAAATCACTTGCGGTTTATTTAAATTACAAGCAAAATTGTGGGCTATTGCTGGCTTAATTTACCATTTGCAAGCACAAAAATGTACTCTAACATCCTACAATCTATTTATTATTGTTTCACAAGCAGTATTCATGTCATACAATATTGACAAGTGAAAATATCACGCAAATATCACAATGGAAAAATTCAACCTACAACCTCAATGACAACTTCAAAAACATTTTACACTGCAAACATGTTGCACTGAACCTATAGCGCCTGGTTGTGGCAGTGATGTTTGACTAAATAGGTGCTTAGTACTTGCAGCAGTGCCAGGTATGCCGAGGAAGTTAAGTGTGAATTCACTTACCATATTTCCTCAAAATACCCCCAGGGGGGTTATTTTTTCAGAGTGAGAATTTTGAGGGGGGTTATCAATTCATAGTGTCCATTTTGAGGGGGGGGGGGTATTGAGAGGAAATGCAGTAGTTCATGCAATCATCTAGTGTTTCAAAAAGCTACTTTTTCAACAGTGGTGAGCTGTGAAAACTCAGTGCACACGGCTACATGTTTGGCAAAATTTTGGTGACATTTTGGTGACACCATGGTGACAGTTTTCCACAGTTGTCCCTCATATTTGATAACTGGCAACATTGGTGGATGTCACCAAGTGTTGCCAGCTTTCAAAAGTGGTGAAGTGAGTTTTCAATTACTGTAGATCATTTTTGATGACATCAAGCAGGTATTTTTGATTCAATGTTATGTTTTATTTCAGAAAAGTATGTTATAAGATAGAGAGATGCTTTATACACTAAAACGTGACAATACAATTCATAGCAGGATGACATAAAAAGTTACTAAAACAGTTTACATCTTTGTCACACACATAATGAAGACTAAGTGATGGTGATATCACCATTTGTCATCATTTGAGTTTTCACATTAAGTAAACACAGTGGCAAACTAGTGACTTGTCAAAACAACCCCACTGAAATTCACGCTATATGTGAAAACTGAACATCTACAGCATTCTAATGTGGAAAACTGTATGGTGACATGTCACCATTTTTGGCCATTTCAGTTTTCAAAAAAGTCATGGTGAAAACTAGTGTGTCTAGGCACAATATTTACCTGCTTCAAACACTATTTTAACTCAATAATGCTGTACATGAGCAGATGAGAGATTTTCAGGAGAAAATTCTCTTGCAAAATTCAAAATTCTCTTGCACAAATTACATGTTTTAGTCATGAAGTGCAATACTTGCACCACAATGTATCTAGAATGAGTGATTTTCTCAGTGATTTTTTTCCAAATTTGAAAAATATATATAAATATATCACTCAGAATTTGAAAAATATTAATATATATAAATGACGGGTTATTTATATTTATTGTGATTTTTGAAAATATAAATCGCGGGTTATTTTTCGAATGCTATATACCATTTATATTTTATTGACTCAAGCCACTAACTCATGTTATCATGAATATTATATAAACTCGGCGGACTTTTTGGAAGTCATTGTTCTACGGGATTTTTGTACGAGTGAGAATACACAAACTTGGCACATGTCCAAGTTTCTTGCATTTCACGCAAACAAGTTTAAAGACGCACGATTTCTCTTCGCGTCTCCAATAATCGCGGCGGAATCCAATTAAGCGACTGCAAATGGTCGCTAATGGCGACCCATTTACCAGTTGACACTTGTGTTGACTTAAATGCATTGCGCGGCCATTATTGTCGACGCGAACAGAATTCCTGCGTCTTTAAAGTTGTTGGTATAAAACGCAAGGAATTTGGACGTGTGCCAAATTCATATAAACTGCGTTCGGATCAGGTCCGGCAGTCACTTTTTGAATGGACTGTAGACGCTATAACTCACGCTGTGGCGGGAGTTAAGAGCTGAAATTTTGGGAAAATATAGCCGACATTCCCCCCGTACTATACACCAACGCATATGCGATTGCGACCCGTTTTAGTGTGGGTCGCCGTATATGCGACAAAAAATTGTGCGGTTTTCGTTGTCCGGATCAAGTCCGGCACCCAGTGGTTCTTCACTACTTCGGGTGCAGTAACTCCAGATACATGAACAGGATGACTCTGAAACTTGGGGGGGGGGGTTAAAGGCGACATCCACAACTTACTGTACCCAGGATGGCGAGTGCCACTGACACACAATAAGTGCCGCTCGCCGTGTATCATGCGGTTTTTATGGACGCACTGTCCGCATCCGGCCTGATTGGCACTCCTAGATTTTCATTGAAGAAAAATGGTTAGTATACACAATATTAACAGTAAACAGAACGTTTTTGTAAGTTTTACAATCCTACAGTACGATACCATACTGTACAATGCAGTGAAATTTCCTGTCCAGTGTGAACTTCTGACCTCCCTTGAGTTGCATACTAAAAATACACTTAAAATTAATTTTTTGTTAGACACTTTTAAAGTTGGTTTAGGATGCCCTCTTGGGGATAGTTTAAGGTATAAAGTTGTGTAAAAGACCTTTCCCCAAAAATTCTCTGCTAAAGAATTTTGATGGGGGTCAGTGTGATGACATCACCTATGACATCATTCTGGTACAAATCTCTACTGCAATGATGTCATAGGTGATGTCATTACACTGACCCCCATTAAAATTCTTTAGCAGGGCATTTTTGGGGAAAGGTCTTTTACGCAACTTTATACCTTAAACCTTCCCCAAGAGGGCATCCTAAACCAACTTTTAAAGTGCCTAACAAAAAATCGATTTTAAGTGTAGTTTAAGTATGCAACTCCAGGGATGTCAGAAGTTTTGGACTTCAGCACTGGCCAGGAAATTTCACTGCATTCTACAGTATGGTATATGGTACTGCAGAATTGTAAAACATAAAAAACAACTGCTTACTGTAAAAATCATGATTAAGTATGGTTTTTAAATTTTACATTATCATATCTACTGTAAATTAAAATACCCATCAATTGTGCAGGTGGAAACCATCCAGTGACGCCGGACGTGGTCGCTTCAGGGCGCGTCAAGAAGAGCATAATGAACTCAAGTTGCTGTTTTAACTCAGGGGTCACTTGACTTCTCTCTAAAAAAAGTTATCGGGTGCCGGACTGGATTCGGACAGTGCGTCCAAAAACCGCATGATACGCGGCGAGCGGCACTTAATGTATCTGGAGTACTGCACCCGAAGTGGTGAAGAACCACTGGGTGCCGGACTTGATCCGGACAACGAAAACCGCACAATATTTTTTGCATATACGGCGACCCACACTAAAACGGGTCGCCGTCGCATCTACGTTGGTGTATAGTAGTGGGGGAACGTCGGCTATATTCCCACAAAATTTCAGCCCTTAACTCCCCCCATAGCGCGAGTTATAGCGTCAGACGTCCGTTGAAAAAGTGACTGCCGGACTTGATCCGAACGCAGTTTACGTTCGTTTTTACAGGAATTTGTCGGGGCTGCGACGATGAGATCCTACCTAAGACCTTACAATCCGACTTTCTAAAACGATTTGTCGATCAAACTCATATTGTTCTTGCATAAAAAGTCGGATTGAATCAAATCTATTGTGAACCGAATGGAATCCGTCCATTCAAGTTAAAATTAAAAAAACATACGTCATTGGTAACCAAGGGCCGAATCACTGATTCGTTTCATGTCCGCCGAGTTTTACCATATTTCCATTAAATACCATATACCAAATTGGCGCCAGCGAAAATGGCGCCAAGGGCGCCATGGCGCCATTCGAAAAAATGGAGCCAGGCGCCAGATGGCGCCACAGAAATGGGCGCCAAGCGCCAATGGCGCCATTCCATCACTAGTGGGGGTGTATTTCAAGGGTACTACCACTTCCTCAGCTGACTCAGTCCTGGGGGTTATCTCAAGGGCATATTCGTGAAAGTACGGCATGCATTCATTTCAAAGCATTCAAAAAATATGAAAATTTATAATTGATGCCCTGGGGCCAATTCCGCAAAAATGAGCTGTGAAATGCGCAGTGAAATGAGCAGTCGATCGTAAAAAAACGGTATGTTGTTGGTAAAAAAAAATGGTTGGTAACTAGGTATTTCATGGAACAATCGGCGCATACCCAATTAAGTCATCATTGCGGCAATCAGAAACAATGTTTTCTAGATAAATAGGTACCTACCTATTCATCATTTACGATTTTTCTTCTTTTTTTTTGTTCACTGTGCATTTCATCGCTCATTCCACTGCGACTGCGCATAACCTCTCATTAAAGTGTTCAATTTGCGAAATTGGCGCCTGATTTCAAAATATTGCTACTTTTGAATAAGACCCCAGGGGAGTTATTTCTCCATCAGAATTTTGCAAATAATGCATGATCACTTTACTATGTAAATGGGGTTAAATTAGTTTCATAAATCCAGAGTTGTTAAAAGTACTGAACCTTTTTTAAAGTAAACGTAAACGTAAAGTATTTTTCTGTTACTCACCCCTGAGTACAGAAAACGTAAAGTATTTTTAAAGTATCAGGTTGTAAACTAAATAAGTTTGATTTTTTGCGATTGCACATACACATACATTCATGCGTCCCATTCTGTTGTACAATGGCCGATTTTGATGCCGTTCGAGTATGTTAGGGTTTGGGGTCTGAGCTATTATAAAATGTTTTGGTTTGCTCGAAAAACTCCCCCCCCCCCCAGTCCCGAGTTAAGGGGGTCTATAAAAAGGCGGTCATTTTTCACGGATGATCTGCACATTGACTTTGAAGCTTAGTAACTGGGCCATTTCTGGGCTGATTCGGATCGTTCAACACTTAAAATGATCAGGACAACCTGCAGATTCAATTTTTGTGGTTGGATTAATGATGTCTAAATTCTGTATGCCGATTTGACCCGGTTTTTGAACACGAAAAAAATTTTTTTCTGCTACCATATACTTTTGAACACGATAAAAAACATGCTACCATATACTTTAAGCAAAAAGGATAAATCTGGCACAAAAATTATTTCAATATCTCCTTCCACTCAAAAGTTATAGCACTTTGAACTTTCACCCCCCACTCATAAAATAACCACATGAAGAACAGTGCATACAGATAATCAGAACATAAAAATGAAATCTACAGGTCATTATGATCATTTTCAGTATTCATAAATAGATGAAAATCGGCTGAGAAATGGCCGAGATGTAGAGTGTTGAATTTGCATGCTTTGTTCTTCATGCGGTAATGAATATTTTTGGTTTGGTGGTGGAAGTTTGAAATGCAGTACATAACTTTTGAATAGAAAGAGATTTTGAAATAATTTTTGGTCCAGATTTATTCTTTTTGTCTAAAGTATATGATAGCATGTTTAAAAAACCTGTGTTGAAAAATTATTTTTGCAATTTTTTTCGTGTTCAAAAACTGGGTCAAATCGGCATACGGAATTTAGACATCACATATCTGACAACAAAAATTCAATCTGCAGGTTGTGCTGATCATTTTAATTGTTGAACGATCTAAATCGGCCCAGAAATGGCCAAGTTATTAAGCTTCAAAGTCAATGTACAGATCGACTACACAAAATGACCACCTTTTTATAGACCCCCCTTATATCGGGACTGGGGGATTATTCAAGCAAACCAAAACAATTCGTCATAGCACAGACCCCAAACCCCAGCATACTCAAACGACATCAAAATCGGCCAATGTACAACAGATGAATGTATGTGTATACTCCGGTTACTGTACATCTTGCACGTGTGGTTCCGGCTGGAAGTGTGCCAACGATCGTTAACGCATGCGAGTTTCATTAAAATATGACAAAATTGATTGTTGTTATAATGTTATTCATAAACATTCACATCGATGAATTTTTTCATCTTTTTACGGAAATAGCATGATTTAATGATAATTGGCACGCTTCCAACGCGAAACATAAATCAGTGCGAGGGCAGAGTATCGTGTCCGCCGAGTATATGTGAGACCGCAAAAAAATTAAACTTATTTAGTTTACAACCTAATCCTTTTACACTGCGTAAAACGTGAGTAAAATATTTTTTTTCAGAAAAAACGTAAAAACGAGATTTTTTTCTGGAGAAAACGTGAAAAACGTAAAAATTGTCACAGAAAATGTCAAAATTAGTATTTTTCTCAGAAAAAAGTCAGTATTTTTCGAATTTTTATTCTGATATACAAAAAGATGTGTTTTTCTCTCCTGCTAAGTATTTCTTAAGAAAATGTCTTATGTTTGTCACTTTCTGTTTGGCAAAATGACATTTTCTGTCTCCTAAAAATACGTTTTGTGTACTCGCGTATTTTCATAAAGTACGCGAGTAAGTGAGTACTGGTATTTTTTTGGCGAGGAAATGTAAACGTATTTACGCAGTACTCGAGTATCCATAATTATCGAGTAAACGTAAATACGTTTTAACAGCTATGCATAGATAAATCAAAAGATACCTAGAATACCAATTTCGTAATTGAAGCAACAAAAGGTATATTCAACGATGGGTAAGTTCTCCAAAAAAAACACTTTCTGTGTTTTGAGTTTTTCAAAAATGAATACCTGTGTTTTGAGTTTTTTTCTTGAAAAAAAACTTGAGTAACTCTGTTTTTATTTATGTGTTTTATGTAAAAACTCAAGTTTTTTGAGTTTCTTCTAAAAAACTCGAGTTTTCCCCCAAATTTTTTTTGATTTACAGCATTTCGATCTGGAAACAGTGGTTGTCTTATAAAATATTGGTTTTGCACATGTTTTAACCCCACATAACATTTGTGTATTCATTCAAGTGTCAAAAAAGTCCATAAAAATGTCCTCAACGAGGACATCAACATCACAACACCAGCAACAAAATGCCCAGAAATGACAATTTACGCAGTACTCCAAAATTCTTCAATTGATGTGCACTGTATGAAAGACTATGGAATTGATTTGAACTACAACTACCATATTACCTCGAAATACCCCTATGGGCATTATTATTGCTTCAGAAAGTGTTGTAAGGATCATAGAAAATAGTAGGCATTTACATACCCAAAACAGGTTATAAATGCATACAAACAGGATATATTTGAAATAAACATGTAGATAGCTACACAACCTAGTACAGTCTGTGTAGCTGCGATGCAAATAAGCAGTAATAAATACATCATGTACATTGGATACATGATGTACATCATCCCAGAGGGGGGTATTTCGAGGGGGGCGGGGCTTATTATTTCACCAGTCCATTTTGAGGGGGGGGGGGGTTAATTCAAGGTAATAAGGTATACTTAAATGTCGAAACTTCAATTGTCAAATCCACCATGAGATGTGCATGCCATCTTGAATTTATTTTCCGTACCATTATAAAATATGAATACATATTTACATAGTATAGATGCTTATCTTATCTTGTTTAGTTTAACTGAATTAATGTGCATTCAACCGCTTCGCTGAAAAAACACAGAAACTCAAAAAACTTTTCTGTGTTTCCGTGTTTCTGTGTTTCTGTGTTCTCCAAAAAAAACTCATTTGAGTTTTGAGTTTTTCAAAATTTATGAGTTTCCGTGTTTCTGTGTAAAACAAAAACACAGAAACTCAATGAGTTTCTGTGTTCAATTTCTGTGTTTTTTTCCATCGTTGGGTATATTACTTAGCACCAACTACATATACTCGGCGGACATCACGCTACGCTTAGTATGGAAACCTACCATAACCCATCTGAAAAATGAACCAAAATTATACAGTTTATTCATCACAAATTTCGTTTTTACTATGGAATAATTAATTGCGAAATTTATCACAAGATTTTCTTTATTAAATTATGATAGGATTCTGCACATACTTCACGGTCGGCCGAGTATACATAAAGCGTTTTCCGTACACGTGACATCTTTCCTACACATCAAAATGGGGGCGGGGATGGGGGGGGGGTAGTTTTTCAGGGGAAATGATAACACCGCTCCGACACCACTGCCATTCGTTAATAAGGCTGAAAGGTAGGGTTGGGACGATATATCGTATCGAATATCGAATATCGGATATCGACTATTTTTTCATATCGAATATCGAATATCGATATCGAAAATTTTTAAAAAATATCGAATATCGATATCGAATATCGACCATTTTTTCGATATTTTCGATATTCTATACTCCCTAGGCCTGACTTCAAATAAACCAGAAATGGCACTTTTAGAAGGCGATTTCATAAGCAATTTTAACAAATTTTGCGCGGAAGTGTGCACATGACAGGTATTTTTGTTTCAGCACTTGCGGCAGCATCAAATCATGTGCAAATGCACTCTCAGATGTTCACATAAGAGTA
This sequence comes from Sphaerolaimus hirsutus, assembly GCA_964036195.1. NCBI lineage: Eukaryota > Metazoa > Nematoda > Chromadorea > Monhysterida > Sphaerolaimidae > Sphaerolaimus > Sphaerolaimus hirsutus. Next base: position 5,175,754 of record OZ038459.1, on the reverse strand, counting down.
TATGTATGTTCAATAGCTACTTACACCATGGGAACATCAATGGCACAATGGCATGGCACCTATAAATGGGGCTGGCACCTTTTCCTTACCATATCTGTCACATTTTTAAATCATTCTCTCATTTTGATCATTGTGTGCCATTTAAATTTGTATCATCTACTTTTCAGTAGAGATGATCAGTTGGGTTTGTGATAAAATGGAAATGCAATATGCCAAATGAGATATGCCCTGCTATACCAAAAGCAAAATATCGAAATATCGATATCGAATATCGAGCATTTTTTAATATCGAATATCGAATATCGATATCGAGGGTCCATATCGTATCGATATCGAATATCGAGTTTCAGAAAAATATATCGAATATCGAATATCGATATCGAAAAGTCGTATCGTCCCAACCCTACTGAAAGGGCACCTATTGCACCGGTACCGGGCTAGCACCAAAGGGCACCGCACCAGGCTGGAAGTTAAAAGCCCAAAATTACGGCTGTTATAAGAGGGCGCTTCTTATTGGAGCATATACCTTCTATATATTGGTTGAGGTAATACCGGACATGGCCTCCAGAGATGAAATGTTGTTTTGAGTTATTGAAATTCATACTCCCAGTACAGATATCAAGCGGGAATTAGAGCTCAGCGTCGATTCGACGTGAAATGATGACGTGGAATGATGTCGAAAAATTAATTACATGAGAACGGACAAAGATACGGTGTTGTAATTTCAGAATAAGATTGTCCTGGTAATTGTTTATAATGTCCCAAAAAATATTTGAAAAATATTGAGTAATTAATGTGTTATTAATTGTACGTCAAAATTGCATCTTTTCACGTCAACATTTCCCGTCAAACATTTCACATCAGAAACTTTTCACGTCAGCAACATTTCACGTCGCATGAAATGTTGACGTGAAATGTAAGTCGTCGAATCTTTTCACGTCAGAGTGTTGACGTGAAAAGATGTTTACTGATAAACATTTTACGTCAAAAACATTCTACGTCAAGCTGTAATTAGAATTTTATTTCTGACGTGAAATGAATACGTAAAATATATTTTTAAGTGAAATGAATGGTAAAAGCGATTTAGTGTGTATATTATTTCTATTGTATTTGTAACGTTTCATGTAAATATTTTGGTGTAAACTCATTAGTGTATGTTTTTCATGTATTCATAGAAATGCACATTCCTGCGTCCCATTCTGTTGTAGATTGGCCGATTTTGATGCCTTTTAAGAATGTTGAGGTTTTGGGTCTGGGCTATCATGAATTGTCTTGGTTTGTTCAAATAATACCCCAGTCCCGAGATAAGAAGTGTCTATAAATGGGTGGTAATTTTGAATGGCCAATCTGCACATGGATTATGAAGCTTAATAATTCCGACATTTCGGGGCCAATTTGGATCATTCAACACTTCAAATGATCAGGACAACCTGCAGATTCAATTTTGGTTGTCGAAGTAGTGATGTCTCAATTCCGTATGCCAATTTGACCCGGTTTTTAAACATGAAAAATAATTTTCTTGAACATGCTATCATATACTCTAGACTAGTGATGGAATGGTGCCATGGCGCTGGCGCCATTTGCGGGTGCCATGAGACGCCATGCCATGGCACCATTTGTGCTTGGCGCCCTTTTTCATGTGGCGCCATTGGCACCTGGCGCTCTTATTCGCGATGGGCACCATGGCCCCCTTTGCTCTTCGCGCCATTTTCCCGAGGCGCCCTTGGCACCTGGCACGCTGCTTCTGGCATGTCAACTTTTGACTGGAACAAGATATTGAAATAATGTTTGGGCCAGATTACTTCGTTTTGTCTCAAATATATGATAGAATGTTCAAAAAACGTCTTGAAAAATTAATAATAAAATATTTTTTCATGTTTTAAAAGCGGGTCAAATTGGCATACAGAATTTAGAAATCACTAATCCGACCATAAAAATTGAATCTGAAGGTTGTCCTGATTATTTTAAGTGTTGAACGATCCAAATCAGCCCAGAAATGACTGAGTTATTAAGCTGCAAAGTCAATGTGCAGATCATGCGTGCAAAATGACCACCTATTTATAGGCCCCCCTTATCTCAGGACTGGGGGATTATTCGAGAAAACCAAAACAATTCGTCATAGCCCAGACCCCAAATCCCAACACACTCAAACAGTAAAAAATCAGTCAATGTACAACAGAATGGGATGCAGTAATGTGCATTTTTATCAAATCACATTTTCAAATCAAATTTTCATTTCGTAAATATGCAATATTTTATTTCATGTTATCACATTTTTCATCACACAACTTACGTCAAACATTTTACGTGAAACATTTCACGTCACTGTCATTTTTGCATTTGACGTAAAATGTTGACGTGAAATGATTTGACGTAAAAAGATTTTAAAATCTTTTTACGTCGAATCATTTCACGTCAGACGATTGCATGCAATCGTCTGACGTGAAATGATTTTCAATAGTAAACATAAATGTAAAGTATTTACATAAATGTAAATGTTTTACTCACAGGTAGTGTTGGTATGGCGCCATGGCGCTGGCGCCCTAAAATGGCATCAAACGGCACCAGCGCGTTGGCGCCCTTCTCTGTGGTGCCATCTGGCACCTGGCGCCATTTTTTTGAATGGCACCATTGGCGTTTGGTGCCATTTTTGCTGGCACCAATTTGGCGCCCAGCGCCATTGTTTTCGATGGTGCCGGAGATCATGCCAAAATGCAGGGATGAATGGTTACATCATTCCATATTCAACTGTGGAATGATATCACTTAGATGATATTTTACACAGTCACCATTGTAATTTGTTGCTAGCACTGCAAGTTTGTGTTCATGTTGTTTGTTTTATACCACATGCAAACTGCAAAACTTGAAACATGACCCACAATGACGGGGAGGAATTATTCAAGCAATATGGAATGCCTATACCATATTTCCTCAAAATATGCCCCCCCCCCCCTAAAATGGACACTATGAGTTTATAAACCCCCCTCGAAATACCCCCCAAAAAACAAAACGCAGAACAGAGGTAACAAATAATGACAGTGACAGAGTTTTTGCCGTCTACATAAACACCTTCCCGGTCACGTCCGGCACCCTATTTTTGATCGTACTTGTGACACACTATCTCCAGTTCTAGGGCGCGCCAGAAGCTGAAACTTGAGGGAGATATTGGCGCGACCCCCCTCTACCTCGCATGAATCAGGGGGGTCGCGGCAACAACACTCAGGGTGGGTCGCCCTAAGTGCAAAAATTTTTTGTGGCTTTTTTGGTGTCCCACAGCAGGTCCGGCACCCGCTGATTTTTGAGCTGTGGGAGCGGTATAAATCTAAAATTTTGGGGATGTGTTACCAACCCAACACCACTCCCCTACTATACACTATTCAACCATGTGAGATTAACGTGAAAAATTTCGCAAAAATTCACTTATTCTCCAAAAAACACCACTCCCCAATAGATGGATGACAAAAAATCCACTTTTTGGAACTTTTTCATTAGACACTTGAAGAGATGGTTTACAATACTTTAAAGGGAAGCGTTTGATGTTTCAAGTTATGTAAAGAACCATACCTCTAAAATGCATGCATTGCAAAATTTACTTGGGGGGAATTTCAAAGTGTGAATTTTGCAAATTTTTGTTCCTGCAATGATGTCATTATGATGTCATAAAATTCGCCCTAAGTAAATTTTGCAATGCAGGCATTTTAGAGGTATGGTTCTTTACATAACTTTAAACATCAAACCCTTCCCTTTCAAGTATCGTAAACCATCTCTTCAAGTGTCTAATAAAAAAGTTCAAAAAAGTGAATTTTTTGTCATCCATCTATTGGGGAGTGGTGTTTTTTTTTGAGAATAAGTGAATTTTTGAGAAATTTTTCACGTTAATCTCACATTATTGAATATTGTATAGTAGGGGAGTGGTGTTGGTAACACATCCCCAATTAGTAAAATGTACCCTCTCAAATAAGTACCCTCGAATAAGTCTCCTTGAATAAACCCCCTCAAAACAAGTTGACAAAAAAATAACCCCCTGGGAATAAAATATTCATGATAAGATGAGTTTTGTGGCATGAGTCACCATCAGAAAAATGGTATCCTACGTTGCTCCTCTATAAATGCTTCTGTGATGATATTTATACAGGCTGAAACAGTGAAGTGTTTGTTGGCATCATTGTTTCTGGTGCTCTTTGGTGCCCAGCACCATTTATTTAGATGGCGCCGTGGCGCCATTTTCTCTGTCGCTATTTGGCGCCCAGCACCAATTTTTTGAATGGCACCTGGCACCATTTTTACTGGCGCTTTTCCATCACTACTCACAGGTGAGTGCAGAAAATGTAAAGTATTGATTTTTACTTTTACTCATAAGTAAACGTGAGTAAATTACTTTTGTCCCAGGAAAACATAAAATTGGGTATTTTTGAGAAATTTTGCCTGAATTGTCTCTCAAACTCACTAATTTTCAAACTTTTAACCATCAAATTCACCATAGCTAATGTGTTTTTGTCTATGTTTATGCTATTTTGTCCCTATGATGCTTTTCTCACCTTTTTTTTCCTTTTCATCCTGAAAAAGCCTATAAAGAAATACGTTTTCTGTACTCACGTATTTTCAAAAAGTATGTGAGTATACCCAGTGTTGCAACAAGGTATTTATGTTTACCCAAAATACCCCATTATTCAGGTATTTTGTATTTGTGTTTATGTTTACGCTTTACAAAAATACCATTTCATTTTGTTACGTTTTCCTGGCACAATTATCAGAGAAAATTAAAAAAATATGTTACATGGAACCGTATTTTATGACAAACGTAGTGTGTAATGATGAGTTCAACATGCTTTAATGTGAAGAGAGTGCCAATTTTGCAAGTGGAGGCACATGTTTAAAATTTCACTGACTTTCAATTTTTTTTTCAATTGAAGCCCTTCAATTAAATGAAGCCCATTTATTTCACAAAATACTGAAATAAACCTGTAAACAAATGTGTGGGCCACATTATTGTGTGGGATGGGAACTGGGGTGTCTATTGGATTCTTAAACTTTCAACCATTTTTAATCAGCACATTTAGAATGGCATTCAACCCCGCTGGAAAATCACTTTTAAAATATTATTCTGTCATCTAAAATTATAAAAATGTGACAACAGCGCATTTCCCGTATTTCCTCGAAATACCCCCTCGTTCAACCCCCCTCAAAATTTCCATTCTGAAAAAATAAACCTCCTGGGGGTAATTCGAGGAAATACGGTAAAGGAACATAAAGTGTCAAAGTTAAAGTAAGGTTCAGTTATAAAATCTTTTCTTTTTTTTGTTTTGATTGACATTTTACATGACATTTGACACTTTACTTTACACTTTACAGCGCTCGGGACCGGCACCTTCCGGCAACTATTCAATATACCAAACCCATCATTCTAAATTTAAGAAATATGTAAGCAGATAATGTCGAATGAGATCAAAGGAACATCTATAATATTGTAAAAACTGTGAAAACTTTTTCTCTGACAGCACTCGATAAAATTTTTACGTTTATGTTTTATTTTATGTTTTCCTAGGTATTTTAAAAATACCCTACGTTTTAGTATTTATACTTCTGAATTCTAAAAGGTATTTACATTTATGTTTACATTTTCCAAAAATACCTGTATTGTAACAACACTGAGTATACCAGTATTTTTTTAGGGGTAACGTACATGTGTTTACACAGTAATTAAGTATCTGTACTTATCGAGTAAACATAAACACGTTTTTACAACTATGGTAAGGTGATGGAAAAGCGCAAGAAAAAAGGGCGCCAAGCGCCAATGGCGCCATGGCACCATTCCTCATAAGAGCGCCAGGTGCCAAGGGCACCACGGAAAGGGCGCCATTCTGAAACAAAGCGCCAGGCGCCAGGGACCACAGGAAAAGGGCGCCAAGCGCCACTGGCGCCATGGCGCAGCGCGCTTTGGCGCCCTTAAATGGCGCCAGCGCCACAGGGTCAAAACACCTATAGTATACCTACAAAAACCTACTGAAAAACCCATCCAAACATAAATTTTCCGGTTTGGATTTGGCAGTTGAAAATGTGGTATGCAGAAATTTTCAGTTTCAGTGTGTGTGGCCCCATTGTCAAATCATCTTTATATCATTATATTGTCCAATCTTTTCACGTCGAGATGTCGTCGGATCTTTTTACGTCAACATGTCGTCGGATCTTTCTACGTCAGATAGCTGTAATTCAAAAATCTTTTTACGTCAAAACTTTTCGCGTCAAACATTCCATGTCATCATTTCACGTTACATGCTCGAGCTCTAATTCCGGCTTAAATGATTAATTTGTCTTCAAAAAATTTAATTCAAAAACTGATTTCATAGCCATTTCAAAACAGATTTCATTAAAGAAATATGGTAAATAAATGTGCCTTCTTATGTCACTTGAAGAAACTTCTTTTTGTTAGAAACTTTCTGGCTTCCAACTGACAATCACTTTAAGAGCATGTTTAATGACAGAGTATCATATGATCATTTGGTCATGTAATTCAACCCATTCATTGTCATTTATGCAAATACCATCAAACAAATTAGCTTGTCTAGTGGTTGTAAAGAGTTAAAACATTCCATGGTGTTGATTAGGGTGTCAAATTTCCGTTCTCGGTTTCCGTTTTCCAAAAGCAAATTTTTTCCATTTTCTGGTTGCTGATTTTTTTCCCGTTTTCCGGCCACGGAATTTTTTCCCGTTTACGTTTCCATTTTCCTGGCTTATTTTCCATTTTCCAGCTAAATTTTTTGGTTAAATTCCGTGCAAATTTCATTTTTCCATTTCCGGTTTTCCGGCGGCTGAAATTTATTTTCCATTTCCGTTTCCATGTTCCTGCAAGTGCAAATCTTTTCTGTTGTCCGGCCGCTGAATTTTTTTCCATTTCCGTTTTCTGTAAAAATTTTGTTTTTACACCCTAGTCTTGATGTCTGGCACTACTAGCACCCAAGCAAAATGCACTGTGGCTCATTTGGTGTTTGGTGCCATTTTGCCATGATTCTGTGGGTGCTTGATACCATAGAAATAATGTAATATGAAATGTGCCATGGGCCATCAGACTTTTAGCATTTGGTGCTATATTTCTGTGGTGCCCAGTGTAAAGCACATGGTACCTGGCTGGTGGTTCTATCACCAAACCAAATGGTGTCATGGCTAGGGTGTCAACTTTCCGTTTTCCGTTTTCTGTTTCCGCTTTCCGCAGGCAAATTTTGTTCTGTTTCTGTTTTCCGGCTGCTAAATTTTTTTTCTGTTTCCGTTTCCGTTTTTCCGGCTCATTTTCTGTTTTCCGGCTAAAATTTCAGTTTTTCCACCTTTTTTCCGTTTTCTGGCTCAATTGTTTGTTTTTCCAACTTTTTTTCATTTTCTGGCTCAATTCTCTGTTTTCTGTTTCAGCCAAACTGGTAAACATGCATGCAGGTTCTCAATTATGTGAATTGTTTCTATTTCTAGCAAGATTTCTGCAAATTTTTTGATTTCTGGATAAATTTCTGCAATTTTTTTTCCATTTCCGGCAAAATTTCAGCAAATTTTTTCTGTTTCCGGCATAATTTCAGCAAATTTTTCAGTTTCCGTTTCCGTTTTCCGGGCTTTCATTTTTCCGTTTTCAGTTTTCCGGCAGGTGTAAATTTTTTCCGTTTCCATTTCCGTTTTCTAGCAAGTGCAATTTTTTTTCCGTTTCCGTTTCCGTTTTCCGCTAAAAAGTTTTTGTTGACACCCTAGTCATGGCACACTTCATACAAATGAATACAAATCATTCCATCCCATCCCATCCCTGAGATACATTTTTGTTTGATGACTTCTCTGTTTGCTTCATTTTTGTTCGCTCCTGAAACCAGATATTGGATTCAATGAGAAAGAAAGTCAGGCATGTCAAGCGTGTGGGCATCTAACAAAATCTATTTGGTCAATTCAGCCAATTTCAGCATGGTACTGACACTGAGCTGCCAATCTCCACAGTGAAGGAGTGACAAGGAAAGCGGTTACTGATAATTGGTTGTAAATGAAGTAACAAGTATGATATAACCGTAAAGCCGGAATTAGAGCTCAGCGTCGATTCGACGTGAAATGATGACGTGAAATGACGTCGTGAAATTAATTACACGAGTGTGGATCATGTTACGGGTTTACAATTTTCTAAGGATAATATATGAATCAATACCTTAATCGTGTCCAATACTGAGTGTTATCAGCCACAACTAGAGCAAATTGAAAAATTCAATTTTTATCATTTCACGTCATCATCATTTCACGTCACAGTGTCAGGGAACAACTTGACATTCCACGTCAGACTATTGCAAGCAATAGTCTGACGTGAAATGTAAAGTTGTTCCCTGACGTAAAATGATGACGTGGAATGATAAAAATTGAATTTTTCAATTCGCTCTAGTTGTGGCTGATAACACTCAGTATTGGACACGATTAAGGTATTGATTCATATATTATCCTTAGAAAATTGTAAACCCGTAGCATGATCCACACTCGTGTAATTAATTTCACGACGTCATTTCACGTCATCATTTCACGTCGAATCGACGCTGAGCTCTAATTCCCGCTTAACAAGTAACAGTAGTAACAATATTGATTTTTTATTTATATGTCAATTGCTTGTCACTATACTTACAATTCTTTTCACTTGTTCACCTGGGAAACTGATAACAGTGAATGAAGTGATGACCTTGGATACATGACATTTTTAAAATCTTATATAGATGGCATACCTCTAATTGGATTATTGTCAACAAAAGTATTGTATGACCTTCTTTCAATCATTTTGAACAATTGACTTCAGTCTCCAGCAACAAAATGGATACTGGTGATACCGAAACTGGTGGAGTTTTCTACATGCAGCCAATGTTATATGCACTACACATTGTTGGATTGGGTGCTGGCACAAAATGGTCAATATTACAAAAGAATTCAACTAATATCAAAATTTATAGGTTCATTTGGTTGATCATTGTGACATTTGTTGCATTTGGTCAGTTTCTTCTTTCATTGCTTTTGCTGGAGAATTGCTTATGCATATTTACTGAATAGAAGTTTTAGAATTATTCCAACAGGCTATTCTTTCTGGTTTTTAAAGTATTCAGTTCAAAAATCTCAGACAAATGTTCACCCCTAATTTCTGTCATTTGCCCCCCATAACTATTGTGGTTAATAGTCAATTGGTATACACCAAAAAGTGTTGATCAGAAATGGTAATGATAGAAAAGCTTCTCAATAATGGCACCCACACAAAAAAATGGTTTTGTTCAGCACATGGAAGTGGATGCCTGTAGAACACATCCACCAACATCTCAAGAGTTTTTGGTCAAGTGCCTTCCATGCACTTGTGCTAGCTTCACATGCTCATCATGTGCTTCCAGAATTGGGTGGGACACTTCTCAATGTTGCTGCCTCCACAAGACTTATCCACATATAGATTGCTTTGGCAGCATCCATTTAAACTGCATTTGATGTTTCCCAAGCATTTTAATGGTGCATAGGGAAGCATCAGCATGAAGACACTTCATAACGCTTCATTGCACATCCACACACCCACATGTAGCTCTGATCTGAAATTTTGGAAATTTCTCTAAAATGTTTTCTAAAATAGGTTTATCATCTTGAATTCTCAATTCTACAAATCTTGAATTTCAAAATTTGTTTCAGTGTGCTTCAATCCTGAAATTTCAAAAAAGTTATATTTATGTATGTGTGCTGTGCATTTCATAATAGTTAAATTGTTTTGATTTTTTTAAGTTCAGCTGCTTTTGCATACACCAATTTGAATCTTTCCAACATGTAAGATTTATCTGACAAACAGCATCACGAATTTCAGCTGCGGTGATACCTATATTTGCTGTTACTGTTGAATCCATATATGCTGGAAAAATAAAGGGATTGGAGTGTCTGTAAAATTCATGTAGTATTCTGATTTTGAATGCTGCCATGCTCCTCAATCATCTCACTTATTGTAGCCTGTTCTCATTCATTTTGTACTTAAAGAAGTTGTTCTAACTGTCTGAGAAATGTATCCAACTAGCAGGATTCTCTCCGACCTTCGGTCGGGTTTTGTGGTTCTCTACAATTAATACCATTGGAGAAAATATGATACTTTAGTTAAGTTTGCCCACATGCTAGGCATGTGTTTTGAAATGCAGTATGTAATGTACCAACAAAAACAAGACCAATACCAAAGATGCAATGTTTTGGAATGGATTTTTGTAAACTTGGTTGGTAAAATGTAAAACTGTTAACTGTAAAATGGTTGGGCATGAAACTCAGTAGTAAAATGTGGACAGTTTGCGATTTGGTATGATGGTGTGCAGTGTGCATTCTGTGTGGTATAGGTTTTGTGATATGATAGTGTGGTTTTTGCAAGGTGTCAAACTTTGTTGTAATCTTCAATTGGTTACATTTGTGCTTTGCTGTTCTTTTTGTGTTTGTAAATCCTTGTGGTATTAATTGTAGAGAACCACAAAACCCAACTGAAGGTTGGAGAGAATCCTGCTATAGGTACCCACTACTCAGAGGCTTGCAAAAACTGACACCCCAATGGGGACCCCCCTCCAAATGGCACCCCCCGGGGAACCCCCCAAAAGTGGCACCCCCTGGGAACCGCCCAAAAATGAGACCCCCTAGGGCCCCACAAATATGGCACCCCCTGAGAACCACCGAAAAATGGCACCCCTTAGGGCCCCCCCAAAAATGGCACCCCCTTGGGACCCCCCAAAATAGCACCCCCTGGGGACCCCCCAAACATGGCACCCCCTAGGAACCCCCACAAAAATGGCACCCCCTGGGGACCCACCCAAAGTTGGCTCCCCCTGGGGACTCTCCAAAAATGGCACCCCCTGGGGACCACCCCAAAATGGCACCCCCTTAGGACCCCCCTGCAAAAAAAAATATAGCACCCCCCTGAGGACCACCAAAAAATGGCACCCCTGGGGACCACCCAAAAAATGGCACCCTATGTGGACCCCCTTGAAATGGCACCCCCATATGTACCTCCAGAAAATGGCACCCCCTGGAGACCCCCCAAAAATGGCACCCCATGGGGACCCCCTCTAAATCCTGTAAACACAGCCCCTAGTTTGGAAACTCCTGTAAACTCAGCCCCTAATTTGGAAACTCCTATAAACTCAGCCCCTAACTTGCAAACTCTCGTAAACTCAGCCCCTAACTTGCAAACTCCCATAAACTCAGCCACTTATTTGTAAGCTCCCATAAACTCAGCCTCTAATTTGAAAACTCCCATAAACTCAGCCCCCAATTTTGGAAACTCCTGTAAACTCAACCCATAATTTGGAAACTGCTGTAAACTCAGCCCTAATTTGGATACTCCAATAAACTCAGCCCCTAATTTAGAAACTCCCATAAACTCAGCCCCTAATTTGGAAACTCCCTTAAAATCAGCCCCTAATTTGGAAACTCCCATAAACTCAGCCCCTAATTTGGAAACTCCCGTAAACTCATTTTCAGGTTTATGGTAATGTAGTGTGAAAATGGTATGAATATTTCAAAAAATCACTATCATCAATCCACAAATGCATCAATTCACAATTTTCAATTTTTTAGCCATAAGGGTTAGACTTAAAAGGTTATGGTAATGTAGAGTAGAAATGGAGTGCACATCTCAAATCACTGCAATATAAAACCCACAAACGCATCATTTCACAAATTGAAAGTTTTTGTGCCCAGGGGTTCATTATCAGGGTTTTAGTAATGTGGTGTCAAAATGGAGTGCATATTTGAAATCGCTACAATCAGAAACCCACAAACACATCATTTTATGATTTGAAAATTTTTGGCCCTGGGGGTTCATTTTCAGGGTTATGGTAATGTAGTGTCAAAATGAAGTGCATATTTCAAATCAAGGCAATCAAAAAGCCACAAGTGCATCATTTCACAATTTCCAATTTATTAGCCCCATGGGTTCAATTTAAGGCTTACAGTAATGTAGAGTTGAAATTGAGTCATTTCAAATCAGTGCAATAAGAAACCTGCAAAATGCATCATTTTACAATTAGAAATTTTTGGGTCTAGGGGTTCAATTTCAGAGTTTTAGTAATGTAGTGTCAAAATGGAGTGCATATTTGAAATCGCTACAATCAGAAACCCACAAATGCATCATTTTATGATTTGAAAGTTTTTGGCTTAGGGGGTTCATTTTTATGGTTATGGTAATGTAGTGTCAAAATGAAGTGCATATTTCAAATGAGTGCAATCAGAAACCTGAAAATGAATGATTTCACAAATTGAAAGTTTTTGGCTCCAGAGGTTCATTTTCAGGGTTATGGTTATGTAGTTTTCAGGGTTATGTAGTGTCAAAATGGATTGCATATTTCAAATCAGTGCAATTAGAAACCCACATCGAATCATTTCACAATTTCTAATTTTTTAAGCCCTGGGCATATTTGAAATAGCTACACTCTGAAACCCACAAATCCATCATTTTATGGTTTGAAAGTTTTTGGCCCAGGGGGTTCATTTTTAGGGTTATGGTAATGTAGTGTCAAAATGAAGTGCATATTTCAAATGAGTGCTATCAGAAACCCGAAAATGCATCATTTCTCAAATTGAAAGTATTTGGCCCCATGGGTTCATTTTTAGGGTTATGGTACTGTAGTGTTGAAATGGAGTGCATATATCAAATTGGTGCAATCATAGACCCAAATTTGAAATCAATGCAATCAGAAACCCAAAAATGAATGATTTCACAAATTGAAAGTTTTTGGCTCTGAGGTTCATTTTCAGGGTTATGGTTATGTAGTTTTCAGGGTTATGTAGTGTCAAAACGGAGTGCATATTTCAAATCAGTGCAATTAGAAACCAACATTGAATCATTTCACAATTTCTAATTTTTTAAGCCCTGGGCATATTTGAAATAGCTACACTCTGAAACCCACAAATCCATCATTTTATGGTTTGAAAGTTTTTGGCCCAGGGGGTTCATTTTTAGGGTTATGGTAATGTAGTGTCAAAATGAAGTGCATATTTCAAATGAGTGCTATCAGAAACCCGAAAATGCATCATTTCTCAAATTGAAAGTATTTGGCCCCATGGGTTCATTTTTAGGGTTATGGTACTGTAGTGTCGAAATGGAGTGCATATATCAAATTGGTGCAATCATAGACCCAAATTTGAAATCAGTGCAATCAGAAACCCAAAAATGAATGATTTCACAAATTGAAAGTTTTTGGCTCCAGAGGTTCATTTTCAGGGTTATGGTTATGTAGTTTTCAGGGTTATGTAGTGTCAAAATGGAGTGCATATTTCAAATCAGTGCAATTAGAAACCAACATTGAATCATTTCACAATTTCTAATTTTTTAAGCCCTGGGCATATCTGAAATCACTACACTCAGAAACTCACAAATCCATCATTTTATGATTTGAAAGTTTTTGGCCCAGGGGGTTCATTTTAGGGTTATGGTAATGTAGTGTCAAAATGAAGTGCATATTTCAGATGAGTGCAATCAGAAACCCGAAAATGCATCATTTCTCAAATTGAAAGTATTTAACCCCATGGGTCCATTTTGAGGGTTATGGTAATGTAGTGTCAAAATGGAGTGCATATATCAAATCAGTGCAATCAGAAACCCAAATTTGAAATCAGTGCAATCAGAAATCCAAAAATGCATCATTTCACAAATTGAAATTTTTTGGCCCCAGTGGTTCATTTTCAGGGTTATGGTAATGTAGTGTCAAAATGAAGTGCATATTTCAAATGAGTGCAATCAGAAACCTGAAAATGCATCATTTCTCAAATTGAAAGTATTTGGCCCCATGGGTTCATTTTTCGGGTTATGGTAATGTAGTGTCAATGGAGTGCATATATCAAATCAGTGCAATCAGAAACCTAAATTTGAAATCAGTGCAACCAGAAACCCAAAAATGCATCATTTCACAAATTGAAAGTTTTTGGCCCCAGTGGTTCATTTTCAGGGTTATGGTAATGTAGTGTCAAAATGGAGTGCATTATATATCAAATCAGTGCAATTAGAAACCCACAATGCATCATTTCACAATTTGAAAATTTTGGCCCCATTTTGGGTTCAATTTCAGGGTTATCGTAATGTACTATCAGAATGGAGTGCATATTTCAAATCATTGTAATCAGTAACCCACAAAAGCATTATATCACAATTTATATTTTTTAGCCCCGGGGGCCTCACTTAAGGATTATGGTAATGTTATTGTTAACTCCCATAAACTCAGCCCCTAATTTGGCAAACACCCATCAACTCAACTCCCATAAACTCAGCCTCTAATTTTTAAACTTGTGTCAACAGCCCCTTATCTTTAAACTTCTGTCAACTCAACCCTAATTTATCAACACCCATCAACTCAACCCTGAATTGTAAACTCAGCCCCTAAAAACTCAAGTCAACCCCCTATACATGTGCAATTGCATTCTTGGGAAGCAACTTTGCCATCTACTAACCCTGTTTGTCAAGATTGTGGATCGTGTTTGTAAAGGGCATTTGTACTAATAAATAGTGACTGCATTGTGTGCAAAAACACACACGAATCGGGCACAATGAGGCCTGTGATTGTGCCTCCTATCTTTTGCATTGAAGCATCCTTAGCGTGCAGTTCTCTCGAAATTGTATAGGTGGAGACTAGCAGGATTCTCTCCGACCTTCGGTCGGGTTTTGTGGTTCTCTACAATTAATACCATTGGAGAAAATATGATACTTTAGTTAAGTTTGCCCACATGCTAGGCATGTGTTTTGAAATGCAGTATGTAATGTACCAACAAAAACAAGACCAATACCAAAGATGCAATGTTTTGGAATGGATTTTTGTAAACTTGGTTGGTAAAATGTAAAACTGTTAACTGTAAAATGGTTGGGCATGAAACTCAGTAGTAAAATGTGGACAGTTTGCGATTTGGTATGATGGTGTGCAGTGTGCATTCTGTGTGGTATAGGTTTTGTGATATGATAGTGTGGTTTTTGCAAGGTGTCAAACTTTGTTGTAATCTTCAATTGGTTACATTTGTGCTTTGCTGTTCTTTTTGTGTTTGTAAATCCTTGTGGTATTAATTGTAGAGAACCACAAAACCCAACTGAAGGTTGGAGAGAATCCTGCTATAGGTACCCACTACTCAGAGGCTTGCAAAAACTGACACCCCAATGGGGACCCCCCTCCAAATGGCACCCCCCGGGGAACCCCCCAAAAGTGGCACCCCCTGGGAACCGCCCAAAAATGAGACCCCCTAGGGCCCCACAAATATGGCACCCCCTGAGAACCACCGAAAAATGGCACCCCTTAGGGACCCCCCAAAAATGGCACCCCCTTGGGACCCCCCAAAATAGCACCCCCTGGGGACCCCCCAAACATGGCACCCCCTAGGAACCCCCACAAAAATGGCACCCCCTGGGGACCCACCCAAAGTTGGCTCCCCCTGGGGACTCTCCAAAAATGGCACCCCCTGGGGACCACCCCAAAATGGCACCCCCTTAGGACCCCCCTGCAAAAAAAAATATAGCACCCCCCTGAGGACCACCAAAAAATGGCACCCCTGGGGACCACCCAAAAAATGGCACCCTATGTGGACCCCCTTGAAATGGCACCCCCATATGTACCTCCAGAAAATGGCACCCCCTGGAGACCCCCCAAAAATGGCACCCCATGGGGACCCCCTCTAAATCCTGTAAACACAGCCCCTAGTTTGGAAACTCCTGTAAACTCAGCCCCTAATTTGGAAACTCCTATAAACTCAGCCCCTAACTTGCAAACTCTCGTAAACTCAGCCCCTAACTTGCAAACTCCCATAAACTCAGCCACTTATTTGTAAGCTCCCATAAACTCAGCCTCTAATTTGAAAACTCCCATAAACTCAGCCCCCAATTTTGGAAACTCCTGTAAACTCAACCCATAATTTGGAAACTGCTGTAAACTCAGCCCTAATTTGGATACTCCAATAAACTCAGCCCCTAATTTAGAAACTCCCATAAACTCAGCCCCTAATTTGGAAACTCCCTTAAAATCAGCCCCTAATTTGGAAACTCCCATAAACTCAGCCCCTAATTTGGAAACTCCCGTAAACTCATTTTCAGGTTTATGGTAATGTAGTGTGAAAATGGTATGAATATTTCAAAAAATCACTATCATCAATCCACAAATGCATCAATTCACAATTTTCAATTTTTTAGCCATAAGGGTTAGACTTAAAAGGTTATGGTAATGTAGAGTAGAAATGGAGTGCACATCTCAAATCACTGCAATATAAAACCCACAAACGCATCATTTCACAAATTGAAAGTTTTTGTGCCCAGGGGTTCATTATCAGGGTTTTAGTAATGTGGTGTCAAAATGGAGTGCATATTTGAAATCGCTACAATCAGAAACCCACAAACACATCATTTTATGATTTGAAAATTTTTGGCCCTGGGGGTTCATTTTCAGGGTTATGGTAATGTAGTGTCAAAATGAAGTGCATATTTCAAATCAAGGCAATCAAAAAGCCACAAGTGCATCATTTCACAATTTCCAATTTATTAGCCCCATGGGTTCAATTTAAGGCTTACAGTAATGTAGAGTTGAAATTGAGTCATTTCAAATCAGTGCAATAAGAAACCTGCAAAATGCATCATTTTACAATTAGAAATTTTTGGGTCTAGGGGTTCAATTTCAGAGTTTTAGTAATGTAGTGTCAAAATGGAGTGCATATTTGAAATCGCTACAATCAGAAACCCACAAATGCATCATTTTATGATTTGAAAGTTTTTGGCTTAGGGGGTTCATTTTTATGGTTATGGTAATGTAGTGTCAAAATGAAGTGCATATTTCAAATGAGTGCAATCAGAAACCTGAAAATGAATGATTTCACAAATTGAAAGTTTTTGGCTCCAGAGGTTCATTTTCAGGGTTATGGTTATGTAGTTTTCAGGGTTATGTAGTGTCAAAATGGATTGCATATTTCAAATCAGTGCAATTAGAAACCCACATCGAATCATTTCACAATTTCTAATTTTTTAAGCCCTGGGCATATTTGAAATAGCTACACTCTGAAACCCACAAATCCATCATTTTATGGTTTGAAAGTTTTTGGCCCAGGGGGTTCATTTTTAGGGTTATGGTAATGTAGTGTCAAAATGAAGTGCATATTTCAAATGAGTGCTATCAGAAACCCGAAAATGCATCATTTCTCAAATTG
This sequence comes from Sphaerolaimus hirsutus, assembly GCA_964036195.1. Taxonomy (NCBI): domain Eukaryota; kingdom Metazoa; phylum Nematoda; class Chromadorea; order Monhysterida; family Sphaerolaimidae; genus Sphaerolaimus; species Sphaerolaimus hirsutus. The sequence continues at coordinate 5,158,597 of OZ038459.1, read as the reverse complement.
AAAGTATTTGGCCCCATGGGTTCATTTTTAGGGTTATGGTACTGTAGTGTTGAAATGGAGTGCATATATCAAATTGGTGCAATCATAGACCCAAATTTGAAATCAATGCAATCAGAAACCCAAAAATGAATGATTTCACAAATTGAAAGTTTTTGGCTCTGAGGTTCATTTTCAGGGTTATGGTTATGTAGTTTTCAGGGTTATGTAGTGTCAAAACGGAGTGCATATTTCAAATCAGTGCAATTAGAAACCAACATTGAATCATTTCACAATTTCTAATTTTTTAAGCCCTGGGCATATTTGAAATAGCTACACTCTGAAACCCACAAATCCATCATTTTATGGTTTGAAAGTTTTTGGCCCAGGGGGTTCATTTTTAGGGTTATGGTAATGTAGTGTCAAAATGAAGTGCATATTTCAAATGAGTGCTATCAGAAACCCGAAAATGCATCATTTCTCAAATTGAAAGTATTTGGCCCCATGGGTTCATTTTTAGGGTTATGGTACTGTAGTGTCGAAATGGAGTGCATATATCAAATTGGTGCAATCATAGACCCAAATTTGAAATCAGTGCAATCAGAAACCCAAAAATGAATGATTTCACAAATTGAAAGTTTTTGGCTCCAGAGGTTCATTTTCAGGGTTATGGTTATGTAGTTTTCAGGGTTATGTAGTGTCAAAATGGAGTGCATATTTCAAATCAGTGCAATTAGAAACCAACATTGAATCATTTCACAATTTCTAATTTTTTAAGCCCTGGGCATATCTGAAATCACTACACTCAGAAACTCACAAATCCATCATTTTATGATTTGAAAGTTTTTGGCCCAGGGGGTTCATTTTAGGGTTATGGTAATGTAGTGTCAAAATGAAGTGCATATTTCAGATGAGTGCAATCAGAAACCCGAAAATGCATCATTTCTCAAATTGAAAGTATTTAACCCCATGGGTCCATTTTGAGGGTTATGGTAATGTAGTGTCAAAATGGAGTGCATATATCAAATCAGTGCAATCAGAAACCCAAATTTGAAATCAGTGCAATCAGAAATCCAAAAATGCATCATTTCACAAATTGAAATTTTTTGGCCCCAGTGGTTCATTTTCAGGGTTATGGTAATGTAGTGTCAAAATGAAGTGCATATTTCAAATGAGTGCAATCAGAAACCTGAAAATGCATCATTTCTCAAATTGAAAGTATTTGGCCCCATGGGTTCATTTTTCGGGTTATGGTAATGTAGTGTCAATGGAGTGCATATATCAAATCAGTGCAATCAGAAACCTAAATTTGAAATCAGTGCAACCAGAAACCCAAAAATGCATCATTTCACAAATTGAAAGTTTTTGGCCCCAGTGGTTCATTTTCAGGGTTATGGTAATGTAGTGTCAAAATGGAGTGCATTATATATCAAATCAGTGCAATTAGAAACCCACAATGCATCATTTCACAATTTGAAAATTTTGGCCCCATTTTGGGTTCAATTTCAGGGTTATCGTAATGTACTATCAGAATGGAGTGCATATTTCAAATCATTGTAATCAGTAACCCACAAAAGCATTATATCACAATTTATATTTTTTAGCCCCGGGGGCCTCACTTAAGGATTATGGTAATGTTATTGTTAACTCCCATAAACTCAGCCCCTAATTTGGCAAACACCCATCAACTCAACTCCCATAAACTCAGCCTCTAATTTTTAAACTTGTGTCAACAGCCCCTTATCTTTAAACTTCTGTCAACTCAACCCTAATTTATCAACACCCATCAACTCAACCCTGAATTGTAAACTCAGCCCCTAAAAACTCAAGTCAACCCCCTATACATGTGCAATTGCATTCTTGGGAAGCAACTTTGCCATCTACTAACCCTGTTTGTCAAGATTGTGGATCGTGTTTGTAAAGGGCATTTGTACTAATAAATAGTGACTGCATTGTGTGCAAAAACACACACGAATCGGGCACAATGAGGCCTGTGATTGTGCCTCCTATCTTTTGCATTGAAGCATCCTTAGCGTGCAGTTCTCTCGAAATTGTATAGGTGGAGATGATGATGGTGCCAGAATCATTATTCTACAAGCACACTCTTCATAGGCACCAGGTGAGCTCAGCTTTATTTCATTGAGGCTCACAAAGTTCATAAGCACCCTGGATACAACAGACTGCAATTGCTGTAAGTCCAGGCCATGCAACAACATTCACTTCAAAACTGTGTCTCCAAAAATGTTGGGTTAACCTCAATTTCTGGTACTTACCCTTCCGCCAATCTGATCAACTTGCAGAAGGGAGTGCACTTTCAACAATCTTCAATCCATCCAGCCCTACTGGGTACAACTAACGATGGGTAAGTTCTCAGAAAAAAACACTGTCCGTATTTTGAGTTTTTCAAAAATGAATACCATAAATACTCTATTAGTATGACCCCCTCCAATAAAGCGACCCCTCCAATAGTGCAACCCCTTTGGGGGCGTTGTGTAAGTATGCACTACTATACACAGAGAGAATGCTATACACTGAATGCTACCCTAATTTTGATGAATAAGGTTACATGAAAATTTGTGCACCAAATTCTGATCTGAAATGTGATCTGATAAGAAATTTTTTGTATCTGTCTGTTAATTCAGATAGGATATGGTAGAATTTATTGTATTTACCACTCACATTGTTCAGTTCAAATCATGTGACTGAAAAAACTCAAGAAACATTTCTGTATTTCCTGTGTTTCCATGTTTCCATGTTCTCCAAAAAAAACTCATTTGAGTTTCCATGTTTTTCAAAATTGTTGAGTTTCCATGTTTCCGTGTTAAACAAAAACATGGAAACTGAATGAGTTTCCATATTAAATATGAGTTTTTGCCATCTTTGTTTACAACAGCTGTAAATACATAGTTCTGGTGCACTACCCAGAATCAGAAATCTGCCAAATCAGAAACCCATTGTAAACTGGTGGGAACTGCAGAGTGTTGTATCTGAATACCTAAATATTTGTGTTTGTGTGATGGCTTTACTGAATGCTGGTTATGTGTGTAACTCAATAATCATGCTATATGATATCACTTATCCCAGAGCATGGTTGTTTGTGCAATGTGTACCCTTTGAAAATATCCATGGCAGCATTCAAACTCCCCCAAACATGAATTATACATGACACCATAAACATGTTTCACTGGCTGATGGAAATATGATGAGGGAAGTTTTCTGTACATTGGGAAATCTGGAGGGTGCATGCATTTATGTTTATGCAATGTATAAATTAATCGGTGGCCAATTTAGCAGCATTGGGATGAATATTGTATGGAAAAAACAATTCAGTACAAAGCTGTTATTTTTTCAGATTATATGTATTTTACTCCTGTCAGTGTCATTTGGTTTTGATGTGCATCTTGCAATAGTTGATGCGCCCTTCACAACAAAAAATCCAAAGAATATTATTGCACAAAATGCGGGAGCATTGTGCAGTATTGGAGTACTGTTTAGTTCCATTTGTGTGCACTCATCCATAATTTATATAATGAATGTCCTTATTATCATACTAAATATTTATCATGACATAAAAGCTTTCAATATAAACTTCACAAAGGAAAAAATCCATATTTCAACAAGACAAGATTTTTATGATAAAATTTTTCCATTCATCAAAAAACATTCAAAATTGTGTGAAGTTGTGGAAAAGCTGGATGGGTATAACGGGGTTCTCTTTGCGGCAATGTTTTTGCTTCATGCACCATTTGTAGTAATTGTCATCTATTTTATGATAGTTTTCTCTGATGCGTCATTCTACAATGGTTATTTTATTTTAACAATTAAGTTATTGGTTGAGTTTGGTATTCTCTATACATTAATTATTATTGTGGCAGCATTGACAAATGAACAGGCGAGTTTTGTAAAACATTTTTTAATCAATTTTTTCACCTCAAAAATTTCTCTCTGTGCACAGATTGATGATTTTCCACATTTGCTTTCAAAGAAAATTCCATTTGGTGAGGATGTCACAATCAAGGTAAATATGTAATTTTATGTGTATAAATTTATCAATATCAATAATTAAGTCATAAAGATAGAACATAAGGTGCTGAATTGAAATGGAAGTAATCAGGTTTTGAAGTAGATTTAGGTCCTTCACCTCCCTATTGTATAACTTGCTCATCAAATATAAAATAATACACCAATGTAGGTAATCAGAAAATGTGTGAACTACACATTCTAAAACATCAGCCCCCTCAAACAACCCGCTTTGAAAAACTCCCAGATCAGCATCGTGTTTCTATTTTCAATCCAATTCAAAAAGTCCAAGTTATAAAAATTAGAATTCACAGCAGACATTTTCCCAAAATTTGTTCCAATTTCTTTCTTTCGAATCTCTGGAAAAACATTACAATAAAATGCAGACAGGCAATGCCGTATGTGAATACTTGACAAGAATGCAGAACACAAAGAAGGCTATGACATGTCTGAAGATTTTTCCCATCACACGATCAGTGCTGCTCACGGTGAGGTCTTTATTATACTTTATTTCTCTTGTCACTGGTCACTGGTACAGTGGATATACCATATTTGCCTGAATAATTTCCTTGATTCAATCAAATAAATCTCCCTCTCTTGAATAACCCCCCACACTCTGTTAGATGAGAGAGGAAAAAATTATTCCCCTTAAATTATTCTTCCCATCTAAAAAACTGAGATTACAACCCAGCGTGAATTTGACGTAATATGACAAAAAAATTATGTTGTAAAATAAATTAATGTATGAGTGTGGATGATGCTACAGGTCTAAAAAATTTTATGTATAATATAAATATGTATCAATACCTTAATCATGTCAAATACGCAGTGTTGTCAGCCACAGCTAGAACGAATTCAAAAATTCAATTTTTTATTATTTTACATCATCATTTTATGCCAGGGAACTAATTTTACATTTTATGTCAATGGTTGCATGTAGTGATGGAAAAACGCCAGAAAAAAGGGCGCCAGGCGCCAATGGCGCCATGGCGCCATTCGGAAAGCGGGCGCCAAGCGCCAAGGGCGCCACAGAAAAAGGGCGCCACAGAAAAAGGGCGCCGGGCGCCAAGGGCGCCATGGCGCCATTTGAAAAATAGGACGCCAGGCGCCAATGGCGCCAGGAAAAATAAGTGCGTACGTAACCCTGCGTGTGCCCGAAATGTAGTGCACACACCGATAACTTTATCCATGTTCTCCATGATCTCCAACAAAAACCAGACAAGCAACAAAAATGTTTTGCAGAATTCATACTCATGTGTCACGTGTGACGTTCAATTGAAACACAATGAATTGTGAATTGTCATTCAACGAAACGATGCATTCACTTCAATTACATTTTTCCAATGGATATTTTCTTGAAGTGGATGAAAACGGAATTGTGGCAATTTGAACCCGTTGATTCACGGGTTTGCAAATTTCAATCATTCTCAGCTTCTGATCCGTCAGATGCGTCTGTATAACCATTGGATGAAAAGTTTTCGTCCACTCGCACCACTTCATCAATTTTTCCGGCAAATTTTTACTATACACGCATGCGCTATGTTATTTTTTACCATATATGCAGCACTAAGCTTGAAAACATGCTGGCGCCATTTTGGCGCCCTTTAAAAGCAGGGCGCCAGGCGCCAAGGGCGCCACGGAAAAAGGGCGCCAAGCGCCAAGGGCGCCGTGGCGCGGCGCCCTTTGGCGCCCTCAAATGGCGCCAGCGCCATGGCGCCATTCCATCACTAGTTGCATGCAATCATTGAACCCCCTCAAAAAGTACAACAAAAAATTCATTCAGCAAGGAATTGTTTGAGCAAATCTGGTATGTGCCTCTGTGCAAAAATGTATGTGTTTACATATGAGTTGATTTTAAACTATGGAAAGTAATTTAGAGAAGAAAAAATCCGAAATTTCACAACAGATGATGTCACTGGTGATTACTTATGTGACTCTTATGCTCCAGCTGAAGTGAATTGAATGTTCTTTGTTTGTTGGTGATTGCTTGTGATAGTGACTTTCAATGATGATTTTGTTTAATTATTGGTGTTTGTGATTGTTTGTTTCATATGCACAATATTTTATTTTGTAGCATAGCCCCAGGACATCCAGTCAACTTTAGTCAACCTTCAAGGATAAAAAAACTTGAAAAATGTGCACAGGACCCAAATAAACTTGAAAAATCAGCTGTGGCTCAGGACTGGTTACATGGGAAAAGTAAGATCAAATTCATCTTTCTAAATCCATCCTCACTGTAGATAAATCAGAAAAGTTGTAACATTTGATTGAAGAGTATTATGGACAAAATTATGGGTAAAGTAAAAACTAAAGAGTAACGTAAAAGTAAAGTACAAGTTAAAGAGGCAAGAACTTAACCACAACTATTATTTATGAAATCAGATATTTGGTAACAATGTATTGAATAGTTTGGTCAAGTGTCTTGAGTTCATTCTGTGAGTCATCATTTATTACCTTCTGGTTTGCATTTTCCTGAGTCTCAGAACGACTGTGTATACTATTTCCAAAATAAAGAAAAATCTGCCCTTGTGATAGTCACGGGATTTTCCTCACGATTACTTAATTCCCAAAAATCAACCCAACTTTATACGCAGAAACACAGGAAAATATCCTTACATACTAGACGAGTATCGCCGCTCATGTTGTACCCTTACTTATTTTAACAGAAATTTGACATTTGGCACTGGTCCAACTTTGTATGAACGGCCATTGTGATACTTTCGCTAGTCCCGTGGATAATAGACAGTTTATCGTAGAATACAAAGCTGATGATTTGAGTAAAATCGCTTCCAGTAGAGGTGGGTTGTTTTTTAAGTGTGTTTATCCTGGTTTCCAATTCCGCAATAAAGAAATTTATAAATGAGGATTAACAAGTTAAAAGAAGTTTGAGTTTATAAGTGAGAAGCGAAGTGGCAAGTAAAAAGTCGTTTTTGGCGATTTCCTGTCACTTGCCTTTTCACTTCTCACTTGTACATTTACTTTTATTATAAGTTTAACTTTATAAATTGATTTTTTATAACTCATTTATAGATTGATTTTTTAAATTCTCCACTTGCGGAATTTTTGAAATTTTGGTGTGAACAAATTATGATTGCAAAATTTGCGTTTGCGTTGGCTGCGATAATAATTATTTTTATTAATTAATAATTAATTAATTATTTTGTTCGATGGGAACAACATTATTTTAATGCTTCCAGAATGTTCTGTATAGAACACAGTTATGATTTTACAAAACTTCTTTTACACATTCGAAAATAAACCCCTACACCCACAGCCTTCCAAATGGACCCCCTATACGAGTATCAATTTCGCCTGATTTTAATTGGAGACAGCACGGTCGGAAAATCGTCATTATTGAAATATTTCACTGAAGGAAGATGTGCGGATGTTTGCGACGCCACTGTGGGGGTGGATTTTTATGCCCGACTTGTGCAAATTAGACCCGATTTGAGAATAAAATTGCAGTTGTGGGACACCGCGGGTCAGGAAAAGTTTAGGTTCGCTTTGTTGTTGTTGTTGTTTTTATAATGTTTGATACAAGGTCAACCGTGGTGAAGTTACAGGATGACATGTAGGTGACGTTATAACTGGAAAGTCAAGCCATAAATTGTAACTGAACTGATTAGCATTTCATAACTATTCGAAAATACCTTGTAAATAAGCACTATAGGTTGTGGTAGCGGTTTAAAAAGGTAGATTCTGATGCTTGCGTTTTTTTAAAAACAACATTTTTAAAAAAAAAAGCTCTGACCATCCCTATCACCACCCCCATTCCCTACCTTTGTAATGACCAATTCCATAGATTGATAGATAGATGGATGGATGGACAGCGGACCGCTTCGGGCCTGGCGTGGGTTCGGGGTATAGTAGCCAAAACATTTCCTTCCGGGTGGGATAGATAGATAGCTGAGCGGCCCTGGGGATAGATAGATAGTTGGAGCGTTTGGGGGTGTACCCCGGTCCCTCCCCCACTAGGGTTCAGACGGGATTCCGAATCCCGAGAATTTTCGGGGTTTGTGGTCTAGGGTTCAAACGGGATTGACTTTACGGGATCGGGATCGGGATTCACTTTTTGAAATTTCGGGATCGGGATTGGGGTTTCGGTATCGGGATTGGTATTTTGAGATTTCGGGATTTGGATCCGAATTGGCCGGGATTGGGGTCACGGGATCGGGATTGGCATTTTTTCGGGATCGGGATTGGGGTCTAGGGATAGAGATTTTCGTCACTGTTCTGGCATTCACAGTTGTTCATAAAGGTCTCAAAACACTGTTGGATGCCAGAAAAGTGACATAAAATGGACGCTGGGGGTTTGCGTTCACATTTTTGCAGGCAAAAATGTCATTTTTTCACTTTTTATAATTTCCACTATTTTTTCCGGGATTGGGATCCCGGACTTGAGAGATTCTCGGGATCGTGATTTGAAAGTTTTCGGGATCGGGATCGGGATTGGTATTTTTGGATTTCGGTATCGGGATTGGGGTTTCGGGATCGGGACTGCTAAATCCCGGAATTTCACGGGATCCGGGATCGGGATCCCGTTTGAACCCTATTGTGGTCCCGATCCCAAAACCACAATCCCGATCCCGAAATCCCAAAAAAGCCAATCCCGTTCCTGATCCCGAAAATTTTCAAAACCCGATCCCGACCCCGATCGCGTGACTCCAATCTCGATCCTGTAAAAATCAGTGGAAATAAAAAAGTGAAAAAGTGATGTTTTGCAGTAAAAATGCGAACGGAAACCTCATCTATATTATGCCACGTTTCTGGCACCCGAGAATGTTTTTAAACCTTTGTGAACAACTCTGAATGCCAGAATAGGGCCAAAATCTCGATCCTTCGACCCCAATCCCGAAAAGTCAATCCCGTGTGAACCTACCCCCAACCCCAAACTTACCCCCCCAGATCGATCACGCGCTCCTACTACCGGAACACGGTGGGCGTGCTGCTGTGCTACGACATCACGCAGAGGAGCACCTTCGAGCACGCCCTGGACTGGCTGCACGAGGCCAGTGGCAACGTGGGCGGGCCCAGTCCCAGTGGGTGCGTGTTCCAATTGGTGGGCCATAAGAGTGATTTGGATGCTAAAAGACAGGTGGGTGGAAGTTGGGGTGGGTTCAGGGGTCTGATTGGTGGGTACACCTGGCTATGGAAAGAGTGTTTTTTTCAACAGACCCGCTTTTTTTAAAAGCACTCTTGCAGTTTTTAAAAATGTCCAGACATTTCCGAATTCGCCCATTTCACACTCAAAACGCACTGCATCCCCTCCGGTGGACGTTATATACTATCCCCTGATTGCTCGCAGTTTTCCAAATCATTCATGAGCGTTCCATTCGTAATCGCTAATTTTTTACCTTTTGCCAATCGATACCTTCGAAAAACGTTTATTCATTGTTTATAATTCTAGTACATTTTTGCCATTTTTCAGATATATATTTTTTTGTTTTAGACGTTTTTTTCAATGTCACGTTTAAAGTAACCGTTGAAAAATCACCGATCATGCCTATAACTATACCCTTTTCCACCGATTTTTTTTCAATAATAAAAATACGAAAAATAACGCAGGTACTCTACGAAGAGGGTGAATATTTCGCGAAACACAACAAAATGAGTTTCGTAGAAACCAGCGCAGTTGCCGGTACCAACATCGAGGAGTGTTTTTTGATGATCGCCAGAGAAATTTACTCCAGAATGGAAAAAGGCGATTTGGCACTTCACGATGGCTGGGATGGCATAAAGCCGGGACTTTTGAGGCACAGTAGCTCAAATTCATTGGATTACGGTAGTCAGTATGGTGACACCAGTTGTTACTGCTGAAAGCTGGTTCTTTCTCGCTGCACACACTAGTTTGCGAACTGTTAGTGTTAAAAGTGAAGTATAAAATATTGAGTAAACCCACACTTTGAAACCCAGATTTGAATACATTTGAATTGAGTTTACTGGAGCTAAGTTGACGGACAGCGGTGAACTCAAATGCGTTCAAGGCTGCTTTAAGAATTTCGGTTGACAACTAGCGTGTGTGTAGCCATTGGAGAACTCATGTCGCTGTGTAAAAACAAAACAAGTTGTTATTCAGTACTGAAAATCGGAGTTATTTTCAAGATTGTCACGATTGCTAGTAAATGGCAATTGTTTTCAACTAGCTTTTGGTGGAAATAACTGGTAAATTTGGGGCACAAAACTGTCAAGCTCAACAGTGATTACCTATGTGTGAAAATATGTGCTTTGGTGAATGAGTTTGTTAGCGAAAATAAGGGCTTTTGGCTTCGGAAATGCTAAGTATAGTAGGCATTTTTCTTTCCTTTTGTTGCGAAAATTCGGTTCATAAGTTTTCGGTTGGCGGTCTGCCAGCTAAAGACATGAATCTGTGCGAGTGCAGAGCATCAAGTCCGCCGAGTATAATCAGAATCCCAGTTTAAAGCAGGTGGCGTTCTCCGAATAAAGCCATAAAGCACTTCGTTTTGTGCCCTAAATAAACTTTCCTTTGACAAACTGGGTAGATTTGCTTTCAGTTTTATAGCGGATACGTTTAGCCTGGAGTCCTTCTGTAATTCAATTTTTAACATTGAATTTTTTTAGCGATTTCTTATCATGGTAAATATTTTTAATTGATCGATATTTATTGAAGTATTCAACTGGTCAGCATTATGCTCTGCTAATTTTTGATGTACACACCTATGTACATAAAAATGTAGCGTAAATCCTCGAATAAGCCCTCCTTTAACTATGTTTATGTAACTATTTTCCAACAACATAAAAAAGTGTAGATATTGAACTCCCGCGAACCCCCCCCCCCCTCCCTCCCCAAGAAAAAATTTTTTTTTCTTCAGCTATCTCTCCTTCCGGAGGAGCGATTTACGATGTATATGAACCACCGGAGGGGTCCAAATCTATTAAATCCCTGAAAAGATATTTTTCTTGTGTTCTATGTATGTGTTCTTTAAAAACATGTCAATGTTTTTTGTATTTTATGTTTACTAGCATCGATTTTATTGCTTGATTTTTATTATAGAATTTGCATTCTGACGTTTTATGGGCCTATTTAATTAGGAATTTATGGTACAATTGACTTAATCCCAGTTCATAAAATAAATTAATTTTGCGTAAATTAAATTCACTTAATATCCTGTTGGAAAAACTCCTCCCCTTGAATAACTCTCCAGTCCAAAGTCTGACAAAAATAATTGCACTATTCGAGGATTAACGGTATTTATTAATTACTAGTCTGGATACTGAGGGATTATTGAGTTCGCTTGTTTGTAAATATTTTATGTACAATATATAATACTTGTTGTCTATGAAAACATTGTCCATTGTGTACAAACAGAATATACTTGTAATGTGTAAAATCAAAGCGACAAAGTACCCACATTTTGTTGTAATTATATCCGCCTTTATTCCGACTTATTGTAAATAACAAGGCTTTATTTTCCCCCGTTCGAGTATCGAATTACGCCCAAAATGTGTGAATGCTCCCCCCAATAGAAGCGCGCACTTCTCTAAAACTTTATTAAATATTCCATTTGTTTTTGCACCTTGGGGACTGTCTCAGTTTTATTGACTGTTTTTTTTCCGCGCACGGTCTGTTCCGAAATTGGTGGTATTGCGAAAGTTTTGTCTTGAAAATATTCTTCTGGCAAAAATGACATTGAAAATACGCGATCAAGAGGAATGGACAGCGTTTAAACGGTATTTTTGTTACGTTGTGTTTATACGCTTCCAACGTGAGACAACGTTCAATGTCGTTTAAACAACTTACGTTGTTTAAATTTCCATCTTACGTTTATTACTGTTGGCATGCTTCCAATGTGTGACATAAATAGCTGCATGTGCAAAGTAACTGACTGGAGTAAGTGAGTAAGTAAGTAAGTGACTGGAGTTTCGCTAAAGTATGCATGGGAAGATAATGGACAAATTCTAAAAATATACGTAACATTTGCATACATTTAGCTGCTATAATCGCCCTCAAGTAATTTCGGAACAGAACGGGTAAATATTTCATACATTTTTCCCGTACCATGTTGAATGAATTGATGAAACGAAACACATGGATACATGAAAGTGCTTTGAAAGGGGTTGTCACTTGTTTTGTCTACCGTACATTCTTGAATTTGCCCCAGGGTTTTCAATTTGAAGGTGCTATTAAAGTGTGCTCAATACTCTTTTTTTTAAATGGCGAAAGGCACAATGAAGTCACAGAAAATTATTATATTTTACTGTCTGGATGCAGTTTCCATTTGTGGGGGATTATTGTAAAAAACAGTTGCTTACATGACCCACGAAACTTTGGGCTGGGGGTTTATTCAAGAAAATACGGTGCAGTATTTGAGAACCGGTCTAACTTTCACACTTTTGCTTTGTATTGTTGCGCAGTGCTTTGAATTTACCGTCTGAAACAATAGTCAAATAATTTGCAAGCCTTGATTTGATCGTCAGTGAATTTTTTCAGCTTTTTTTATAAAATAAACGTTGTGCCATTGTGACTTGTAATTGTCGAACAATTCTACAGGGACATTCCACTCCGATGCACTGTCAAATGTCAAGTTTTTCTTATACTGGTCGTTTGATTTTCGTCATGGCATTTTACATGACTCTTGACACTTTACATAACATTCGAAATTTTACTGGGTCTGGGAGTGGCCCCAGGGGACAGTCCCACCCCCTGTCACTTGTCATGTGAATTTCCCGGTGAAACGCTTAAGCAATTGTTTCCCAGGTACTAAACTGGTGGACAATTTAAATGGAAAATTGACTGCATAAATTTTTGAAATATTCTCATGTGCAAATGATCAGCCCAATCTAGCTAAAATTTTGTGTGAATGTGGGGCCAACATTTCTTTACATTGTCCCCAAATGGCACCCCCCAGCACCCCCCTGGTTAGCCGTTGAAGTTTGAAGTTTATTTTCATTTGCTCCGATTTTTGTTGACATTTGAGACTGCTAATGAATTGTCACTATACATGAGTCTCATCGGATCCTAAATTAAAGCTAAATGTACCATGAATAATAAACGCGAAATTTACATGAATTTACATAAATGTATCAATGTACAAATCACGGGACAATGTCCACCGTAGTCCGCGAGGAGTGTCGATGTATCGATCAGCCGGCGCGGTGTAGAAGCGTAGAAAGGAGAGCCATAATCAACTCTCGAAGATATCCCTTATGTGCGGGAATCGGCGCTATTCGATGCGCGCATACACGGCCAAGCGCAGTGTTTAATTCGTTTGGCGATGAATCGCGAAATTACCTCGCGATGTTTGTGGCAGCGATTCTCTGCTGTGAGCCAATGTAATTTGGCTATTGCCCCCGGTTTCGCCGAAAAATTACACCGGCAGTTTGCGCCCTGTTTCTCTGTTAGGGATTTTATTTCCGCCCTATGATGCAAGCAGGTGACCAGCACATGCATGGCTGTCAGTAACGCACCTCCTTGTGCTTTGTTGCAGTCCATGCATCGGACTCCGCTTGGTACTTTTATCATATTGTACCGCGCCTGCAGCCACCGTGCATGCACATTTCGATAATTTCTTAGTTGGAGGGTGTCATCAACATTCATTGCCCTCGGCGCCATGCTGTCTCTATTTTTCAGCGCGGCGTTTTGTCTTTCGACACATCGTAGTCGAATTAATTTGTTCATCCACCACTTTTTCATCGTTACCAAGCTTGAAAATTCAGTGCCGTAACTCTCGCCATAAATTTTGGCCCGGTCTGGGATACACGTTCCCATCAGATCTCTGCCGGCCATATTTACGCGCCTTGGCAGGTTTTCACTCATGAAAAGGTAGGCATCTTTTGTCAGCCCTTTTTCCAATTGATGTAAATAACCACAATACATCATTGTGTGTTTTTTAATTCTGTCGGAGGGCCGTGTCGAGCCCACATCGTGCCAGATCGCGTCACTGCACGTTGTTTTTTGCACGGACAAACTTATTTTGACCGCTTTTAGGAATGCCCTATCTATGGCCTCCAATTGAGGTTTCCTTATTCCCGTTACCTCCAATCCGTAGCTAACGGCGCTTTCGATGTACTGCTTCCAAACGAAATCCACGCACCAAAATTTTGCGTCTGTCAATTGGGTGGATTTTAAAGCTAAAGCAGCCAATCTTTCTGCTTTTGCAACCGATTGTTTCCGGTGCTCTTCGAATGTGTCTCGGGCACTCGAGATAGTGACACCAAGATATTTTATGGTGTTTGTTTCAGAAATATACATGTCTTCTCTTTTGTGGGTTTTTCCCAAGCGCCACTTTTTGGCAGCTATTGCTTTTTGTCCCCATCTGAGCACGTAGCTTTTTGTCGCATTGATCGCGACATCCCAATTCCAACTCCATTTTGTGAATATGTCTAATATTCTCTGTAAATCTGCTTCCGTGTTGCTAAGGAAGCAGATGTCATCAGCAAAAAATAGTGCTGGCACTTTATGCACCCCAAATCGGGCCCCTACATCAGCCGCCTCTAAATGTAGGCGCAGATCGGCCAGGTAAATTATGAAGCCGGTGGGCGACCAGCAGCAACCCTGCCGCAACCCAATCGGGTAGTCCAATTTATCGCTTTCATAATCGCCAAATGTCATTACGCATTTTTGTTTGTCATACGTATTTGCTATTGCTTGGACAAATTTCGAGGGGAAACCAAAGTGGCCCATTTTTGCCCACAGTTTTTTCCTGTTTACCCTGTCGAACGCCTTGACAGCATCCACGAAGCATGTTATCAGCTTCCCCTTGGATTTGTCGGCATGGCGTTTGCATGCTTGCATGACAACCAAGTTGTCCAATGTCCGGCGTTTGCCGCGGAAACCCCCTTGGATATCGCCAAACCCATTGTGCTTTTCAAACGCCGCCAATGTGCGTTTGTTGAGAATTGACATGTACAATTTCACGATATTGCAGCCAATCCCCAACGTGCGATAGTTGCGCACATCCATGGTACTCCCCTTCTTGTGTAGCAGCACCATTTTACAAACTTTTTTGTCTGTTTTGATCTGGCCACCATTCAGCCATTCGTTGAAAATTCTCGCCATAGCGCACATGCGACTCGCGTCTAGAATTTTCAAAACTTCATGTGAAATTGCTGTTGTGCCAGCAGATTTGTTATTTTTGAACCGTTTTAATTCCGTCCGTATTTCGGTTTCGGTGATCGGCTCTAATAATTCCCGTTTTGTATTGTTTGATACAATATCTGCGCCAAACCATGTGCGCGCGTCCATTGTGACCGCGCCCGGGTTTGGGGACATGATGATGTCCCATGCACTTTCTAATTCGCGCTTGATTTCATTTTCGGAGCAAATCAACCCATGTTCATTTTCGAGTGCAAACCTTCGTTGTGAGGTGTCCTTCATACCATGCATGTGATGGTATAATCTCTTCACAGCTGTGCTGCAATTTTGATGAAGAGTTGTGATGAAATTAAGTTCTTTTTCATCAAATTTGGCTGCCCTGTACTTGCGTAAGTGCAAGCGGCTCAATTGCAAATTTAAAATTGCATTTTTGTCACCAGGATTTTTTTTCACGTGGCGACGTCCCTTATTTACTTTTCGGGTTAATTTCAATTCGTATGCATCGAATTTTTCCTGCCCCTTACGTCGGGACAAGCCCTTCGAGGATCGAATTCTATTCACTCCAGCATGAATGGAGTCGATGAGATCAGTGTGACAGGTCTGTGCCGACACTGGATTATTATTGAAGACTTCAGATAACGCCATTAAGTCTTGTGTTTTTCGCACCGTACTTTGGCGCGCCGGTTGGTCTGTTTTTGTCAGTCCCTCCGGCCAGTTAATTGTCACGCACAAAGCGTGATGGTCACTGGATAACGGACTCGATTCTGAGTTGTCGTCAACATGACCACTTTCGAACGTTGATTTCCAACTGTCGAGAAATGCGAGATCTATTATAGATCTACAATTGCTTCTGGTAAACGTCCACAAGCCTTTCATGCGTTGATTCAACAGTGTGAGCGATGCATGTTTTAGCCAATCAATAATCTGTCTGCCGTTTACATTTACGGCAGAGCTGTTGCCTCGGATGCCCCATTTTCCAGCACCGATATGGCCATTGAAATCACCCACAATCAATGATTCAATATTTTTTGTTCTGTGTTTTGCCAGAACATCGGAAATAGATGTTAAGATCGATCTATTCAGTTCCACCGTCGCTGCCAAGCGACATGCCTTGCCATTATTTTTTAAATAAACTAATGAGACCGCGAAACGGCCCAATTTTCCTTTCAGATGGACGGTCATGATGTGGTCATCATGGCGTGGGGGGAAACGTATTCACCCCTCCAACTTTTTCGGACATAAATTAACAGTCCCCCAGTTTTTTTGACATCCGATTTCACGCGGAGAAATCTATCGTAGGGTAGGGTAGGGGCATCTACTCCCGAGAGACACTGTGCTTCGCAAAGGCATATAACGTCGAATTTATTTCGATTTGCCAGCTCGCGAAGCGCGTTAAAATTGCCTCTCATTGCTCGGACATTTTGGTATAAAACGCTAAATTTGTTTTCCACTGTAGACGCAGATCGAGCAACAGCATTTTTCGCTGTCAATTTACAGGCCACTGTGGCACCTGTAATCATCGAGGAAATTGAGATCGATGAAAATGTGGATCCTTCGCCAGATCCTAATGTAGGTGTCATTGCGCTGACACCTTTGGCAAACGTGAGGACAGTTGTCAGCAAAACTATCGAAAAATTCAACATTTTTACTTTGCCCTTTAAATTCGTCACAATTTTAATTACCCAAAAGACGTTAAATCCAATCAACGCGTCAAAAGTAATTGAACAAAACGTAGCACCGTGAATACACGTCACGTGCCCAAAAATGGTAAAAATGAAACATGATATCATTTTAATACACCAAAAAACGTGGTGTCGCACCTGATAAAACGTCATACCCGACCAGGTAGAATGCATAAATCGCTTTAAAGCGTCGAACCAAACATAGTTCGCAAAACAAACAAAAAAACTCCAAAATTCCTCAAAATCACTACTGCGTGCGGCACTGCCCGCCGTTGCACATCGAAAAAACTCTGTGTGGTTTTTCGAGTAAAGTAGTGGTTTGTAATGTGCACCCGATAATTCAGGGCACAAATGTTCCCCGCTCAGAGGCAACTCTCTAGGAGGTAAACTCACTTTAACTCCTCCTCCTAGTTTTGCACACGCGGCGCAAAGTTTCTTCGAAGTCGGTCGGCCAGATGCCTCTAACGGCGGGCACGACCAGATCGGCCTCGAGCCTCCGCCGAGCCTCGACGCGGGCGTCCGCCTCGGCCTGCCCGACCCCCCCCGCGAGCCTGTGGCCGTGGGGGTGATTTTTGATAAAACGTGTTGCGTATTTGCACAGCAACAATTCAAATGAACGAACGTTTCGTTCAAACTCATTGCCTTGACCAGTTCGCGGGTCACAATGGCATCGAACAGATGCGACGAGTGGATGCCATCTCTTTGGCACCCAAACAGGTACGCAGTGCGAACGTCGCTGAATTGGCTGAACCGATGCGGGTTGGTGCAGAGCCATTCGACGGGCTGCAGCACAGTGATGCCCGGCACCTGCCTGAAGTAGGCCCAGACCTGATATTCCAGGTTGCGCACCCACAGCGACGCCTCTTCGATCTCGCTGGGCCGCGTGTTGCGCGACAGCGGGTTGGAGAGCACCGGGCTGATGATGCACAGGTAGATGTGCGTGTCGGCCATGCGCCAAGCCGATAACCACTCGCGCACGCGCATGATCATGTGCAGCATGGGCTGGCACAGCGTGTGGGCCGCGTATTCCGAGCTAAAGGTGCCGCCCATTCCCACCAAAGTGGCCAGTCCGTCCAAGACGCCTTTAATTAGCACCGCGTCGTAGTGGCGTTGCGGCGCATAAATTCCCGTAACCGCGGGGATGATGCCGCCCATGCGGCGGCCGTGGAAGGTGTTCCGAAAGAATTTTAGGCTGCCGCCCCAATTTCGGTTTTGCTTCAGCCTGTCGTACTCGATCGACAGGCGCACCGTCGTGCTGTCGCCCATCGCTAGGACCCACTTCTCAGCACGCGGCATGTTGATGTAGTGGTCCCTCCAGGGCGGTTTGGTGAAGAAAAAGTTCAACGCTTCACCGGCCGGCCTGTGCCGGGCGTTCGGCGCCCACAGCGTGCCCTCTTGAATGCGGTGCAGGGCGGTGAGCGCGGTCACCTCGTCATTTGAGATGGCCGGCACGGACACGTATATAATGTCCAGTTGGTGATGTTCGCCGCGCAGTGCGCGTTGGAGGCCCAGCCTTATTTCGTCGCGCGCCTCGGCCGGTAAGTCGCCGGCCAAAATAAATCCCGCCGCGGGGATCACCTCGTTTTCCGGCGGAGCAATTTGTGCCACCGGCTCGCGGGGTGCAGCGGCACCCCCCTCCTGCCTGTCGTCAGGCAGTTGACCATCTTCTCGGTCTTCACCCCCGTTAGCTGGGGGCGGTGCATTTTCAACATTTTGCGCGCGCAAAACGTCAGCAGCACCCACCTGAAAGTTTTGTTGAGTGAACGGTTGGAACATGTTGTACGAATTGCCCGATCTTACGTTTGCACGATTGCCTTGCTGCTGGTTGTCGCCGCCGGCAGGTGGCTGTGTGAAAAATACACGTTTACACACTAAAACCACATTGTGGTTGTAAAGTTGTATTCCATTCATACGAATACTAACATTGTTCTCAGGGTAGTAGCCAATTCTACTCGAGCGCCCGGAACCCACATTTTGTTCCGGTGCGTCACGCGCCCTGACCAGTTGGTTGAAGTGGGCCACGTAGCGCGTCTTGTGAGAAGGCTCCGTGTAGTTGTCGGCCCAAATATTCGTGGCCATGTACTGAGCGAAGTCTCGATCGTTCAGCCGCCGTGGGCCGTTTTTCTCGGCAAATGTGTCAATCAGCTCGGTGCGAATGTCCATCATGGCCTCGCCGAGCAGCCCCATAAATGGGTGAAGCCAGAATTCCCTACGCTCGTGAGGCAAATCGACCTGATTGGGGATAAACACCATTTTAAGTGTAAGTCCGGCCGACAAATCCAGAAAACGCGAGAAAGTGTTTACCTCGGCCTCGTACTTTTCGGCGCCAATCATCAATGCCGACCGGAAGTCCCATGGATTTTGCGGGTTGAACGGGTGGCGCCCGCATGAATGCAAAGGGCGCCAGCATTTTTCCTCACCCACCATCGTGTAGGTGCGCACCAGAATGGGAGCCAGCGTTCTGCTGCAGTCCACAGTGGCGCGAATCTGTGAAATGTCACAGATTGGATTTATACCGCACAAAGGTATACATACTATGTGTCGGGTATTATCGACACTTACCACTTTCAGAAGTGCGATGTACGCTTCCGAAGTTTTGGCCTCTTCGATCGACGAAATATCGTCCAGCGAGAACCAATGGTTGCCTCGCGGCAACGTGACCCATAATTGCTGGGCGCTGCGGTACCACGCGTGCCACTCTTCGTCGTACCCACCCGGGTTGTGGTCCCGATGCGTGGCCAAGATGTTATCGAATTTGGCCAGATCGTCTGGGCCGGCGCCACAGTGTTCACATTGTAGCTGCATCGAAATCACATTAGATAAGATGCACGATGTTATCCGCGAATGGGATAATTCCAATTCTAAAAAGCTCACCTTCATGAGGGCGAGCATCATGCACGGGAACACATCTTCGAACCCCTCTAGCATGATTGGGTACGTCCACGTGAGCCCCAATTGTTCGGTGTATTCGAACGTCGAAAATTTTATAGGTAAAATCCGCGGGGCTTGGTCACCCGCAGGGGCCACGTTGATCGACAAATCCTCCAGTTTGTCGATTGTATCCGAGAGCCGTTTGTCGGTTTTGTGGCACCTTTGTTCCACGGCGCACACACGGCGCTCGGTGTCCAGCATGATACTCAACAGATAGTCGAGATCGGTCAGCGTGACACTCGTATTCGCGCCGTACTCTTTGGCCGATTCGCGGACCTGTCTGCGCGCTCGGCAGATTGATTCTTCTTGGGTCAGGTCGACATCCGCGCGCGGTTGTTTAGCCGGCGGGTCGTCCACGTTATTCGCCCGGCGGCGTTTTGCCGCCAGGCTGGACGAGCAGGCTCCAGATGGCACCTGCAACACCTTTGGCACTCTGCCAAAATTACGAAAAATAACCCGTACGTCAGGTTCTAGTAGGTCGCTGTAATCGCGATCAAAGGACGAAGTACATGTACAGGCTTCCGCTGCACCTGTCGAGCTGTCACAAAGCTCTAAAGCTGGCAGTGTCCCAAAAAAAATGAACAGCAGCCATATAACGAGGATACCGATGGTTGCACACAGTGAAACCAAAGCGCCACACAATGCGCCTTTTTGACGAAAAAGTAAACCCACTTCTTCTGGGGGATCTTGGTTCGTCGTCTCTTGATCCACGTTGTGAAGCATTGATTCGTCCGCCTCCATTACGGCTTGGCCCTCGTCAGAGTCATCCGAGTCCTCTTCGCGATGGTCGGCCTGACGCTGGTCGCGATCGCTATCTTTCGCGTCACGCTCTGACATTTTCGCTCGGCCTGTTATACGTTATTCAATATAAAAGAGTGTGTGATTCAATATTCATTTAGATGGCAATTTGCCAATCTTTGCTAGTCGATAACTTTAATTTGGCACTCTTCCAAAATTTGACGTTGAATCTCACTGTCAACGATAAGTTTATTCGACAGCTAGATACTTGTGCCACACTTTGTACCACTTCCGACACTGTTCTATATATTTTTTCCAATTTTTTTCTGGCCAATATAATTGGAAAATTTTGGAATCCCACACAGAATATTGCTGCAGGAAAGCGCGCTGCCATTTTTGGCATGCTGCCAACACAAGCATTGGATACACTTGTGCTGGCAGTTTTTTGATGGAAAAAAATCACGAATGGCCTGCTCAGAGCTGCACATAGGTTGCAGGGTGATTTTTACCCGCTGCTGTCCCCACACTGCTGCTGCCTCACAAAAATCCATCCTATATTGCAGATATCAGCCACTTCGTGACATTCAAACATATTAAGAACTTTATAAGTGCAAACATTTTGATTGTGATTGCAAAAACCACAAATTTACACTTTCTGGGAATGACCTTCATCTGTCTGGCCCATTTACACAAAATACAGGACACATTTCCAGTTGTCCCCTGGTATATGTTTAACAGATAATTGTTGCCTGAATTCAATGGGCACTAGCATTTAATGATTTGCATGCAGATGCTGCAGAGGCAGGTCACGCTTTTACGGAAATGCTGTCTTTGAACAGTGGTATTTCCACTGATCACCATAAATGCAATCTTTGTGCAACAATGTGGTGCAGGACCAGCCACATGTTGCTCATGACACTTAGGAAGCCAGTCCTGGCCACCATGTGCTGTATCATAAGCCTGGGGCTGTGTAAGACACATTAGTTCCAATATATGTTTTGTTCAAAAAAATATTTCAGGTTTGATCTTCAGCAAAATTTTGGTGTAGGGATTGCGTTGGTTGTGAGGGGGTGGAATAGTTGCAGGAAGTTACCATCTCATATGTCCCAAAAAATCAGTGGCCTAAACTATCCCTAACCCATTTTATAAATAAATCAAATTCTGGCCTGAACAAAAATTTGTATGGATTTTCCATTTATATTGACCAGAAAAAAAGTGGAAAAAAAATATTTTCAGCAAGAAGGGTGGCCTAAGGGGGTGCCATATTGGTTATATATAGTATATACTTTGGGGCACCCTCACACTAAGTGACAGCCTGATGGCTTGCTTGTGTGATTTTTAAAATGTTTTTTTGTGAATTTTCCATTTATATTGTCCACCAGTTTACGTTGCACACGTCATTTTACACATTTGTCTGGCATTTTTTGGGATGTGTGATTGACACATGATGCACAAGTGACCTGGTGCCAGTTCCACAAGTGGGGAAGTGAGAAGTGCATTTGAGAAGAAAATTGGCAAAAGCGAAGTGAAATGGCGAGTAAATTGGCAAAAGCGAAGTAAAAACAGGAGACCATTATTATTATTAAGACCAAATTTCCCTTCGCTTTTGCCAATTTCCTTGTCAATTCACTTTTCATTTCACTTCCCATTTGCCATTTACGTCCCACTTCTCAATTTGCAGAACTGGCCCCAGAATCACCAAAAATCGATCACATTGTTTTTTTTGGTAGTCTGAGCTGCAGGGTCTCGTAGTAATCAAATGCACAGCACAGCCGGTGTGCACAGATGCGATGGAATGTGCAATAACAACGGAGACAGGACGTGGTGTTATGTAATGTGGTAGAAAATACTGAAAATTTAGATGACATAATTATCATTCTCCCCCTGAAAAGCCGCCCCCCCCCCCCCTCAAACAAAGTCTGACGAGAAAGTAATTTCCCAGGGGAGTTATTCAAGAGAATACGGTAGATTGCTGGACCGGTCCTAGGATAGATGAAAGCTGGAACGTTTGGTGGAGTAACCCCCCCCCTAATAGACTCATTTGGGGACAGTCCCAGGCTCTGTCAAATGTCATGTAGAATTGCAACCATACGTTTGCCATTTTACATAATTTTTGACGCTTTGCATGACATTTGACATTTTACAGAATCTGGGACTGGCACCTGTGCTGCTGCCCTATAAGGAATGACAGCGATTTGCAGTCAAAAGGTTATCTCCTCATTCTTATTTAAATATTTGAAATAAATTGCCATCCTAGTAGAGGATCGGCTAATAAAGTGGGGCAATTACGCATAAGGACGCAAATTTTTTAAATAAAAAATATAAATTTTAATTAAACTTTTCTTCGTTTTCTTGTCATCTGTTTTTAGAATTTTTCATTTCTTTTTTCAGTTCTCTCACTTCACTGCCATTTCACTCCTTTTTGCGGGATTGGCACCCGGTGCTGGTGTGTTTACAAGATGGAAAATGGCCGTACGTTGGCTTTGGCGAATTTTTCGGTGTTGTCTAAAAAGCCAGAAGCGCTTTTTTCACGATACGTTTTTGGAGCCGCTGCGGGCAAAAAATGGGTGAGTTGGCGCCATTTCGTCGCTAGTTGTGTACTCCGCGGACCGTGTGCTAAGCATTTTTCGAACGAAACAACCCATGATGACGTCATCGTTTATAAAATCGCTGACATTATGTGAACTTGGCATTTTTCCAATGGTGTCTTATTTTGTATTTGGATACGATTACATATTGTATGTACGAGAGTAAAAGACAGGATTTCCATCCGATCACTGATAATGTCAGTGGAATGTGATAAAGCCATCGGATATGGTCGCTTATGGCCACCGACACACTGGCATGCAGTGCCGGTTCACCAACGCCAATGGCAGTACACAAACGAGATATCCATATGGGTTTTTGGACAGGTGCCAAGTACAGATAATGTCGGGATTCCATTTCAGGCACTAAACTTGACTCTGCCTTTTCTCATTTGTTGAATGTTTGTACTCTACTCTGAGACCTTTACATATTTAACATATTTTCCTTGGATCTTGGACCATATGAGAAGTTGCTGCACACCGTTTGGATACAGTCGTTGAATGCAATTAAGAGACATGAAATGATCGCTGATGGTGGCAGACACACTAGTTGACACATGTATGTCAACTGGTATGTGTCAATTGATCTGTGTCAACTGGTATGTGTCAATTGATCTGTGTCAACTGGTATGTGTCAATTGATCTGTGTCAACTGGTATGTGTCAATTGATCTGTGTCAACTCAGATTTTGGCTTCACGTGTGGAATAGTGATATTCCGCATGTGCATTTGATTGTTGCTCTGCGACACGTGAAACCGAAATATGACTTGACATATATCAGTTGACACACATGAGTCAACTCTTGTGCGGGTCGCCAATGAATGGGGAATGTATTTGGTCAACCCGTTAAAAATGATTTATGATGTTTTGTAAGCACAAAATGCTGTGCCTATTCGCAATCGTCAGGGGCTGTACACAAATGGGTATATCCAAAACTATTTTGGCAAGCTGCCAACTTGTCATACAGGGTGTCTCCCTTTTCCTTACTTGTGAAAGTGCGTTCATAAGTATGCAGTTGGCGCGTAGGACATAAGTATTTTCCGATGCATAGTGTACTGCACGCAGAGTATAGTAGCAAAAAATCGACGTCGCTTGAAAATTGTAGATGGAACAGGGAGCAAAACAAACAAACGTCTCTTATCAGGGAAATGTTGTGATGAGCTCACTGGGAGGCATCGATGGTAAGTACTTTTATTTTGAAAAGTTATTTACGTAATTATACTCAGTTCAGAAGTCGAGTTAGTGACTAAATATGCTATTCCCAAAAAATAACTTTCATTTGGTTTTCTGTATGCATTTTGAATGTTTCCGAGTTCAAAAGATGTCTTCTGGATTTGTGTATCTTAGGGAGAAATGGCATTAACTTTTGATATAATATCTTTGCGACAGTTTGTGGATATCGTGTGATGGTGTTCTGTCCATGTTTTCAAAGCACAAAAGTGATTAGGTACATCCTCACGAGTTTAATAATCGAAATTTTTTATTTTTTTTTCAGAAGTACAAAGTTATTTTCCTTAAAAAAATGTTTCTGAGCCAAAAGTATTTGTATTTTCCTGGGTGCAACTTCTTTACTTTGCATTCTTTGGTTTTTGACATAAACTATCAAGGCGCTTAGTTTATGTAAATATAACTTTTGAGTAACTATACCTTTTAACAACTCTTCTGGAAGGAAACAAATGCCTATTTATGTCACAGAAACTTCTTCCACACTGTTGTTTTTGATGGAAATTTTTTTGGCCATTCAGGCATATACCTAAATGCCATGTTGTAGGATCCATTTCTTGTGAAAAACTCTTCACTGTCTATCCAAAACTTTTTTTTTTGCATAACCACATGATTCACTTTGAGAACTAAATCCACCCTGTTCCAGGATTTTTGCTCGGCTAAAATTTCCTTTCAAAGTCAAATATGAACAGTTTGCAGAGCAGCGACTGCAGGGCAACAGAACCGAGGGAATGTTTGTTCAAAGTTTTGGTCATTGGCGACATTGGCACTGGCAAAACGAGCATCATAAAGAGATATGTGCACAACTTTTTCTCCCAACATTACAAAAGCACAGTGGGTTGCGTTTTTTTGTCAGTTTTGATTTTTTTGGATGGATGCCAAATATTGCGTTCTTTCAGATTGGTGTGGATTTTGCCCTGAAAGTGATCAATTGGGATGCTAATACAATATTGCGGATGCAGCTGTGGGACATTGCAGGCTAGTGGTGACTTTTTTTCTTCAAAACTGGGGATTTTTTTATTCAAAGTGTAATTTATGGGTTCGTGTCGAGCGTACAAAAAGGATACAACATACCAATCAATTGTGAAATGCGCATAAATCAGGATACAAAATCATTTCTATTTTGCCTTCTCAAACCTCTAGAACCTTGATTAGTAGAGGCTAGGCCCCAATTCATGTCACCTGCTGTTCCAATTGAACTGACATCTTCAAGAGAATAATAATATCTGTCTACTGAAGGATTGCTTTGAATATTGCTGCCATAAACTGCTTTATTGCCATTTGGCACAGAGCCAACCTTACTGGAGGGCTTTGGCTTTGCATACCTTGACCTTGCGCCATTTGCATTAGTATTTCCATTATTTTGATTTTCTGGGCTATGCAGGGCTCTCTCAATTGTGAATGGGTCACTAATTACAGTGTTTTGAGGCCCTGAAATAGAATATGTCATTCAATTCATCTTATTCATATTCTATTCTTCACCTATAAGTGGCATGTGAGTTTTTGAAATACTTCTTTATGTTATATTCATGTAAATTAATTGAAGCATGCTGCTAGGGCTTAATATTCAAAATATGATTGTTTGTATTTGAGTCAAAAAAATCTACAAGCATGTTTAAAAAATACTCAATACCAATTTTTTTGTACAATCCACCAACCATTGCCATTGACTGCCCTGGCCCTGTTATGAGCCCCAGAATTGTGAAATGGCATGGGATTTACCATGACACTCTCACCAGCATATTTTTCACTGACAGTGCTATAAAAATGAGTGCCAGCACCCAAAAGCAATGTTGCATTGATGTTTGCATTTGAAAATGGAACCAGGTGCAGATTTCCACTGATTTTTAGTGCACTCAGGGTGCATGCTGCTATTTCAATTAATGCTGCAATAATTACTGAGCCAGTGATAATTATTCCACCCCAAATAAGCATGTTGTAATCTTCAGAGACTGTTCCAGTGTCTGCTAAAAGCCTATACATGTCGTAGATGTAGTATAGAGATCTGAGGGGGGGGGGTAATTCATGCTTGCATTTCACATAAATATTACAAGGAAACAAATAAAAGAAAAGACTACATGATAATTTATGAGTGACTAATTTATTAAACTCGGCAGACTTGTCACTTTGCATTCACACCTTTTTATGTCTCACGTTGGAAGCGTGCCAATGATGAATAAAGCGTGCGATTTTTTGTAAAAAGATGAAAAACCTATTTTTGTGAATACGTTAATGTATAAGGTTAAAACAGCAATGACGTTTTTTGAACTATTTATGAAAATCGCGTCCGTTAGATATCATTGGCACCATGCCGCCTGAACCAGCTAGGTGTAAAGTGACTGGCCTGTAAAAAATATATGCTTAGGTGATTGAAAAGCGCTATTCAAAATGAACGGCGCCTTGCTCCTAGGGCGCCAACGATGCGACGCGCTGCGCCTTTGCACCATAACGCAGCGCCAATGTCATGGCGCCACCCCATCACATTCACACCACAAACCTGGCAGTGGGTGCGATCACCCACAGCGCTAAGCCAGCTGACACAGCTGACATGATGCCAGCGGCGGCGAGTGCGCACGAGCCTCCATTTGATGCCATCACTTGGATTATTGTGGTCATTAGGATCACCCGCCCATCCAGGGGCCTGTACGAGGGGGGTTGGAAGTGTTCGGTTGGGTTGACTCTGGCTTGGATTTGAAGTGGTTGATGGATTTGAGCTGGCTATGATGTTGAATTGGCTCATGTATATATCTATGGTTTACTGGTAGATAATTTTGCACTGAAGTCTACGATGTACCGTTATTCATTTCTTTCATTTTTTTCTTTCATTTTTTTCCTTTAATTTAATTCATTGTAAATTTCTCCCCACAATATACCGTATTACCTGGAAATACCCCTATAGAGGTTTATTATTTCCCAGCCCGTTTTGACGGGCGTTAGTTCAAAGGGGGAATAATTCGAGGTAATACGGTATTGCATTTACTAAAGGTTGATTTAACATAGAATTTAAACACATCACATTGTGTGCGACTTCACCCGTCACACTTTCACATACTGTAAGACTCTGGCAACAGACACCAATCAACTAAAACGGTAAGTACGCAACAT
>OZ038459.1:4979945-5131083 GCA_964036195.1 Sphaerolaimus hirsutus | reverse complement strand
CATTTTCACATACTGTATAACTCGGGAACGGACAACACCAATTACCATATTTCCTCGAAATACTCCTCTCCCCCTTAAAATGACCACTATGAATTTGTTAGCCCCCCCCCCCCCTCAAACCCCCCTCAAACCCCCCCTCCCCCCCCAAATTGAGTGTAAGCGGAACATAAATGACAAAAGCTACGGTTTGTGACCCGGGCAATGCAGAACACACGTTAAAAACAATGACTGTGTTTCGTTACTACCTGTACCTCTATAGACTCTTATACATAGTGATTATTGTTGCATTTTTCTACGTCTGCGGACGTTACAAACAACAAATTAGTACTGGGAGTTGAAAAAATTTCTGGTGAAATAATACGCCCCCCTCGAAATTTTACCCTCATTTACCCCCCTCAAAATTTCCACTCTGAAACAATCAATCCCGGGGGGTATTTCGAGGAAATACGGTAACTAAAACGGTAAGTACACAACATACCTCACAAACAGGTCCACCATAGGGGGCACATTATTATTTGTCATGCTCGAATATTTCATGGCCGCGTGCGCGCACGTAGCAACCATAAAATAGGGCAAATGCATCAGCGCCAGACATCTCAAACCCCTGTCGGAAATTCTCGCGTTCATATTATCAAATCGATTTATCAGCGCCCTAAATCTCAAGACATTTGCCAATGTCCACAGGAAGGCACATAGAAGTAGCGCGGTTTGTATAGAATTCAGAATTAATAGACCCTGTTTTTCGAGGGTTAAATTTTTCAGATCAAATAGTGTACCACTTTCTGATGGATTCTTAAGTATTGCATGTGTCAATTCTCCCGCACTGAGTAATGTGCCATCAAATGTGGCAGCCACAGCAACGCTGCAGTAGACAAATGTTCCTGGAATGGGTAGGTTGTTGTGATTTTTATTTTGTTAGACCCCTTTCACACCTTTTTTCTGTGACGACTCTGACAACATGAAAAAGTTCAGTAATTCAAGTAAAAAGATCCATATTCATCAGATAAAATGGGCAAGTATACATACCACCTAAGCGTATATGCATGTCAAAGTGCAGATGAATTGTGCTTGTTGTTTAAGAGTTACAGACGTTTGAAAAAAAAATTGCCATTGTCGGGGCCCGACAGATGGCAAAAATGGCAAAAATTATCAAACGTCTATAACTTTTGAACGACAAGCACGATTCATCTGCAATTTGACATGCAAATACGCCCCGGCGGTATGTATTCTGGGCTATTTTATCTAATGAATATGGAACTTTTTACTTGAATTATTGAACTTTCTCATGTTGTCGGAGTCGTCACAGAAAAAAGGTGTGAAAGGGGCCTAAAACTATGAGTGGACTGGCATCAAAGCAGAAAGCACTATGTTTTTTGTATATTTATTTTTAGTTCCTTTTCATTATAACCAGCTCCTAAAGCTAGATAAAAAGCATCCCTTGGTGAAGCACTGTGAAACACCTAATGAGGTTTGGTGAAGTGTTAATAATTTTTTTTTTGATAATTATAATTCATGCAAAACAGACCAATTTTTACACTAAATAAACAAACCAATTGCATAACTTCTGGGTTTGCTTGCAATGAGCATATTTGATCCAAGTAGAAGCAGAGCTATCCAAAGAAATGTTGAACCATCATACAGTGACCCAAATCCATTGCTATCTCTGATAGTGACAAACTTGAAAATGTTCAGAGCAAGAAGCAGCAAGCCAAAAATACCACTCATTATTGAATAGAACCTGCATTTGTTTTATTAGTTTTATTATACGCGGCGGACATCACACTTACCGTATTTCCTCGAAATACCCCCGGGGGGGTGATTGTTTCATAGTGGTCCCAAGAGGGGGGGATTAAACGAGGGGGGGGTTATTGTTTCGCCAGAAATTTTTTCAAATCCTAGTCCAAAATCGTCGTTTGTGATGTACACTGGGGTAGATTGATGCATCAATAACTGACATGTATAGACTCCTGTAGACTAATAGTAACGTAGATGGTATAAACACTGTTCTAACGTGATTACAACATTGTTTTAACGTGTCTTCTGCACTACGCAGAACACAAACTGCAGTATTTGTTATGTACGTTCTCTTTACACTCAATCTGGGGGGGGTATTTCGAGGGGGGGTGATTGTTTCATAGTGGTCTCGAGAGGGGGGGGTATTTCGAGGAAATACGGTAGTATGAAAACCTACCATAACCCATCTGAATAATGAACCAAACCTTTTACATTTTTCATCAATATTTCGTTTTTACTAGGAAATCATTAATTGCGAAATTTATCCAAAAAAAATTATCCATACAATTATGGTAGGTTTTCATACTAGGTGTGCTGTCCGCCGAGTATATTAAAAAAAAAAATAAACTAAAACTACTGACAATCTAGCTCTCCTGACATCTCCATCAACTCTGACAGGGGCACAGGTATATCCAAATTCGACCATTGTGCCCAATTGCATTCCTGTCAAGATGCACAGAAAAAACGTGGCTGCTAGTGATGCCACAATAATGATGGATACTAGAAATTTGATAAAAATGTCAATGCTTGATATTGTGCTGGTGTCTGTGTGAAAGGATCTTTAATTGTTCATTTTAAATGGAATCAACTTGTTGTTTTTTTCAAACTGAAGTATCATTCAATTTGAAAGGTAGCTTGAATACCACCTACCTTCATTCAATGAAACTGCATATCTCCCTAGGTCATTTGTAAAGAAGGGTGTCACAAAGAAATCAAAACCCTTAAGTGTCCATGTAGTAGCCAGCACAGCCATAACTGCAATGTACAAAAATGATGAAAATATGTTGTAATCGGCAAGTTTCCAGAAAACTAAAGCACTAATGCGCCTAGGCTAGTTCACTCTGCAAACTGGCTATACATGTGCACTGAATACTGTGAAAATGTCTTGAAAAAGAATGATGTAATTTGCCTTTTCATAAATTTTTTGTTAAAGCCAAGTATACACAGACAAAGAATTCTGAAAATCTCAGAAAATCCAGAAAAAAACTCACTTAGTCCAATTTTCAACCTTAACAACAAACTGGCAACTGCCCTTAGCGCCGTGCCTACACAAAAAGCGCTCGTAACTCCCAAAAGTGCCGCCAAAATGTGCATTGGCACCAAAACGTGGTAAGTCCACATTCCCAGGGCGCTGTTATACTTGAATTCGTGGTATATTGCACATCCTATACAAATTATGCTAGTGAACATTTGTAAAATTGTGATGGATGTCAGGCGGGCCCTGGTTCTGGCGCCGGTGGTGCGTTGGGCGAATTTCTGAAAAATTGTGAATTTGAATTTGTATTAATCGTGAATTAGATTTAATTAATTCTGAATTAATTGCGAATTACAAATTTCGAATTGTGAAAAACTCAGTGGAAATACCTTTTGAGCTGTGCCAACTAATTTACACATGCAAACAGAAATTTTCAGATGTCAGTAATCATTTAAGGAATGGAGAAAAGGTCTCAAAATGGCTGGCGCACATCTACCAAGGTAGTTACACACTTGTTTTTAACCTAAATACAACTGCCTAAACATGTTTTCAAACCAAAATTCCGAAAACTAACAAATCAGCATCACATGTATTCGCATTTTTTTCAATCCCCGTCAACTGGTTGACGGACACCCCATTACGGTAAACGCGGATGCTTTCAAAGCTGATTTATGAGTTTGCGAAATTTCGGTTGATAAAGAACGCCAAAGGACTTTGGGCTGTGGTACCGTTAGCGCTTGGAGCCCTATTTTTGCTCAGACCTTGGGACATGGCGCTTTTTTCCAATGGCGGCATGGCGCCCTTTTATTGGCGCTCTTTTTCTGGCGCTTTTCCACCATTAAGAATGGCATATTTCCAAAAAAAACACTCAAAACTACTGAAAATGATTCAAAAATTGACCGACATTGTTACTAGGCGGGTAATTGGTGGCCATTCTGTTCAAAGCGTGCACAGAAACGAGTGAATTCAATGTTTCCACAGCTGCGACAGCAACCACCAAAGCTGCCACGATGCACCTGCCAAATGCCTGGCGCAACCTGTCAGCAATGTAAAAAATCCCTAGGTGATTTTCAGGGGGTAGCCGCCCCCACACCCTGTAAAACTTAAAATGTCTTGCAAAGTGTGAAAACTGTCAAACGAGTTTGCCATTTTACAGGACAATTTTACATGACTTTTTGATATTTTGTATGACGTTTGACATTTTACAGTACATTTTACAGGGTTTGGGAGTGGCACTAAAATCATAATTGAATGGCGATTTTGCAGATTGGAATCTCAAGCCTAACAAATTTTATGCCAATAGGCAGATTTCAAAAATGCACTATTTTATCTTGGATCAGTAGCAAATACTTATTTATATGCTCTCCCCAAAACAAGCGACGAAATCGAAATCAGTTTCAATCAATTCAAGGTTCAAAAGCGGATGCGAATTTTCTAATTTCACATTTTTTTTTCCAAATTGAAAATGTGAATCATTGAAAAAACTGCCATCCAAACACAGTTCAAGGTTCTTTAAAAATCCCATCAAAAACCAATCTTCAAACCTGTCAGAAAATTCACCCTCATCCTCACTTCCATAAGCCAATTCCACACTTTCAGCCGCTTGCTGGTGTTCATTAATTAGTGCACATAAATCGAGTGCATAGCACAATCCGGTGATTAATGCCAGCGCAAAAGTGCATAAATAGTTGCAATTAGCCAAGACACTTCCGCGTCTGCTGTGCACCACTTTCAGACCTGCCAATCCGGATAAAAGTGCGAAAATTGCCAGGGATGTGCGTAGGTCCACCTGAAAAGTGCACTTTTAGGTTGATTTGCCACTTTTAGGTTGATTTGTCACTTTTAGGTTGATTTGTCACTTTTAGGTTGATTTGCCACTTTTAGGTTGATTTGTCACTTTTTAAAGTGGCGAGATGATTGTGAAACGCTTTAACCACATTTATGTGATAATTACCGTATTTGCTGGAATTTCCCCCAACCAGATTAAATACTTTTCGTCGCCGAAATATAGGGGATTTTGTGAGAGGGGTTATTATTTCATCAACATTCATCGAAATCCATGATTAAGTTTTTGCGTAATCATAAATGGTTAACCACACTTTATCAACTCAATTCCTCAATTCTTCATCCATTAAATAAATTCCACAAAACTGACCACAGTATTAGCAGGTAGATGATATTGTGAAAATTGGCATGCAGCCAATGCCAAAGCTGACAGGCCAGCCAAAATGTGCAGTACATTGCATAGTCTTATTGTGTGCCCATGGGCCATTTTGCATAGGATTTGTAAATATGTAGGATTTGCAAATTGTGCGTAATTTTTTTTGTAAATTTGTGTGACAGTTTTTACTATAGTGTAAATTGATTAGTCAGTGGAAATTCTGGGTGTACGCTTTTTTATCGTGGTAACCGACATTTTTTTCAAAGAATGGTCTGTTTAGAAAAAAGATCTGAAAAGTGGGAGAGATAGCCTACACAAAACTTGTTTCGTCAACTGGTCAACTGCTGGTCAACTGGTTTCGGTGTTATCACAAATTTTAGTTGACATAGGTGCAGGACAATTTTCACGTATTTTTATACACTTGCGGCAATGTCGAAACTGAATTTACATTGGTATGCACAGTTGAACATAATTCCACGACCCGTCAACTAAAATTCGAATTGAAAAAAGTCGGCCCAGTTACATGCGATGTATTTGTTAACTGGTATTTATGTGTAGCGCCATAGAACAGTTCACTCTTTGTATTATTTACACTAGGAGGAAATTTTACATACCTACATACATATTAGAAAATGTGTGACCTTCATCTGCAATCTTTCACAAAAAAGCACAAAGCTGCAATTTTACACAACGAAATCGTGTAATTTTGGCGTGTGCACTGGCATTATAAAATATATCCTAAATGTGATATCGCATGATTGCAGGTGGGCATGAAAGTAGTTGTCAAAACAAACAAAAGGCATGACATGATGACATTTTGAAATTGATGTTATTATATACCTAACAAAAAAACTACCTAAAACCTTTCAAAAAACCTAAATTCCCGTAAATTGCACTCGTGGTTTTCACTTTTGGCATGTCAACTGAAATAAATAAGCATTTTCTAGTTCCAACCAGGGGCCAGTTCCGCAAGTGGAAAATTTAAGAGTTAAAATTTAAGAGTTGAGTAAAATGACAAATGACAAGTGATGAGTAAAGTTAAGAGTTGAGTAAAACGACAAATGATTTTACTCAACTCTTAACTTTTAACTTTACTCTTAACTTATAATTTATCATTTTACTCAACTCTTAACTTTTAACTCTTAACTTTTCCACTTGCGGAACCGGCACCAGAAAGTCGTTCTCAGAGATTTATCCAGATTTTTTTATTGCCGAGGAGATTTTCAAATCTTCCATTTTTTATAAATAAAAATAAACTCGGCCAAGTTTGGGTACAAAATTTTATCAATCATTTGAGTTAAATATTCACTTTGAAAGCGCCAAATATACCGTATTTGCTTGAATAATCCCCCTGGGGGATTATTATTTCGTCAGACCTTTTTTTAAGGGGGGACTAATCGAGGGGGGGATTATTCTTTCGTCAACAATTTCAACCATGTTTCTATCAACTTATTTGATGAAATATGCTTTATTCACCTGAAAACGTGCCATTTTTGTTCAAATTGGGCACAATAAATTGAGCAAATCTCTTAAGAGGGGGATTATTCGAGGGGGGAATTATTATTTCCTCACTCGTCTTACAGGGGGGAATTATTCGAGGGGGGAATTATTCAAGGGGAGGGAACTATTCAAGCAAATCGGTAAATTCAAAATTGTGGTGAAATGAATAATGCGCCAACACGAACATTTTATCCTGTTTGAGTTCGAGTGGTTCAAATATTTCAGTGTAATTAAGCGTGGAACGGATTCCGCACGCTGCGCTACGATTGAGGATTGTCCCGTTGGCGCTGCGCACACTAGTTTACTGCCAGAAAACTAACAAATTTAGTAAACTCATAAATCAACTGTGAATGGTATATGAGTTTCAGGTGTTCGTCAACTAGTTGACGGTGAGTAAAAATAGCTCATTCATGTACACTCACATGTTTTCAACGCAGATTTATGAGTTTACAGATTTTTTAAGATTTCACTGACCAACTAGTGTTTACTGCGACGAAGTTTTGTTAACATATAGGGCGCCATTCAATTTCACACGTAGGCGCTAAAATATCTTTCTAATTTAATTTGAAGCCTGAAGCCAATTCCACAAGTGGAGAAGTATAAGAAAACAATTTATAAGTGCGTTAAAACGTTAAAAAGCAGTTAATTTATAAATGAGAAGCGAAATGGCATGTAAAAAGTTGAAAAAGACAAATGGCAATTGACAAGAAAACGCTAAAAGCGTTTTTACTTTTTACCTACCTGTCATTTCTAACGATGGCAAAAAAAGATTCGAAAATTCGAAAATATTTTCGAATTTTCGAATTTTTTCATAATTTTCGAATTTTTATTTCACCCCTGGAAAAAACACTTAAAAATCGATTTATTTTTCAAAAAATTCGAAAATTCGAAAATAGTTTTCGAATTTTTCAGGGAATTCAAGGCAACAAAACACAGTCTTAAGTCTTAAGTCGATGTAATGAAAAAAAAAACAATGAAATGGCATCCGCGGCAACAGCGGCGGACCCCATCACATCCATTTAGTAATGCAGGGAGCCGCCCAAACAATTAGAACCGTGGCCCTCTACTTCCACGGATACAGACGCCGGTCCATCAAAAAATCTCTCGCCGGTCTTCTGACGGAGTCCGCGGGAGTTCCGAGGGGCAGTCACACAAACGTTATTTGGAAAGCATTCAGCCCCAGCGAAAATGGTCCAAACTGATCCACATAAGTGTTTCTACCATTTGTCATGTTAAAGTGAAGTGAAATTGTCATGTCATGTTCACTTACAATGAAATTAACGTTAAAAGGGTCTCCAAACATAAAAAAACAGTCCAAATACTGTGTTTTAAGCTTCAAATTCAATATTTTTCTAAAAAAATTTGAAAATTGCCAAAAAAAATTCGAAAATTCGAAAATTAAATTCGAAATTCGAAATTCGAAAATTAATTTAGGAAAAAATTCGAAAATTCGAAAATTCAATTTAGAAAAAACACTTAAAAATTTAAATACTTTTTTCTGGGAGGTTTGCCATCGTTAGTCATTTCACCTCATGTATTATTTACGCTTCCTTTACTTTTAACTTATCTATTTATAAATAGTGTTTTTACTTCTCCTCTAGCAGAATTGTACCCTGGTGCCACTCCCAAGCCCTGTAAAGACCGTGTAAAGTGTAAAAGACCCTGTAAAATGTCATGTAAAAGACCCCGTCAAATGTCATGTGTCATGTAAAAGACCATGTAAAGTATCAAATGTCATGTAAAAGAAAAGTGTCATGTGTATCCAAATCTTATTTTTTCGGATCCAAATCTTGTTTTTTTGTATCCAAATCTTATGTCAACAAGTGAGATTTGGATACAAAAACATAAGACACAGATAATTTGGATACGATAAAATAAGATTTGGATACACATGACACTTTACAGCGTCTTTTACATGACACATGACATTTTATGCGGTCCTTTACACTTTACAGGGTCTTGTACAGGGTCTGGGAGTGCCCCCTGGTTTCTTCTGGCACTATTCCAGCACAAGCACGGCATTTTTCCGTTTTAGATAACTTTTTGGGTATCCATTCAGTGGACTGTGAATATCATAAGTCATTTACGTTGCGCACCAAATATTGCTAAACAAATGAAAGTTCTTTGGCTTGAACCTGAAAATAATAGCTAGAGTTCGTATGTAAAAAGTTGGCAATATGTATACTCGGCGGACAGCACACCTAGTATGAAAACCTACCATAATTTAATGAATAAGATCTTGTGATAAATTTCGCATTTAATCATTCCATAGTAAAAACGAAATGTTATGATGAAAAAACTGTTTAATTTTTGGTTCATTATTCAGATGGGTTATGGTAGGTTTTCATACTAAGTGTCCGCCGCGTATACTTGCTTTTTGAAATCGGATGATTTTACGGCTCGATGACATTTTGAATTGCTGGGCGCAAAAAAATGGCGAAATTTGACATAGAGAGGCATAAACAAAGAAATCTGAATTTTTTGAAAGCTACATATGAATGATATTTTTACACAAAGGAAACTTGTAGTGTTAAAAACGGAACACTTGTAGTGTTTTAAAAAAATGCCTCATTAATGTGGAACACAGCCAAATATTGACAGTTACCTAAGTGATCACAAAATGAGAGGCTGCAAAAAAAATCGACTGAAAATCTCAGAAATCATTGCGTAGGCAATATTCGAATGAATCCATCTCTCTGCAAACAGTAAATAAAATGCAAATTTGCAAATCCACATGGGTACACGTAGTGCTGTATTGTGTTCACTCACGCAGACAGAGGTGTGAAATATTTTTTTTATTACATGCTGCTGTTTATATTTTTTTATAACAATTTACACTAACATTTACATTTTTACACATTTAGTTTCATGATGCATATTTCACGCTGCATGAATTTTGAACGAACATTTAACGCCAAACATTTGATGCAGGGAATTTTTTGTATTTGGAATATTTAAAAGTATCGGGTAATAAAAAGTGTTACATTTCATATTTATTTATATTTTTCTAGGGTTTTTTTAGAATTTTTTATAGATTTTTTATTGGGACATTTTTCCGAAATAATATTTCCTTCAATTTTCTCCAGATCACACATCAATCTCTTTACCTACCTATATCCATTCAAGTTCTTATGACCAAGTAGCTATATATTTAAGTCAATATCATACCCATGTGTATGTAACCATTTATTTAATTACCTTATTATTTAAATTAGCTTGAATAGTTTCTCTGGGGATTACATGTTTTGTATTTTCAATACTTTTCAGTTCTTTAATGGTGGTACAAAATCGGCGGGACATTTAGGAAAATATAACTAAAATACCTAACTACTTTTAGTCGGTCATAGAAACATAACATAAATATTTTTTCCCGTTTTTTTTGTCTATGATCTTTGATCCATCCCATCTATTCATAACATAACCAAAATATTCACATTTCCACTAAAATTTTTTTGCCAACTCTGAAAATCAGTGTGCAATGTGGCAAAAATAAACATTTGAGTGGGTAACTTGGACATCGGATGGATGCTAAGCAAACATGTAGGTAATATCTGATCAAATCGAATGCAAATTGTTGGCAAAAAAAATTAAAATAACGTTCAATGCGCCAAAACTGATCTTAATTCATCCAACATCAGAATTTAAAAAAACTTTGCCCACGGAGATCC
This sequence comes from Sphaerolaimus hirsutus, assembly GCA_964036195.1. NCBI lineage: Eukaryota > Metazoa > Nematoda > Chromadorea > Monhysterida > Sphaerolaimidae > Sphaerolaimus > Sphaerolaimus hirsutus. The sequence goes on along the minus strand of OZ038459.1, from coordinate 5,120,765 downwards.
TTACAACAAAACGAAACTTTCTCGTAATTTACCTTTTTTATTTCTGAAATGAGATTCTGATAACTTCTAATTTCGTGCTTTGCATGTGTCCATTCTGATGAAATGCCAATTCTACATATGGATAAGTGACCAGAAAAGTTGTTGACTTACAAATTCACGGGTCACATACCTAACCATATGTGCACTTGACACAACTTTACTTATCACTTACCACTTTTCTTGTCACTTGTCCACTTGCGGAATTGGCAGCTCATCAGATAGGTCACCTCAAGGCGCTGGCGCGGAAAAAGCATAGCCTCATATTTAGTTTTTTGGGGGGACAATTTTATCGAAAATGTTGTAAATATTTATATGCGGCCTGATTTTATGGGAGCTTTTATTGCCAGCATATTGCTCAATGAAATCGAAACGAGCTAAAAAAATCTATTTGTACACACAAAAAATGCGATAGAAAGAGTGACAGTAGAGTAGACACGGCACACTTGATACGCACACTCGCACTTTTTAACCGTATTTCCTCTTATACCCCCAGGGGGTTTATTATTCCTCTAACAAATTTTTGAGGGGGGTCATTCGAGGGTTTTTTTATTTTTTCGTCAGAAATCCTTAAATTTTTTTTGAAATCTTCGTACTAAATTTTCGTTTGAAAAATGCAACAAAAATCGCCATTTAAAAGACTTTATACCGTATTACCTCGAATTATCCCCCCTTAAATTAACCCCCTCAAATTGGGCTGGGGAAATAAAAAAAACCCTCGAAATACCCCCCCGAGTGATGTACATGATGTATTTATTACTGCTAATTTGCATTGCAGCTACACATAGACTAGTTTGTGTAGCTAATTATCTACGTTTTTATGCCCCTATATATCCTGTTTGGTCACATTTATTACCTGTTTTGGCTACGCCAATTAGGGTGGCAGACGGTACCGCCTTGCGGTAAACTGTACAGTACGGTAAATTTTCCTTTATGCGGTAAACGGTACGGTACGGTAAATCTTCAATTTTGCGGTAAACGGTATGGTACGGTAAATCTGAAAAGTGCGGTACGCGGTACGGTAAATTTCCGATTGTCAGAAATGTATCAATGCCGGACTACAGACAACTTTTACTTCATAAATTGACACCAAATTCAATGACACAATTTGATAAATGGACTTAAGAACACAATAACAGTATGATGACATACAATTACATTACCCACAATGTAGGGGCTCAATATATAGGTTTATTCAAGGAGTAGAAGGAAGAAATTGAAAATTGCTAAAAGTGGGTGAAAAATTGCTAACAGTAAGTGAAATATACACTTTAAGAGCGTGTTGAAATGAAAGGGCTTCAAATCAGGAAAACAGTGTTGTGAAATTTGCGCGCTTGCGCGCCAAAATTTCAAAGCACTACATTAATTGTCATCAATAAATTGGCATATTTAAGGTAAATCTGAGTAAAATTTACCGCATTTTCTGCGGTAAATGAGTGCGGTACGCGGTACGGTACGGTAAATTTTGGACAATGTGGTACGCGGTACGGTACGGTAAATTTCTAAAAGTGCGGTAAACGGTATGGTACGGTACGGTAAATTTCCCAAAATGCGGTACGGTACGGTAAATTCTGCCACCCTAACGCCAATGCCTACTTTTTACTACGATCCTTACGATAATTTCTGACAAAATAATAAACCCCCCTCGAATAAACCCCCCTCAAATGTTGCTGACGAAAAAATAAACCCCCATGGGAGTATTTCGAGGTAATACGGTAGACTTGTAAAGTGTGTAGACGGTATAAACACTGTTCTAACGTTGTTTTTGACCTGTATTCGGCATTGCCCGGAGTTTATAAGTTCATAGTGTCCATTTTGAGGGGGTATTTCGAGGGGGGTTTTCGATGGGGGGGAGTTCGAGGGGGCGGAGGGTTATTTCGAGGAAATACGGTAAATACGGTAGTTTTATCCCTGTGCTGATCACCTAGAACAAAACATAGGTATACACGAAATAAACGGCAACCATGTTGCACACACTAGTTTACTGCCAGTAAACTATAAATTTCGTCAACTCAAATCAACTTTGAATGGCATTAAATTACTTACCGGAATTAGGTAATATTTACTACAGTTGAAATGCAGCTGATGGAGAGTAAAAATAGATCATTCCAGTCAACTCAAATGCGTTCAGGACTGAGTTTTGAGTCTGAGTTTTTACTAAAAATTGGAAATTCATCAGTAAATTAGTGTATGCAACGATAATAGTATACCTAAGTTCATTTCTTACGTTTCAGCCATGAAATACATTTAAATCTGACCAACATAGCCTACAACCTAACCAAAATGTTTACAAAATTTGAACTTTCACATCAGAAATTCACTTAAACTTTCATCGATGGTGCAAATATTTATTTAAGTAAGATTTAGAATTTTGTACGCTCCTGCTGTGCAAACATGACGAATAGATTTTGAAGACAACTTATTTTAACAAATCACCGGTTCCTATATCATAGCATTCAAAAACTTTGTTCACATGCTCGAATAATCCCCCACTGTCAAATAATTGAGTAAAATGTAAATATCAGGGCCCAACATGCAAAATAAGTACAATGCTAGATGAAAACTGCAGAAAATACAAAAAAGTGGTCACCAGGGGGGTTCATTCTGCTAGTGAAAAAGTGATATGAAAAACGATCTCGGGGGATTTGAGCATTTCAACAAAACTTTTCCATGAATTTGAAACTTTCTTCGAGATTTAGCACTTCACAGCGGGTGGGACAAAACAGAACCCATCGATAAACATGTCTGACTAAAACATTTGGAAATGTTTACAATTAGACACCGCTATTTCAGAGTGGGCGGTAAAATTGAAAAATATAAAGTGACCGGATTTTCGATATGGCGGAAAACTGGAATTCTACCTGCTCTGCTTAAAATGTCGCTGAGTAAACAGAGATAATGTGGGTGGAATAATTTTATTAGACACCCTAAAATGTTGTGAGATTATAATTGAGTACTTTGATCATGAGGCACAAATTCAGTTTTATAATGTAATACACACATGAGTGCAGGAATTCAATTTCAAAATTGTACGATTTCACATGCTTACTAGGGTATCGAGCGCCTTAAGTGCGCCTTACGTTCTAATTGAATGTGTTGTAGTATTCACATAAGTTTGACAGCAAATTATCGACGGTAGTGTTGTGACACAGACTCCTAAGTGCAAGAACGCCCGGAAGCAACCGGGGTATTACGAGTGGAATTGGCAGCGTGCCAAGAAGCCCGTAGAACGGAGGCAAAGCAATGCCTAACTCAAGCGGCGCGTGTCCAGCGGGACACTGAGTCAAAACCGAGCAACTCAACCATAAGCGTAAGCGCGCGCGTGATGACAGCGACCGCCGACAAAGCCAAGATCAAAGCCAAAAATCCAAAAAGCCAAAAGCCAAAGAAAAAGCCAAAAAACGCTCAGACGCGGTTTTTGTTTATTTTACCAAAACTTCCAAGTGAAAGCCCGCCGGCTTTCACGCGCCCTTTTATGCACGTAGCGCTGCAGCTTCAGTGGGCGGAGCCTGCAGCTCCAAAGCTTATCCATGATTAGCTAAGTGGTCGCCTAATCTCCGTGGCGGACAACTTATTTGAATTCGCGCGTAAAGCCCTGATAATCGAGGCGACGTTTGGGTCGCCTCATTTCTCCCCCCGCAAAAAAACGAGGGGTAGAATTCTCAACCCACTGAATCTACACCGCCACGCACATGGCCGGGACGTGAACGCCGGGGCGCACGATACCGCGCCAACATACATAAAACGTTTACGGAATGTCCTCAACAGAGGGAAAAAAAACACCTGCAACACAATACCGGTATGGTTAAAACGGGATAAGTGAGACACAAAAAATTTTTTAAAACACAAATACTCCGGGACCTGACCCCCGGTTTGCTACCTGTACACCATTTTAAAGGCGAGTGTGAAAACGGGGCGGAAAAGGCACATGGGGATCAAAACTCCCCACCCCCAGGTGCAACAACCCTAGCGAACTAATTAATCTTACTACTACTGCTCCGCAGAGCTAAAACTAAAACAACACGCACGTGCAAAACGGCAAAAACTGTACAGACAGTGCAAAAAAAAATTAGCAAACCAAAGTGCCCCAAGACTTAATCTTTTTAAAAAAACACACAGGGTGGGGTAACATGGATGCCCGGGCACAGGCCCTTACTCAACATGGGCCCCCTTCTAAAACTTTCACCACAAAAACCTTGAAAATCCAAAAAAAAATCATCACATTTCTTTCTTTACCCTTTTACCAAAAACCTTTGCGGTGTGGCCCGATCTACTCCGCTGGCAGATACGCGTCGCTCGGCTCGTCGTCGAGGTCCATGTCGATGACGCCGCCCAAGTTGCCATTGTCCGCCATCTGAGTGGATGTCTACTCAGTCGCTTTTCAGGGGGCACACTTACGTGCCATGTCAATGACTTTTCAGCGCCACCATCGCCAGGTCACTCACCACCAGGGCCACGGCTACTTCTTCCATGGCGCCCATGTCCTGCGCGGGCGTGAACGGGCTGGGCGGCGCGTCGGCGTTGCCCGGTGGCGTTTGGGGCGTCCAGTCGGAATCGGACAGGCCTGTGTGCGGCGTGCCCGGCTGCGGCTCCATACTGACCCTGGCCGACGCCGTGCTCGGCTCCACCATGGCCACGGGGCGCACCGGCATGACAGCGATGAGCGCGGCATTGGCCTGCGTCACCACTCAGAGTCACGTTACTGCTACTTGGTCCCAAATCTTTCCCCAAAACGTTTCGCTAATTCCATCAACCTTCTAAAATCATAAAAACGTCTTCCAAAATCCCAACTTTTCCAAAACACTTCAAACTACTTTAAAAAAAAAAACTTCCTCGCTCCACCTTATTTGTCCCTTCTCCCCGAAAAAAAAACTAACGCCGGGTGTCTTTTCCCAGTTCCCAGTTTCCCAATGCCTGCCTTGGGCATGCCGACGGGGATGGTGTTGGCGCCGGTGCCGAAGTCGAGCTTGCGGCGCACATGGTCTACCGGCCGGGGCAGAGCGACTTGGTCAGCGGGCTGTGTGGGCGGCACGACCACGACGGATCGAATGGTAGGTGCCGGCGCGGCCAGGGGCCACGCGCGCGGCGCGTGCGAACTGACGGCCGCGTGCCGCACAGTGCCCATGGCGAGCTGAAAAGTGTGCACAGGCATGGCAATTGTCACTGCAAAACCCTATGCTACTGTCCACCTCTCTACCCGACATATTACTCACTTGTTCCTGTAGCTGGGCGGCGACTTGGTTCGCGAGCCGGTTGCGGTTGCGTCGGCCGCCACCGCGGCGACGGCGGCGCTTCTGGATGCCGGGCACCGCGGGCGGGTTGGCTAGGCCGAGGTGGTCGTCGTCGCCACGGCGGGCGTAGCGCTGCCCCGCCTTCACGCGCGCGATGAACTGCGTGTTGAACCGTCGATGCTGTTTGTCGCACTCGACTTGCCCGTGCAACTCGGCGAGGCCCGGGAGGGGTTTGCCCCAGTTGGGCTGGGCCAAAGCACGGGCAAATATGGTGCCCTGGGATCGTACTAATGCATACCAAAAAAAACAAATGGGACGTGCTCAACTTTCATTTAAATAACCAACCCGGGGTGCCAGGTGCGAGGCGTGTCCGGCGCCGTTTGCGCGGCGCAAATAAGTGCCGATCAGCAGCGGGTCGCGCCTGATGGGCGCCGGGCCGTGGATGCCCGTGGCGCCCAGGATCTCGGCGATGGTGTCGGTGGGCACGTACTGGAGGTCGACCCCGTTCTGCGGGAACCAGTTGTCGCAGAACGTGCACGCCATGGCGACGACCTGGGCGTCGGCCGGCGGGGGCCCACTGGCCATCTGGCGCGCCAGCTGCACGATCTCGGGGTGCGTGCGCTGCGGAATGTACGTGTTGAGACATTAAACCACACTTAGAAATGTCTTGGATTGTACCGGTAAGTTCAATATCTTTCTAATTTACGGTTTTATTTTCATCGGTATAAAACTGAAACACAACTGAAACACATAAAATTTTCACATTTGGCACAAAATCGAGCAAATTTGATACGTGCCAAATCAATACTAAAAAAAACAACTAAAACGAAAAAAACAACCTAAAATAAAACCATGTTGAACTAACTAAGTTAGTAACTAACCCAGTTTGCGAATTGCGCTGGGTTGCGGCCGCGCGCGGCTGTGATGGCCTCCATGCGCGTGACCACCGATTCGAACAGGGCCTCCTTCCTGGCCGGGCACGCCGCTTCCTTGTGCGCCACCGATTTGCAGTTGAAACACCGCGGCGCCATGCCATCTCAGTGGGACCTCCAAAATCTGTTGTGACACAGACTCCTAAGTGCAAGAACGCCCGGAAGCAACCAGGGTATTATGAGTGGAATTGGCAGCGTGCCAAAAAGCCCGTAGAACGGAGGCAAAGCGATGCCTAACTCAAGCGGCGCGTGTCCAGCGGGACACTGAGTCAAAGCCGAGCAACTCACCCATAAGCGTAAGCATGCGCGTGATGACAGCGACCGCCGACGAAGCCAAGATCAAAGCCAAAAAGCCAAAAAGCCAAAAGCCAAAGAAAAAGCCGAAAAACGCTCAGACGCGGTTTTTGTTTATTTTACCAAAACTTCCAAGTGAAAGCCCGCCGGCTTTCACGCACCCTTTTATGCACGTAGCGCTGCAGCTTCAGTGGGCGGAGCCTGCAGCTCCAAAGCTTATCCGTGATTAGCTAAGTGGTCGCCTAATCTCCGTGGCGGACCACTTATTTGAATTCGCGCGTAAAGCCCTGATAATCGAGGCGACGTTTGGGTCGCCTCAGTAGAGGTGTAAAAATCGCCATGGCGTTTCTCCGACCCAATGGCGCCAGAGCAAAATGGCGCCTAGCGGCAGCGCCGTGGCGCTTTTACATCACCAGAACAAAAAATTTCATGGAAGCATGTCCGTTCTGCCAATCAGAACAAAAATTGAGTAGGGCTCAGCTATTTACCGTCAGGGCTAATTAATTTTGTTTCGAAATTTGGGATACATTCATGTATTCTATGTTCCCCATGTAAAGCCGGAATTAGAGCTCAGCGTCGATTCGACGTGAAATGACGACGTGAAATGACGTCGTGAAATTAATTACACGAGTGTGGATCATGCTACGGGTCTACAATTTTCTAAGGATAATATATGAATCAATACCTTAATCGTGTCCAATACTGAGTGTTATCAGCCACAACTAGGGCGAATTGAAAATTTCAATTTTTATCATTCCACGCTTGCTTTTCACGTCAGACTATTGCTTGCAATAGTCTGACGTGAAATGTCAAGTTGTTCCCTGACGTAAAATGATGACGTGGAATGATAAAAATTGAAATTTTCAATTCGCTCTAGTTGTGGCTGATAACACGCAGTATTGGACACGATTAAGGTATTGATTCATATATTATCCTTAGAAAATTGTAGACCCGTAGCATGATCCACACTCGTGTAATTAATTTCACGACGTCATTTCACGTCGAATCGACGCTGAGCTCTAATTCCGGCTTAATGCATGATGAATGATTCATATGCATAGGTATCTTTATCATACCGTATTTCCTCGAAATAACCCCCCCTCGAAATACCCGCCCTCAAAATGGGCACTATGAATTAATAGACCCACCCCCTCGAAATACCCCCCCCCCCCAAATTTAGTGTAAATAGAACGTACATGATGAAAGGTGCGGTTTGTGATCTAGCAATGCATTACACACGTTAAAAAGAATGTCTGTGTTACGTAAGAACATGGTTTATACCATCTACATATGTATATAAGTCTAGACTCTTATACATAGCGGTTTCTGTTGCATTTTTCGACGTCTGCGTACGTTTCAAACGACAATTTAGTACTGAGATGTCCAAAAATTTCTGGCGAAATAATAAACACCCCCCCTCAAAATTCTCACACTGAAACAATAAACCACCGGGGGTATTTCGAGGAAATACGGTATGTTCATTCTATACAATTTCTATTCGACTAAATCTAGTGTTCACCAATCAGCGAAAATTCTTTGCAGGGGCCAGTTTCAAGTTACCGAAATACCGGGTGATTTACATAGAACATGCGCATTTTTCAAATATAATAACATTACCTATCGAATTTATGAAATATCACAATGAAATTTCGCACTGCGATAAATAGTATAAAAAAACAGATTTGGGAACTGAAAATTTGGGAAAGTTTTTTATTAAAAAATGGCCATTTCCCAATTGAAATACCAGTTTCCCAAATTAGGATTATAATGGTGGAGTTAAAAGGTTTACATTTAGGCGCAGAGGAACACACACCCACAATTTTATTTTGTAAAATATAAATACACCTAATATTTACCTCAATAGAAAATGTAACTGTAAATATTTATGTGGGTGTGAACGGAACACACTTACATATGTATAATTTGTTATGAACATACAAAAATATATGTACTTACCTGTTTTGTTAGATATTTTAGTGTTTTTCGCACAACAAACATATTGAACAACTGTAACATTGAGCACCTCTACATGTGGAAGTACTTATTATTCAGTTTTTTTTATAAAGTGCCAGTTTCTAAGTGTAGCGTTGATAAAGAAATTTGCGCCAATTGCGAAAAAATTTCGTGATGAAAATAAAAAAAACTGTAATGAAAACAGCACAGGATACTTGACATCACTTTACAATAGTCGCATGTATCGAGAATTGTTGGCACTCTGCCAACGCGAACTGTGAACACACTGACAAGTCACTCCGGCATAATCACGGCACATTTTACTTTGGCGCCAATTTAAATATAGTTTCTCAACACTATGCGAGCGTCAGAATAATGGTAGTCTTTAAAAAACAGCATTGCATTTTTAACGACTGCATATCATCTGTCAAATTGTCGCTCTGTTTTACACATTTACACAAAAATTCACACTTATAATAGCAAAATTACGTAAGTGTTTTGCGGTCAAGAACTGGTTTTGTAAAATTTCTTGAAATGAAAATGGTCCACATTTTGAACAATGTAAATATGTATCGAATTTATGCATCCCTGCAACACACAAATTAGCATTTTCTGTATTCATAGGAAAAAGTGCAAAACACTTTCAAGTGGAAAATGAAAAGATGTGCGGATCGATTTCAATTTTCAAAGGTAACTAACAAAAGATTGGAAACCGGAATTGTGAAATACAAGCATATTTGAAAACAAATCTGCATTCCGTTGGAACAAGAACAATCACATTTATTCCGATAAAAATATAATAGCAAATGCAGATAAATGAAGAAAGTTTTCACAATGCAGGGGCTTACAAAACCCTGACAATCTACATCTCATAACCCCACATAAATTTTAATTAATTATTTGTCATCTGATTTTCTATAGAGAGGAGTTTGTAATTGTTTGTCAGAGATAATTTCGCGTGCATTTTTCACGAGAATTAATTCCCACCAAAATGTTTCCACTAAAAGATAAAAATACAAAAATCCATCCAAGGGGCAGTCCCGCACTTTGTAAAGTAAGGTTACAAATGGCATGTAAGGTGTCAATTAAAACTGAAATCTAAATATTTTATTACTGAACTTTTCACATTATGCATGACATTTGACACAATTTGCATCATAACGTTTGACACTTTACAGGGTGCGGGACAGCACCCTCCAGACCAGGGGCCAGTTCCGCAAAATGAGAAGTGAGAAGTGAAATGGCAAAGGCGAAGTAAAAGCGAAAAGGCCATATGAAATGGCAAGTGAATTGAGAAGGAAAGTGGCAAAAGCGAAGGGAAATTACTTTTTATTTTTAATTTTTTCTTCGCCTTTGCCATTTCACTTCTCATTTAGCGGAACTGGCACCAGATACAAAATCCAATTTCATCTAAAATGTTTCTCAATTCAGGCCAGGAGCGTTTCGGAAACATGACGCGCGTGTACTACAAAGAAGCAGCCGGCGCCCTGGTGAGCAATTTCTGCCCAGTTTTTGTTCAAATTAAAAACGTTTTTATATTTTTTCCCCTCAAAAATTCTCAAATATGGTTATGAGTTAACAAGTGGTGACCAGGGTTGGCAAAATCTCAGGAAAAAAATAAAATTAAAATAAAATGGACAATTGAGGAATAAAATATAAATAAAATGGAATATTGAATAAAAAAAAAAAAATACACACTTTATACAAGTTGAATACAATTTTAGTAAAAAGAATTTTACAAAAACCAATTCTGGTCACGATCTAAAATATATAAAAAACATAAAAAAATAAAATTGAAAATTGGAGAATAAAATATAATTTTTATACAATTTTACTACAATTTTAGTAAAAAGAATTTGACTAAAACCAACCCTGACGGTGACAAGTGGTAGTACTTTGATGTTACGTATAGCTATAGAATGCTGCGGGGCAGAGACAGCATTTATAAGTAGTGATTTCTGCCAAAAAATCCACTTACATGTTGACTCATTATGCGTCGCCTTTTGTCGTTTATGTTCAACATCTAAAAAAGCAATTTCAATTTTAAAAAAAAATTCCGCCCGTACTCGTGCTGCTTCGAATCGTTTCCAGAGGGGGGTTATTTTATGTCACATGGTGAACAGGGGGGGATTATTCAAGGGGGGCTTATTCGAGGATTTGCGGTAGTAATTATCGACGAAAAAGCCCAAAGAAAACTGCAGCGCTGAACGAAATGGAATTCTAAAGGGCTTAGAATCCAGCTACCTACGTTGAATCGGGCAACCCGACAAAACCATTCGGGTTAATTGAATCCCTCCCCAGGTGGTGTTCGACATGGGCCGCGCCGCCACGCTGGAAGGCGCGGCCAGGTGGAAGGCGGATTTGGATACGAAATGCTCGCTGGCAGACGGCAGACCCATACCCGCCGTGCTGCTCGGAAATAAGGTGGAATGTTTAGATGGGGGTAGTTATTATGGAACCATTTGAAAAAGTGACGCCGGGCGCCAATGGCGCCATGGAACGGGCCTCAGAAATGGAGACACATGCTAAATACCAGTCATATACCGTATTTACTCGAAATACACCCAGGGGGTTTATTTTTTCAGAGTGGAAATTTTGAGGGGGTATTTCGAGGGGGGGGGGTTATTCGAGGGGGGAGGTTATTCGAGGGGGGTTTATTCGAGGGGGTATTATTTCGCCAGAAATTTTCAAGGGTTAATTCAAGGCGGGGGTATTTCGAAGAAATACGGTAATGCGCCAAAGAAGCTGTTCAAAAAAGAGCGCCGGGCGCGCAGAAAATCGGCGCCAATCAAACGGGATATCCCAACATCTGGAAGAAATTGAAACCAAAAAAAAATTCGCAGTGCGACTTGGACGAATCGGTGGCTAGCGGCAGCGAATTGGACGCGTTCTGCGAGAAAAACGGTTTTCTGTCCTGGTATAAAACGTCCGCGAAAGAAAACATTGGGATCGATGACGCAGCTGCATATTTGGCGTCAAATGTGAGATTTTTTCATTTTTCTCTGGGGTCTGGGAAGTCTTAAGTGATGAACAAGAACGAACTTATACTTGGGTATTTTATTCAGGGTGTGGGTCGTTCTAACTTTCTAACAAGAGTACCCAAATTGGGCAAAATTTCTTCCTGATGACATCATGGCATTCCCCGATTAAAACTCCTTAGGGGTGATATTTTTTATGCAAATTCGAGGCTTTAATGACGTGCTGAGCACTGTGAACCAACCAATACAAAATTTTGTTGTTAGGGCGCACGTGTTGTACGAGAGGTACCGGGTTCGATTCCTACATGCGGCGTGAAATTTTGCACTCTTCCTATTAGCCGGAGTTATGGCCTCCAGCGTCAAATAATAAATTGACTGCCAGACCTGGCTTTAAAGCAGTTTACCTATTTATTTATCCAGAAAAACCTCGCAGATCCTGTACATCAAGGAAACTGGACAATACGAAGTGCCAGCCATAGATAAGGACAGTGTAAAAATCCTGGCACCAGGAACCCAAGCAACTCGAATGGACAGAAATCCAGGTGCCAATCCCAGACCCTGTAAAATCCGTGTAAAATGTCATGCAAAGTGTCAAAAGTCATTTAACATGCCCAGCAAAATGGCACGGTTTTATGGCTCTGCAATTTTACATGACTTTTGACACTTTGCATTACATTTTAAATTTTACAGGGTCTGGGACTGCTCCCAGACTACGTTTATGGCAGCGATGGCAGAAGGAAAAAGAAGTGCAGTTGTTAAGAGCGGATTTTTTGTTGATAATAGTAGCGAAACGAATAGTGATTTTTTTGTGAATTATGCAGGTTTAAATTTTGACTTTGCTTGACAGTTGGCAAAATATTGCCTGACACCCTGCATTCGATATTACACATCTAATAGCGTTCTGGTATTTACCACTCCCAGAAATTGTAAAATGTCAGATTAGATTACCAATTCTGGTAAACTCAAATGTGTTTCAAAATAGGAAGGGACAATGAAAACACCATGCGAACTCTCCATTGCAAAAGCACTGGGTTTTTTTTCGATGGAATGTCCGTATTCATTCATGTCAAAGTACAAGTACAATAAAACAGTGAAAATTCTCTCGCACAAATCCGAGAATTTTTGATCACATTTTCGCACCCCGCAAACAAAAACACAACAGATTACGCTAAACTTTCCCAAAGCATTCAATTTGAAAACATTAGTATATTTCCTGTTCCAAAGGTACAAGGACAATGTGAACACGGGGTATAGGCCCCCCACACGCTACTTGACATCGACACCAAATGTCAACTGGTGCCGATCCCGATTCAAAGCTTGCTGACGAGTGGACGAAAACGTTCAAATGCAATCTTTGAATTGGGAATGAAACCAGTTGACATTTGGTGTCGATGTCAACTAGCGTGTGGGCCCTAATGGCGCCACACACGCTGGATGTCAACTGAATAAGTGTCAACTAAATTCTAGTGAGTTATGTGATTACAACTTTCCTATCTGATAGAGCATAGTTAAATTAACATTATGCCACTTTATTTTCATTGTTTCTGTTAAATGTGATGCGTTCAATTTTTTCTGTTATTTAGTTGACATTGAGTTGACACGAATTTGCGATGTCAACTAGCGTGTATGGGCCCAATCTAGAAATAGCGCGATTATCACAAGTTAAAAACTGCTTTCGATGTAATCCTGTGGTTTTTATTTAAGGAAATAACAGATTATTATTATGCCTACATTGAGTAGTGTGTGACAGTTAGCCAAAACATTCAACACCACATTTAGAAAATTTAAATTAAAAAATAGGCACCAAAAAAGAAAAATCCACAAGAATAGTTTGAATTTAAAGTAGCAAAAAATAAATAGATAAATAACGGGAATAAATAGAGACCCACAAATGACAGAACAAAATTACACCCTGTCAAGTAATGTGCGTATTGCCCGCAAATTTCATATAAAACAGAAAAATCAAAAATAATTGGATCTAACAGGTATTCCGAAATTTATGTGACGTAAAAAAAATTGACAGGGTGTAGAATGTGGACAACGCCGTGCTGTAATTATTTACTGAAGTCAATTTCCAAAACTGATAAATCTGCCTGAAACACATCAATGTCTGAGTTTACCAAAATCAATCATTTCTGATCTCCGTCAACAGTAGTTGACGGACTCCTCATTCTGGAAAACTCGAAATCTTTGTAGATTATTTATCAGTTTCCCAAAAAAAACAAATAGCAATCGGGGCTGAATTGTGCCTACACACACTAGTTTTCACCCTGACTTCGTGTGAAAACCGATATTATTTGAAATTCAAATTAATGACCACGGTTGAATAATTTTATTTAATTTTGATTGGGATTTAAATCAATGAAGGTTAAAATATAAAATTAAAAAACTGAAACACATACAGCATACAAATATAGTAGGCTGGATGTAGGGTTCAAACGGGACCAGTTTTTCGGACCGGGACCGGGACCAGAAATTTTTCTTATCGGGACCGGGACCGGGACCGGGACTAGGTGGTCGGGACCGGGACCGGGACTGGCATTTTTCAATTGTCGGGACCGGGACCGGGACTGGAGACTCCGGACCGGGACCAGGATTTGCCGAACCAGGTACCAGGACCACAGCCCCCTTTTGAGCCCTATTGGGACCGATAACCATTTGAATGCATATTTTCAGAAGTTTCATATGATTTTCACACTTCATCCAATCAAAATTGTCATCAAAAATATAATAAAAGGCACAAAATACAATTGAGTCACAAAAAAGGACATAATGGACGAAAATTATGACAGTGAGTATTGATACATAAGCTGGCGCAGTGCTTTCTGAAGGAAAATAAATTTTTCAGCCTTCTCTGATGTTGAACATGAATGAGAATGTTTGGAACTCGCCAAAAAAACGTCAAAACATCGGCGACGGAATGAGAATGCGCCGACTGGCGCGAATTTTTTCTAATTTTACAAGTATTTAAAAGGCAAAATTTGGATCCAGTCTGGTCATTTTTCTTATCGGGACCGCTGAAAAATTCCGGGACCGGGACCGGGACCGGGACTGGGTGGTCGGGACCGGGACCGGGACTGGCCTTTTTCAATTGTCGGGACCGGGACCGGGACCGGGACTGGGGTGTCGGGACCGGGACCGGGACCGGGACCGCCCCAGTCCCGACTTTTTGCCGAACCATGTACCGGGACCGCGGTCCCGTTTGAACCCTAGCTGGATGTCGCCATTTCAGTTTTCACATCGGTCACGGTGAAAACTAGTGTGTGTAGGGCCATGAGTGCACAATTACCGCCTAACCCGAAAATTCAACCAAAATCGACATTATATAAACTCAATGGCGCTGCGCACACTAGCTTACTCCCAGTAAACTCAAAATTTGGCCAACTCAAATCAACTTTGAATGGCACTTGAGTTGATTGTAATTAGGTGTTTGTCAACTAGGTACAGTTCACAGGAAGTAAATATAATACAGGGTGGCCCACGTCAGCCGCACGGTTTCAATTGGCTCCCAACACGTCAATTTTGGATGGAAATGGGTGAAATTTGGTATGAGGGTAGATAAATGTACCCCATTTGTTATATTAAGTGCACGGTTTCATATCACAAGATTTCGTGTTGAACGTGAAGCACAGTTTCATATTCACATGTTGAAAACAGTCCCAATTTAGGCGGTCCTGTGGAGTCACGTTTTTTGCATATGATGTGATAAATGTGACAAATCTGGTGATATGAATGTGTGCGCTTAACATACTAAATAAGGAACATTTATCTACTGCCATGCCAAATTTGGGCTATTTTTATGAAGAATTGGTGATTTGGTAGACAATTGAAGCTCGTTCGACAGTTCAAACACGTACAAAACTGTGTTTCACGTTCCGACATGAATTTTTGTTATGTGGAACCGTGCACTTAACACAACAAATGGGGTACATTTTCCTACCAACATACAAAATTTGAGCAGTTTTCATTCAAAATTGACGTGTTGGGAGCCAATTGAAACCGTGCGCCTGACGTGGGCCACCCGATACATTCCAGTATTCAGTATTATAACTCAAATGCGTTCAAGACTGTTTTTTACGTTCACAAATTACAAAAAATCAATTAGTAACCTAGTGTGTGCAACGAAAATTCAACAAAAACATTGCAAAAAATAAAGCCACACCTACAAAACGACCTCAATTAGTCTTTTTCGAACTCGCCAGCGACTCGTGCAACTTTAAAACTTCAACTTTCAGTAAATCCTCCAAAATCGTGCCATTTTCAGATATCCATTTTGTAACGCAGCCTTCGAAATTGCCGCTACGCGTTCTATTAGAATTTCCTTTCGTGTCGATTACTTCAGCTTCGAGCGTATACCCAGTTTCGTATCTGACGGGATATGTGAGAATTCGAGAAGTTTGTAGTCGTGTGTGATCAAATAGACAATAAGGTGATTTTGAAGGTGAAGATAGGCAAAAAAGTACAAAAATAAGCGACCTTCAGTGAAAATCGGGACAAAATCGCCCCCCCCCCTTAAAAAATAGGTCTCCATAGTAACGGAATGGAGTTATGGCGCCGGCACCATTCGCCGCGCCATGGCGGGGTTGGCGTTCGCCTTGGCGTTGGCGTCTACTAATTTATTTATCGATGTAGTGTTCTACTCTTAAAACAAAAATATTTTAATAAAATAAGAAATTGTATGTTGATGAAATGCACGCCTGCGCCCAATATTTTCGAACACCGCCCACTAAATCGCTTTATAAAAGTGCTCTTCCTGGCAACTTTTATGTCTGGCCCAATGGGGGCGGCCCTCCCGCCCTCCTGGCTGAGTCCTTACGGAGATCCACATTGAACACAAGACTGTAACCAACTTTTGCATATGGGAACTGAAATGCCACTTTTTGTTGTCGCTATAATCGATTGCCGTGTAGAAAATTCCGCGTTCCACGTACCACGCGAACATTTGCAGGACTGGAAAGTTTTTTTCAAAATTACTCTTGTAGACGGAGAACGAATTTTTATTCGTTATTGTGTTTTAAAAATACGGTTCACAGTACCTTTTGAATGAAATATACTCACACGAAACTTTTCAAAAATGCAGATTTTTCACCGTTTAATAAAACTACAAATACACAAATACAATCAAAAATATATATCAAATTCGAAGGTGGCTTTCACTGTGTTTTTTTGTGAGGACAAAAATATTCCACTTTTCAGACATCTTCACGCAATGAAAATTTTAACTTTGTGAAAAGATTGTGAAATTTGCGAAAAAATCATGACCAGTTTCGTTGCCCACAGCAAACACAGAATTGCTCAGATCATGCACATTAGATAATTTTTTATTTTTGGGTGTTGTCGGGGGTATTTGTACTATGCAGCCTCATTAACAACAAAAAACCCTCTGATCCCAGGCAATGGAGCTGATCAACATCACATAAGACAAATGTTGAATTTCATGAAAAAAAGTTTGAAAACATGAAATTTTGGTCGTCACAAAAATACCGCGTGAAAGCCCTCCAATTCTGAACCTTGCAAGCACAAAAATTCGAAAAATCCCACCTCACCTCCCATCAATACAAAATAACTGCAGACGCACAAAATCAACACATTTTTGCTCAATGGAAATGGATACAAATAATCCCAAAGCAATGCGAGCCCAGCGAATGATACGGAAAGGGTGGAAATTGCAAGTCGAGTGTCCAATAATTTGTGGCTTTCACTGTAGCCGTAGTTGTCCTCCACGATCTGTGTTTTGCAGGGGTCTAATAGGAGGGTGATCCCTAAACCCAAAAGGCTCCAGCTATTTATCTATACGCAGGCAAATTTTTTGGCTACTACACCCTAATTAGGGTGGCAGAATATACCGTACCGTACATAAAATTATATAAAATTTTTGAAAGATTTTCTGAAACCTAATTTTAGTTATTTTACCGCGATCTTTCTTTATTTTCTGCTTTCTACACTGTCAAAAGCTTCATTATCGAACCCCCGCGACCCCCCCAACCCCAGGGGTCGAAATCAACGAAACCGTTGGATGTTTATGCATATTTTAAGTGACCGTCTCACCCCACGCCGGGAGTCGTACAAAAGAAGCCACCAAAGTGCAAAGCTAACTTTTTTTACACAATCGTCCAGCGCATTCTTTATGGCATTTCCATCCCATTTGTTCACTTTTACCGCGTCTTCAGTTTGTTGTTCCTGCGATGAGACACGGTAGAAAAAGGATTTCGTTGGCACTGTTCCAAGTGCCAAAAACTGCGATTAAACGCTGGCAAAAGCGCAAAAAATAAACTATTTTCGTGAAATGAATCATGGTTGAAAAATGGAAAAGATGATATGCGTAACTGACCGGCATAATTCCCCGAATATTGGAAAACGCAGACAAGAATAAAATACGGCTGCACGATTCAACAGGAAATTCCAACGAAATTTAATTTAATCTCTGAGCGCGACATTCTCGATTTAAAAAAACTGCTCTTTTTGGGTAACTTTACGTGTTATGTGGACAGATTTTATTGACACATTTTGTTATTTTACGTAACTCCGCCTTTTTATTAACCCAACTCAAACAATACTGTAACAATCAGCAGTAAGTTCCCGAAATAGAAAGCCTTACGTGTCCCTATATTTCTTGGCCCGCTTCCAGAAGTAAACATAACTATCACGAAACTTATAACCCAAAGTGCTAACCAATAGCAAAAATCGGTCTTAACTCCGCCTCTGTATAGCTGAACCCTGGAATGTATGCAAATACAGTGTATTTGTTCATTGTGTATGCCGCAACGGTGTATTTTACAGCTCACTATTTATGCGTATTCTTTGGTTTTCAAAAATGTTTGCTGCGCGGCGCTTTTTTCCCGTGATGCAGCTGTTTTTTTATGCTTTTTACGTTTGTTTTGATTCGATTCTCATCCGATTTTGCGCGCGTCTTTTATTGTTTTTTTTCTGTTTTGTTTTTATTTATTTTATTTTGTGAATGGCTTGTAGGTATTTTTATGTATTTGATGCTGTGAGCTGGCATTAATTTCGGCATTTTGGCTACTATTAAAGACGACATTTTAAAGTGAATTGAGATGTATTTTTTTCGAATTTGAGTGTGTAGTAGTGATGAAATTAGGTGCATGTTTTCGCTAATTTTATTGAGTGGGTGCAAATATATTTATTGTTTTCCAAATAAAATTGAGCATCTAATATGCATATTATTTTCGGTCTTATCACTTGACATGCAACACTTTGCTTTATTGATAAATAAACTTGTGCTATTTCTTATCTCTTTGTGCTGTTAATCCGATTCCCTTCTTTCTGCTTTTATTTGTTCTTATTTTGTTGCAAACTTGGTGCATTTTGTATCTTAACTTGGCACTTCTCCAACGAATGTTGTCTCTGTAATTTTCACAACATCAATGTACATCAAAGACTATATTCAAAACACCACCCGCTGTGAGATTCACTGCGCATCTATGCATATGCACCCCATGAAACTTTGCAAAAACTGTCAGTAAAAGAAATGAGAAAAATAGTTTTTTTTGCACCACCCTCCCAGTGGGTGATAAAGTGTGGCCACATTAAAACCTTGGCTTTTGATATCAAACACAGATAAATAAAATGTGATGTATATATGGAGATAATCTCCCCAGATTTATAACATGTGAAGTGTGCCATTTGGGTAGGGTTCAAACGGGATTGACTTTTCGGGATCGGGATCGGGATCGGGATTCACTTTTTGAGATTTCGGGATCGGGATCGGGATCGGGATTGGGGTTTCGGGATCGGGATCGGGATCGGGATTGGTTTTTTGAGATTTCGGGATCGGGATCGGGATCGGGATTGGCCGGGATTGGGGTCACGGGATCGGGATCGGGATTGGGATAGGCATTTTTCCGGGATCGGGATTGGGTTCCAGGGATAGAGATTTTGGCCATTTTTCTGGCATTCACAGTTGTTCATAAAGGTCTCAAAACACTGTTGGATGCCAGAAAAGTGGCATAAAATTGACGCTGGGGGTTTGCATCCACTTTTTTGCATGCAAAAACGTCATTATTTCACTTCTTATAATTTCCACTAATTTTTCCGGGATCGGGATCCCGGACTTGGGAGTTTCTCGGGATCGGGATCGGGATTTGAAAATTTTCGGGATCGGGATCGGGATCGGGATTGGTATTTTTGAGATTTCGGGATCGGGATCGGGATCGGGATTGGGGTTTCGGGATCGGGATCGGGATCGGGACTGGTAAATCCCGGAATTTCACGGGATCCGGGATCGGGATCGGGATCCCGTTTGAACCCTACATTTGGGTTGTATAAAAGTCTGCATGTGGTATAATGGCTGAGTTTTTTGTGTACTTTTAGGTGCATTTGAGCACATGGATTAGGATTAAGGATGTTTTTACTCTGACTTTTATAGCAGTCTTCTTATTTTTATGAGGGTTTAAGGATTTCTGGTTTGATAGTTGGGATTTTTCTGATCTCTTACTTTTGTATTTTGTGATCTAGTGGCAAAGTTTATGTGATGAAATATGTAAATATATTTGCACGCTTTGCCCCTTTCAATATGAATCTTTATAAATAGTTTATTAGAGCATGCTAAATATGATATCGCTGCCTTAATTCCTTACGGATAATAATCTTCAATCCTTCACAAAAATATGCAACACACTTTTTTCAAGTGTTTTCCCCCCAATTCACACTTGAATAGTGAGATGGGCAGATTAGATAAAAGATAAATAGTGTATTATACATATTCGAAATTCAGCAATAAATCTTGAGTTAATCTCAAAGTGTCTGGGCACCTTGTGACTTTCACAACAATGATTTCTTTGTCACTGATTCAATCTGACAGTTTCTTGTGTGCAGATCTGGTGATAAATTTTTATAAACTTTTTTTTGCGCTTTTTGTGCCTTGTGCTTATGGTGTTATGGACATTTTTGTGTGGGAATTGTTTGAGTTTGTCATATTTATTTGAATTCAAAATCGGTGTAGCTATGTAAGTGTGTTGTTCATTAACACTGCTGGAATTCATTTATTTACGCTTAGACATTCCCATGCTTCATAGAAAATATTAAGAAATTTACGACAAGTGCCATTTGGACTTAAAGTTAAGTTCTTTTTTTTTACGTCATTCTTTTCACCCAAAAATGTATCCCTATGTTTGGCGGCAAAACTTTCCGCGCACAGTGCAAATTGCTCCCGAGTTTTCTATTTATCGCCCGTGCAATTCCCTTCGCGCAATTTTAACGGAAAAATGTGTATAATATATTTAGTTAACGGTGCATTATTCCCCTAATTTATTCGCGCAGGCATTTTTTTAAAGGGCTAAAAAACAAAATTTTCCGGAAATCGTCAATTGGAGGGTTGGATCTGATTCCGGCAATTATGCCGGCCTGCTGCATGGCGCCCGGCTGCTCGAAATCGGGCTATAATTCCGATTATCCGAACCCCGACCCGATTCCCGAACCCGATTTTCGGGTTGGCACAGTGCCAGCAATGTCCACCAATTCTAAAAGGGCAGAAAAATCGCCGAGAAGACACAATTCCATAATTAATTCGGACCGTGTGCGGACTTTCGGAACGACATTTTTCGCTATCACGCTAATTTTCGCCATTCTTCCCAATTCTATTGCCGCCGACAAGAAGCTCTTTTCGCCGTCCGAAATTTTGAGTTCCGGACGCCGTTCCGAAAATTCTCGGACACCAAATACGAGAAGTTTATTCGAGGCCGATTCCAGTTTGCAGAGGGATTCGGGCGGTCAAAGTGTCGAAAATGGAATTTGTAGCTCCACAAAGTCGATGTATACTACGCTGGAAAAAGTTAAGGGATTTTCGAAGATTGGAGAGAGGGATTTGTTAGAAAGTCCGATTAATGGTTGGTGTGACTTTTTTATTGTGAAATGACATTAAAAAATAATTGGTTTAGAACTTTATTTAAAGAATGTACCATATATATCTGAATAAATCATAAAAAATTATATCTTTCTCACCATATGACAATAGTCTATGGATGGATTTTATTCATTATTTTTCAAAATGTTGTAAAATGTATGGTGTATCCCATCGGCTAGTACGTGCATTCCTTTTTTATGGCAAATATCCAAGTCTAATCAATTGAACTAAAAAGTGTTCTCGGCTGATAAAAATGTCTAGTTTTCACCTGAAATTGTGAAAAATCATCAATCAGCTTTGAATCATCTGAGAATACTGGAATGAGTTGCCTGTCAACTACAGTTCACGTGGATTAAAAATCTGATTTGAAATCTGAAAACTGATTTGTGAGTTTTCAGAATTTCAGCCGAAAACTTCAACTCTTCAAACATTTCAAAACTATACCATTTTCACAAATTTCTCGCAGCCGCAACTGATTCGATCTGCTCTTATGGCGACGACACGAAAACTTGCTGTTCATTACCGATGGAAGATTCTCTCAGAAATGACAGCGGGCGGGAATTTTTGAAACGTGTCCAGGACCGGATTATCGCTTTGGGACACGTTTTGGACTCAAAGGCCGCCGATTTTGATAGTTTGTTTTTTTTTGGAGTTTTTTTCTTCGTTTTTTTTAATTGAGTTTTCAGTCATTCCTTCGTGTTTTGTAAATGAATACGCGAACTCCCGCATTGGCGCCGCGCACACTGTCAACTGGTTTCCTGTCAATTCCTATTTTAGTTGATGGGTCGCAGGGTAATTTTTAAGCGTGCATGTGGAAAGGAAAATAATTTTGTTGTGAGCATTTGAACATTGTTCGGTGATCCGTCAACTAAAATCTGAATGGAAACCAGTCGGCCCAGTTGACAACCCATGTCATTGTCAACTCACATGCAGAACTGTATCTGGAGTTTTTATGGAGTTATGTTTCTTTGAATTATAACGTTGTGACGTACAGGAAAGCTGTGGTAATATTGAACATATTCTTTTCATTTAGCATGTACTTTTGCATCGCATGTGTAAATCCACTATGATACCCGCCCATAAAACCTCATTCACTTTTTCATCCCAATTTCAAGTGGCTCAAAGTCGTAAACGGTCATTTTCTTGCCTCATAAACAATAGAATGGCCGCTTTTTAATCTTGCCGCTTTAATTAATTACATTTTAGGATGGCATGCGACCCAATTCCCAATTTTGATCTTTGGAAGACTTCCTTTTTTCTTTTTATCTATACCGCATCCGGTTATTCCATGCGGAATTGCGGGGGGTATTGTCTTTTATTTGGGCTTGATACAGGGTGGCTCTTTGGAATGGAAATGTGAATTGATGTTTGGATTGTGATAGGTGGATTTTGTGCTAGATATTTTTTGCTGCACACACTAGTTTACCAATGAAACTTCCAAATAAATTTTCAGCATTTCAAGAGGACCACATTGTAATACACTGTATGATCACTGTATACCCGCTGGCCCACTTTAATGTCGCTTTTATTTCATGTTTACCGCTTTTCCGCTTGCCCAAAATTGTAAATGATTAAATTATGGCGTCATCTTAATTTGATCACTAATGGCGCCGTTTTTTCATGAGAACAGACGGAATTTTTAGAAATTTTTGTGAAAATTGGGCCATTATGTAATAATTTTTCTATTGTGAAAGTTTAATATCTTCTCAATATCATCAAAGAAGTATAAATAAGATTTCCCACCTATGCCTATTCCGTTTTCATTTTCACATGGAATGGCAACACTTCATGCATGAGTAGGTTTGGTCATAAATTTTACAATTATTACTTTGCTGGTATGCCGGTTACTACCATGTCTCATGGGAATATAATTCTGATAAAAATACAGTGTAATTTTGGGGTTTCATAAAAAATGTTGGATTTGGCCATAAAATTTCATTATCCCTCACAATCAAATTAGAATTTTGAAAATAAATGTTTAACGCCAAATTCACAAGAATACTGTAGCTGAAGTTTGGGTTCACGTGAGAACCAATTGTTTCAACTTGAACTTGTGAAATGTATATACCATCTTTACGTATTATGTTTGGCTGTAGAAAAGTGATGAAAGTGGTGCAATTTTGGTATATTTTGTCACCAGTCTAGTGTATTCATTATTGCAAAATTCATTTTACACTTGAGGCAAAAAAGTTGACAAAATAGAACCCCCCGCTGAGAGGGAATGGGCAATAATTTGGGAGAGATCCGTTCTATTCATGGTGGCACCTACCAAACCGAAACGTGGGGACACATTTTTTTGCCCTAATCATTTTTTGGGGGGTTGCCCGATTCATTCTTTTTGAAGTAATGTTTTGTCCAATTTATTGGTTTTTCAATATTACATTGGAACAGGCAACATTTTTGTACATAATTCCAGATGTAATCATTAGGTGAAAAAATCGCCTGGTAAATCAAATTTGGTCCCAGGGCTAAGAAAATGCTATTTACACAACCAAATATTTTTGCAATTAGGCAAAATTGCCTGCCGATCAGGAATCAAGTTTCCATTCCATTGATTCCAAGTGGCCATTACATGTGATTACATGGTGTTTCCACCTTTGGATATATGCATTTTGGTCTGTTCAAAAAGTACTGAGACACAACGCATTTTTGGTGATAATGGAGCTTTCATTTTAGAATCCCCAGTGAATGTATATTTTATGAAATTCCTATTGTTTTTATGCCATTTTACAATGTAAGCTTGCTGAGTAATTGGATTTTTAAATAAAAATATTTTTCACTGTTGTGCCTGTAAACACTAGTTTTCACGCGCACTTTTGATAACTCACAAATCAGTTTAGAACCAGGGGTATCTTGAATTTTGACCCTCCGAGTGGTTGGATAGATAGCAAATCGCTCCTCCGGAGGGATAGATAGCTGAAAAATTTTCTGGGGGGGGGGGTTTGGGGGGGGGGTTGTGGTGGTTCGATATATAGGCTTTTTCGGGGCATAGGAGGAAGAAAAGGGAGAAAAATCGCTAAAAGTAGGTGTAAAATAGCTCAAAATGGGTATACAAGAGCATATAGTACTTAAAATAGCTGAAAATATGCAGTTAGACACATGAACCAGTGAATTTGGAGGTGAAAATCTATATATAGGTATGAAAAATAGCGATTTTGAGCGAAAATTGGGGTATAGTTTCTGAAAAATCGCTCCAGATAGGTAGATAGCTGAGCGATTTGGGGGGGGGGGTGTAGGGGGTAGTAGCCCAAAATTTTGCCTCCGGGATAGATAGATAGCTGAGCGGCCTCCGGGATAGATAGATAGCTGGGCGGTTTGGGGGGGTAACCCCCCCCCCCCAACCCCCCCCCCATTCGAGACCCCTGTTTAGAACGCATTTGAGTTTTCTACAGTGAGGTGGCCATCAACTACAGTTGACGAAGATTCTAATTGACTCATTGTGGAAAACTCAAACAAGTCCAAAGCTAATTTATGAGTTTTTGAAATTTTGTGTGAAAACTAGTGTGCACAGGGCCAATGCCCCATTCTTTAACTTTTTAAAGCTCTTATGTGGAGGGGGGATTGTATGCAGAGGTGGAGTTTACATATTTATACTGGCCGTTTTGAGCGGGTGGGGGTTGAGGAAATATGGTATATCTACATAAATAGATTTATAAATATTTATATTCAATATAAATATGCAATAGACCTTGCACCGTCCCAGTATTTTTTGAACAGACCTTGCACCATGACAGTTCTAGTGATCCATGAATGCACAAATGTATGATCAGTTAGACATTTCATGCCCACTGAAATGCATGATGTCCATCTGATAATGGTCATTACATTTGACCCACATGGTCAAAGTGCTGTGAAAGTGCATCACATATATAAATATGTGGATACCTGATGGGCTTTGATAATGATTTATGCACTTTGACATGCTAGTGATTACCAAGGTCGATTTTTTGAACACAACTGTAGTATTGTATGACCGTTTTTGCCCAAATTGCAACTGACCCGACACTTTGTCGGGCAATCGGGTTGCCCAAAAAATCATGTCGGGTAATTGAGCAAATAAAATGCCGTCCGAAATGAACCTCATGCTGTATGCAGGTCGTAAACATGCATTTTTTGAGGTCTGCTGTGCTACTAATTGTAAACTTGCAAACATTGTAAATGTAAAAATGTCAATGTCAATATTTGGGGTGGTAAAAAAACAGGCTTACTGTCTTGCCAAAAATCAAATGGGGGCGGTAAGTATCTTTCATCTTATTTTGTTGTCTGATGAAAATATTCAATTCAATATCAGTTGTTTGGGTTTGGTATTTTGAGGTAGAGTGCACTTTCAGATGAAAGAATTTATGCCGCCGGAAAATTGATTCCGATTCTTAGAGGGGGGTCGTATTATTGTATTTTTTGACGCCAAGATGGCTCTAGGATTTATCAGGAAAGTGAATTTTAAGTATTTTTAAGTGACTTAGTAGTACATTTGAATTTCAGAGAATGTAAAAGCTCAACATGCAACATCAACTCGCACTGGCACAAATTCCATCAAAAAGTTGACACAAACGCATTTGTACACAAATACAAGTCTACACTTTTGCAATGACAGATGGATTACATTGATGGCATATATTTGCAACTGCGCATGGGCTTTATCTGATTAAAAAGCTGTCTTCAAAGTAGCCGCTTGCACACCACGTATATACATGCATTTCTTAGTTACAATCTACAAGAAGATGCTCATTTTGTCATAAACTTGTCAATGAAACTTGGTTGTTTGGGAGGGGGGGGGGGGTTAATTTTTGTCATTGACTTTTGGAGGCATTTGTATTATTTTTTGAGTGAGTATGCAGTTTTATTTAGCTTGTAGTGCTGACGCTTGCTGCATTTTTCATTTTATTAACGTTTTATGATATAATTGTAGGAAAAATAGTTTTCTGTGCGAACTAAATCAATTCAATCACATTCCACAATTTTCAAATTACAAGTGTGAATTGGCCCAAATTCAATAATCACACCTGCATCAATTCCTTTCATAGGTTATCGCTTTGAAAACTGGGGACCATCTCCATAATACATGTAAAACACATCAGAAGATGATATGTTTTCCACTTTTGTCCATAAATATATACACACACATGCAATTGTCAAAGCAAATTGCATTTTGCAAGTCAAATGCTTGAACTTGAACCTAATGCATGCTTTCAGCGCCAAAAGCTGAATAGTGGATGATTATTACTTTGGACTTTGGAAAATTGGCTGACTTTTCGAGCTATTGCGAGAGTTGTAATTTTAATTGGTGCCGTGCAAGCACGTGCCAGGGCATGAAAGCGCCTTGAACACTGTGCCATTTTACTGCTTCATTTAGAGGCAATAGGTTGTAGTGGGTCATTTTGTAAGTTGGTCATTTTACAAGCTGTGTTGTTTTTGTTATTAATTTCTGGCAACTCAGTGAATGGCAAACACGTTTTCCAATGGCAATTTGCAATCATACTTTTTCATTAAGACCGATTTCATGTGAATTTTGGGCGCATTTATTTATCAATCAAACTGATTTCTGACAGCTTGAATTGCTTTGATTCAAATGCTGATTTGTTTAGAACTATTAAACTGTTATTTTAGAAAATCCTCCCAGAGGCTGAAAATTTGACTAGAAATATTGAGGTTATTTCAAATTTCTTGAAAAAAATGATTTTCATACATATTTTACAAATGTTTTGTCTTTGTTAAAAAACAAGCTTGTCATATGACACACTGACGCAACCTGGTGCCAAGAAATTTCATGCTAAATAAGAGCCAATGGCTTGATATCATGATGCAATAATGCATTCTAGCACGTATTTTATTCTATTCTATATCTTGAAGATGATATCAAAATACCATCGGCTAGCCATTTCCATTTCATGCTCAAAGCTTCCATTTCTCGCATTTAGAAAGCTAAAAACACGCGGAACGCATTGGACATTGGCTTGCGAAGTGAAATGTGAGCATCATAAATCTTGAGTAGTGAGCATGTTGGGAGCCTTGGGGTCACGTAGAAAAAGCGATTTCACTACATTCACAAAGTGATAGAACTGGAGACGGGTACCCGGCACGATTTATGTTTTTTATGTAAGCTTGAAATGGAATTTCGGCTCGATTTTGCCTTGCCTTCAATATAAATATAAATCGGATTTTGGGCATAAAGTATTCATAGTGCCTAAATCTCATAGGGTTTTCCCATACACTAGTTTACAGCCGAAATTTCCAAAACTCATAAATCAACTTTGAACAGCAAGTAGTTTCCGGCAAGGTGAGCTCGTCAACTGGTTTGTCAGCTGTTGGTGGAGATCACAAATAGGGTTGGAAAAAAAACGTTTTTTTTTAACTCGATGTTTTTTTTTTAAAAAAAACGTTTTTTTAAAAAAAACAACGTTTTTTTAAAAAAAAAACGTTTTTTTTTAAAAGCTCCCAGATATGACCTAGTGTCAACATATATAGGTATATCAGACACTGGCAATACTCTGTGATGTTAAATATGACCATATAATGGCTGTGGAGCCATGGGATAGCATTATAAGTGGTGATTTGTGTCAAAAATATCCATTTTTCGTCGACATATCGTTCGTATATCGCCTTATAGTCAAATGTTCGTGACATCAGGTAAAGTTTGGCACGGAATGGTGATCAAACAAGGTTATAAAAGGAGGTTGTTACTTTGGGAGTGAAGTTACACACTGTGGAGGTACATGGAAGCACATTACCTCAATATTAAATATTACAGCAACATATGTCGGCTTATTCACCCATGGTAGCACATAGAAATGGATGTTTTGATACTAAAAATGCAACAAAACCAATGAAAACAACCACCAATGTCAATTTGTGTGTGAAATTGCGCGCTTGCGCGCAAAAATTTTGCAAAATACCTAGTGCTTAGTACTAAAAATTTCGGCCGATGTTTTTTTTTAAAAAAAAACATTTCGGACGTCATGTTTTTTTTTTTAAAAAAAACGTTTTTTTTTAAAAAAAACGTTTAAAAAAAAACATCGGCCAACCCTAATCACAAATGATTATTCCTTCCAGTTGTGTTTAACTCAAATGCGTTCAAAGCAGATTTTGCGTAGCGCGTTCGGCCAAATTGTGTAAATCTTCATTTACCTTCCTTTCCAAAAAATACCCGACAGCCATCGGGTACCCGAACCGGGTCGGGTTTCAAATCGCCGCAAAGCAGTGCCCCGCCGTGGCGTGGTGCGCTGCACTTATACGCGTATACGCACGGGCGATTTTGTGACTGTGAGATTGATGAGTTCCATGCTGTTTTGTGGGCGGGACACATGCCAGTGCTTTGTGAATTGATGCGGGCTTTGGCGGAGAAAATCGTTGTGAAATGACGCTAAATTTGCTTGAAAATTGACTTTTTTGGATGATATTCCGGCGCTGATTCGAATGTGCGGCTTCAAGCTGCGAGATGACAATCTGTGATGGGTCGTTGTGGCGTTTTTATTCGATTTTGCGGTCGTAGTTGGTTGAAAATAATCAGCTCAGCCGTGTGATCTTTATTGTTTATTATTTTGTTACCATGCGAAATGAGTTCCCCAGAAGTTGCGGGAATTATGACTTTGAATTACATGGACACAAATCTTATAATCTCACGCAAATGTATCATGGATTATGCCTGAAATTTGCACATAAACAGAACTAAATGCACATGCACAGTAAATGCATATGGCCATGAAAGTGGTAGGTATTTCTAAAAGTCATTACAGTGTAACTTACACTGTGCAAACAAAATTGAGTATACGGCAACGGTGAAGTTTTATAGTCAAGTTTGTTTATTATGGAATATGGAGAACATAGAGTGCGTTTTTGAAGAAAAAAAATTGGTGTGGGGTGTCTTCTTAACGTTCTTCCTTTAACCAATCCACCTAGAAATCGTTTTTTTAGGAAAAACAACAACATTTCAATAATTGTGGGCCACCCTTTAATTGAATGAGCCTTTGAATGGGGCATTTGAAGTAATTCATAACTGCCATGGATATTCATCATTTGGTTGTCTATTATTTCAAAATTCCCCTGAGTGGCTGGGGGTAATCCATTTTATTGGGAATGTAAACACACTAAGTGGGGGGGGGGGAATTATGCAGTTCTGTTCTGAATTTACCTTAAATAATAATACTACTTTTAAGAGTGGTTGTGGGTTGTGTATTCTACATAACATATGTACATACTGAAATGAATTTATTGTGAGGTAAAGCTATGAAACTGTCAAAATATTGAGGCATTTGGGGTTTGAAAACAAAGTAAATTTTGACTGACTGAAAGTTGACACTTGTGACGGGACTGCAGAACACATTTTAAATGTCAAAACGTGTCACTTTCAAGTAATTTATCTGTGACCCTTGGAAGTCCAAATTATTATTTTATTTGCAGGGTTCTTTGCTCAATTTGTGTGCACAACATTTGTGCACTTTTTGTCAATCATAAGTGCACCTAAAAAGCCGCAGAATAACATAAAATAGATCACTTTCAGACAATGTTCTGCAAATTTTATTGGCTTAACCCAGACATTATGCTTGTCTTCAACAACTGTTCAAGTGGTGTTCTCTGCTTCTCAAGTAGATAAATATTCAGAGTACTGGCCCTAAAGCAATGTAGGGTTGTGATGATTTCATCTATAACACAAAGGGGTGTTTCACACAATTGGGGCAACAATAATTGAAGGGTGAGGGGTGAAAAATGTTCCTGAACAAGTGCCAATTTTTGCCTAATTATCTTTGATCAATTAATGCTTGCTTTCATTACATTTTGCAAAGGTATCTTCACACTTTTGCTGTGAAACTGAAGGTCTATTTTGTGCACTCTGTGGGTGGTATGCTATTTTCCCATGGGATCTCTGTGAATGCATTTTTGTGCATCAAGCCTATAATAATGTGATCTCCTCCACTTATATGGGATTGGTTTGCCAAAAAATTGGTGCATGTGCATCTTGCAGGGTGTTCAAAAATGCATGAAAATGCCAAAAATGTCTGTTTTTGGAAACCAATTTTGGATGGGCAAAACAGTTTTGTAGAATTTTGGTTTTTGAACGCTCATTGTGTGTCAACTCATTACGTAAAAGTAATTGCACTCATAATCGTATTGAACTTGCTAACAAACAACAAAATTTCCTCGTTCTTTCAATCACACTGCATAAAAATTCATTTTGTGCCACATGGGATACAGTTTTTTTCGAGTGGTTTCCTCCTTGACCCGATATTAGGAGATTTTCGATCATTGTCTGAATTTCAAGGACAATATTGCCAACGTAATTTCAGATGTTTGCTCAAGCTTTTGCACTTTTTTTCCCAACAAATCTTTGCGAGATTTACGGATTAACGCTTTTTTGTTTGCAGATTAGCTTAAGCAGTTTATTGTGAAATTGCAAAATACGCGGTGCAATTGATTTGGGTTTGGGTTATTTGTGTGTGAGAAATTTTATGTTTTAGGGACCGAAATATACTTGGGTGAAATTGGGTATTTTTCTGGGAGCGAAATTTTGGACAGGGGCCAATTCCGAAACTAGAAAAGAGACAAGCTAGGTGATTCTATTGAAAAGCAAACTTAAAAGTAATAAATATTCTTATTTGAATATGATTTTCACCCATTAGTTAACTTAGCACTTGATTTACCACTTGAAATAGCACCTACCACTAGGGTTCAAACGGGATCCCGATCCCGATCCCGGATCCCGTGAAATTCCGGGATTTACCAGTCCCGATCCCGATCCCGATCCCGAAACCCCAATCCCGATCCCGATCCCGATCCCGAAATCTCAAAAATACCAATCCCGATCCCGATCCCGATCCCGAAAGTTTTCAAATCCCGATCCCGATCCCGAGAAACTCCCAAGTCCGGGATCCCGATCCCGGAAAAATTAGTGGAAATTAAAAAAAGTGAAATAATGACGTTTTTGCATGCAAAAAAGTGGATGCAAACCCCCAGCGTCAATTTTTTGCCACTTTTCTGGCATCCAACAGTGTTTTGAGACCTTTATGAACAACTGTGAATGCCAGAAAAATGGCCAAAATCTCTATCCCTAGAACCCAATCCCGATCCCGGAAAAATGCCTATCCCAATCCCGATCCCGATCCCGTGACCCCAATCCCGGCCAATCCCGATCCCGATCCCGATCCCGAAATCTCAAAAACCAATCCCGATCCCGATCCCGATCCCGAAACCCCAATCCCGATCCCGATCCCGATCCCGAAATCTCAAAAAGTGAATCCCGATCCCGATCCCGATCCCGAAAAGTCAATCCCGTTTGAACCCTACCTACCACTGCTTTGTCACTTATACCTTTGCGGAATCGAGTCTGAAAAATGCCGACATGTTGAGGTAGTGGACTGCACAGTTGTTAAAACGTATTTTCATTTAATCGAAAAATACGTATACTTAAGTAATGAGTAAATACGTTTCCGAAAAAATATCAGTATTCACCTTTACGCGTACTTTTTTTAAAGTACACGAGTACAGAAAACGTAAAACGAAAAATTAATGGGGTGGAAAAAGCAAAAACTGACAGCAAATTGAAATGACTGCAGAAATGATCGAAGTTGCGTTACACATAGTCAGCTTTTACGCGGTGTAAAAGTAAAAAAAATACTTTACGTTTAGGTTTACTCTAAAAAAGGTACGGTACATTTAACAACTCTGTTGGACTGGGCTCAATTCCGCAAGTTGAGAATTAAAAAATTTAAGTCAGTAGTAAAAACTTAAAAAGTAAGTTATGTAAAAGTTAAAAGAAAGTAAATTTATAGGTGAAAGGTTTGAATAGAATAGGTTTGAATAGGTTTACTTTTTTACTTCTCAAATAAAAATTATTGTCTAACTTCTCCACTTGCGGAATTGTAACTTGATGTGCCATTTTGAACCCGACACTTACACACATAATTTGTATTTATTCATGCAGAAATGAGCTGAGAATTTTAGAATGCATCTTGACTAGAATGCAAATCATTCAAGCTTCATTTGTTTTTAAATTTATTTTCAGAGACGAGTATTTTTCGTCCATTATACATTGTTAAACTTTTGGTGCCTTTTAAAATGAAACGTTTTTTTTTTAGAGAAATAGAGAAAAGATCAAAGTGGGTGTTTATACGGATCATTTAGCTTTGTAGTTTTTTTATGGCGGCGGCAAAATTCTTTGATTTTAATGGAATTTTATTGAACTTTTGCCAGGTGAAGGGTCAGGTGGAAAATATATGTTTTTATATACCATTACATTTTTCCCTTGAAATGCTGCCGATTCAAAATGTTTTTTTTCGGCCACCAATCAGCATAATAAAATTAAAGCTTAAGCATCTCCGAAAATTGAGAATACCATAAATCTGTTTTGAATACATTTGAGTTGACCAGAATGAATGATTTTTGAATGCCAGTTGACTGATTCCTTATTATGGCAAACTCAAATGTGTTCAAAACAAATTTATGAGTTTCCGAAGTTTCGGCGGCGTACTCATGTGTGCAGCGCCGTTTTTTTTCTTCAAACTACTCAATTAAAATACCTGATGTTTATGCAACGTGTAATTTATAATCCAAAATATAAAATGCGTTCCATTCATTGCGTAACAATGCTTTGGATGTAACTGTATATTTTACGCGTGTAAATGTTGACTATTTGTGCATGACTAATGGACACTTCAATCAAATATTGAAACGAACGTGTATTTACAAACATTTGAATATGCATTTATGTGCATTCATTCACATTAAATTCAGACATTTGATTGGGATCAAATTACATAATTTCCAAATTAGTGAACGTGAAATTTGATTGAAAATTATTGGTTGAATGGGGGAATTTTCCAAATTGGGGGCTATCGATGTAATTTCAGGCGTCAAATTTTTAAATTTTTGCCCCCAAATTTTGCAGACGTCCTCCGGCAATTGGTGACGTCATCGCAGCGCGATTTGCACTCGATGTTTTCCACGACTTATGGCGGATTTTACACGAGAAATTCGGCGATTTTCGGGCAATTTTTCGATAATTTGACAGAATATTTGACGGCGGGCAGCCCGCAGCCATCGGTTGGTGAAGGTTTCTTTTTGACCCTTTTAAGCCACGTTTTTTATGCTACATGTGACGTTTCTGAAGCCACGTTTTTACGCTACCTGTGACGGTTTACGGTTGACATTTGATATACCTAGGATGACATGTCACCGAGGGTTACGTAGATTTGGACCCCCGCGGGGGTTCATATAGATAGTAAATCGCTCGTCCGGAGGGATAGATAACTGAAAAAATTTATTTGCTTTTTTTGGGTGGGGGGTTCGCGGGTGTTCAATATATGGGCTTTTCCAGAGTATAGAAGGAAAAAAGAGAAACAAATCGCTAAAAGTAGGTGAAAAATAGGTACCGTATTACCTCGAAATACCCCCATGGAGGTTTATTATTTCGCCAGCAAAATTTGAGGGGGGGTTAATTCAAGGGGGGGGGGGTTATTCGAGGGGGGTTTTATTATTTCGCCAGACATTTTCGTGAAATTCGTACTAAAGAATATCCCTTTTCTTACACAAAAACGGTAATAAATGTGAGAAAATAGGTCATATTGGGGCTATAGATGTACATCTGTACACAAATGAGCGTATAAGTGTAGCTGCGATGCAAATAAGTAATAATAAATACATCATGTACATAGTATACATGATGTACATCATTCCGGAGGGGGGTATTTCGAGGGGGGGGGGGTTATTATTTCCCCAGCCCATTTTGAGGGGGGTTAATTCGAGGGGGGGGGGGGGGTCAATTCAAGGGGGGGGGGGATAATTCGAGGTAATACGGTATATAAGCATATTATATAAATAGTACACAAATAGTTTAAAATAGGCAATGAAACCATGAAATAGCGAAGTGAAAAACTATAAAATGGTGCGAAAATTAGCGATGAGCGAAAATGAGCGAAAATTGGGGTCAAAATTTGTCAAAAATCGCTTCAAAAACCCTCGAATAAACCCCCCCTCAAATTTTGCTGGCGAAATAATAAACCCCCATGGGGTTATTTCGAGGTAATACGGTAAATATTTTTTATATTAAGGAGCCAACATGTTTTTCAGGCATCGGTTGACAGTTTCTACACTCTGCTGTTCCAACGAATGCTGCAAATCATGCACCCCCAATACAAATTGGACGCAAATTATATGCCCTGTGCGCAGAAACTGTTGCAGGTTGGTTCGGACAAGGTTCATTGTTTATTGGTTTAAACGCAACTACGTGCCCATGCACCTAGGTACACGGCACTGTTTCGAGCTGCACCCTGAAAGTTTTTTCAAAAAAATCCTACCTCTGCGACAAAATGAAAAAATGTAGATATGAAAGACATAAAAAAGTGATCACAGTCAATTTTTTACAATTTTTTAAGCGGCGTTTACACTGACACGTGTGACGACAAAAACTTTTTGGGCTTTCAACTTTCTTTATGTCACGAAAATTGAATAATTGTTGTGTCTGACACCTAGATCTCGATCACTCTTTCTGCCTAGGACAAACATAAATTTTTATATATGACGTTATCATACACAATAAAACGAAACAAAATTTTTGTCGTCACAGGTTGTCGGTTCGAGTTGTTCCCGGGAGCCTCGTTAACGAGGCTCCCGGGAACAACTCGAACCGACAACTTGTGACGACAAATTTTCTTGTTTGTTTTATTGTGTATGATCACATCATATATAAAAATTTATGTTTGTCCTAGGCAAAAAGAGTGATCGAGATCTAGGTATCTGACACAACAAATATTCAATTTTCGTCACATAACGAAAGTTGAAAGCCCAAAAAAATTTTGTCGTCACACGTGTCAGTGTAAACGCAGCTTTACAAAAATGTTTCTTATACCGCAAATCCTCGAAAAAAAACCCTCGAATAACCCCCCTTGAATAACCACCCCCTGTTTACGAGGTGAGGAAAAAATGACTCCCCCCTCGGACCCCCCCCTCCGGATGAAAAGGATACAATACAAAAATGCAAACCAATATTAGCCTACCACAGCGACAGGACAGCAGATATTTACATGATGTGTACACATCTTTTCGTTGTTGGACAGTTAAATTCCTGAATTACATGAGTTGACAGACTGCATCCGTACAATGAATTAAGTCTGAGTTTTCTGAGGAAAAAATAAGTCCACCCCTCGAATAACTCCCCTGGGGTCTTATTCGAGGATTTAGGGTATTCCCAAAAATCTTAACTGAAATCTGGCGAACATTTCCAGGCGCCCTCTTCAAACCTGGCGCCATTTGGCATAGCGCCAGAAAATACTCGCCGCCAATTGGGACGGGCCCTTGGCGCGGCGAGGCAACTTAGTGTGGGATTGAAAGTTGCGAAAGATGTCACTAGAAGGATTTTGGAGGTGTGTTATACTTTGGGTAAATGTTATGCACACTAGTTGATGGTGCAAGTTCCGAAGTTGATAAATTTGTTTTGAACACATTTGAGTTTACCGGAATGGCGGGTATGTATGTCAACTGCTTTTGATGTATAAAAAAGTTCGCTGAACTCAAATGTGTTTAAAACAGATTTATGAACTTTGAAAATGTCGGCTGTCAAATGGTGTGCGTACCACCAATGGAAATGTTCCTTTTTGGCGCGGGAATTTATCTAACTTTTGAGAAAATATGTTTAAGTTGTCGTTTTTATCACCAAAATTGGGTTTTAATTATGTTGTTATGTGGTTTGAATAATTGTTTTCATGCAGTCGAATTGTTTTTACTGATTAGAGCTCCTAAATATTCATTCTACTAGTCATTTTTAAGTGTATTTTTCATCAAAATTTGGCATATTCATATCCGTGAAATGCGCGTGTAAGGCGACATTACTTTATATATCACACAAAATCGTTTGGTATTTGATTTTTAGCGATTTTCTGAACCGTGATGAAATAAAATCAGGCTGTTTTGATAAAACGGCACGCGTCAAAATCTGTTACACTATTTCATTGCGGTTTGGAATTTTTTCCACATAAAATGTGTAAACGAGCGTGAAATTCTACCCTCCCTGTGCCTAATTTGAATCAATTTCAATTCAAATTAATTTAATTGAAATTGAGAGCCGGTATAAATTTTTGTAGCTTTACATTGGAACAATTTTCCTTTCATTAAATCTATGTCAAATTTCAAATTATGGTAAACGTGGGGGGGGGGGTTCTTTTGATTTTAAAATGATAAATATTTTATGCACAACTAGACTATAATCTTTAGATTGGACACTGTCAACTAAAAAATATAATGATGTCAAGTGTATATTTACTTTTTCAATTGAAATTGTGACATTCTCAACTGGAAATAACTCACGAATTTCGTCATTTCACAATTGACAAATAGTTGCTTTCACATTTTGCTTTGCAAAATAACTACACAAACTTTTTTAATATTTACAGTAAAAAGACTATTCGCAAATTCAGTGAGTCAACCGTTTAAAAAAGTGGAAAAACTATAGCCTTAGGTTTAACGGAAAATGATTTATTGGGAGTGTCGCGTGCGGCGCCCGCCCAGACCAAAACTTTTGGCTCCAAATAGAGATGGAAAATTGGCCCCACACACTAGTTTTCAGCGGAAATTTTCAAAACTCATAAATATGCTCTGAACGCATTTGAGTTTACCTGAATGGTGTGACTGTCAACTGCAGTTGACGGAGGTAAAAAAAGCTATTGTGACTCAAACGCAATAATAGTTGGTTTATGCGTTTTCAAAATTTCGGTTAAAAAGTACGTGGTGTGCGTCGGCACGTTGACACCAAAATGACGCAAAATTCACATGCAAATGCAAGTTTTGCAATATAATAACTGCATCTTTTGATGCTTGGAAAACTTTCAATTTGATTACATTGCAATGATTATCTCAATTTCCATTTGCAAACAAATGAGTTTGCAGAGAGGAAATTCAAACTTTATACATATTTTTCCGCTACGTTATTAGCACCACTATTAGTCAGTGCATCAGATAAATTACATACTATTTAAGATATTTTATCGTCCAGACTTGAATGCGGACTTTTTTCGACGCCAAAAATTCCGTCGTGCGTTTTTGAACCAATTTTCTGTATTTTGTAAGATAAATAAACGCCAACCACAAAATTATTTTGTACAAAATTTCAAAAATGTCAAATTCACTTTAGGGCGGGGGGGGGGTAATCTTCATCTGTATGTAATCTGAGTAGTTCTAGGGGTATTTTTATAGTCCATTTCCCAATTTGTGTCATGTTTACTTGTTTCTACGTCAAAAACTTTTTTGATGCTCATATTTATGGTGGGTGTTTTCTGCAAAAATACGTTTACACAGAAGTGTAACAATGTTCTTAGTGTTATTTGACTGCGTTTTTTAAGGTTCAAGTTATTTTTTTATTGAACCACTTGAATTTTAATTTGAAGGGGGTCGGTATTTGCACTGTAGATACTTGAAATCATGAGTTCTTGTTCACTTCTTGTGGATTTTAGTTTTTTTTGTTGAAAATATTCACACATTTAATTGTGTGGCAAAAGAACAAAGTATTGGGGGTATGGGAAAACAAATCAATATCTAGAGAAATGCAGCCATTTATACAATTTCAAATAACCCCTTCCTCCATGCTTTAAAATAAAAATAAATAAATAAATAAACATGAGCCCCACAAAATTGAGTGTTTACAAAATTACCATAATCACAATTCAGCTACAGTAACCCTCAAATTATACCCCCACCCCCATTTCAGGTTTCCCTCCCGCCGGTCTGCACCAAAGGTCTCATGCGCATGGTTTACTGCGGCAGATGTTTACCGAAGCATTTGAATACGAAA
The DNA here is from genome assembly GCA_964036195.1 of Sphaerolaimus hirsutus. NCBI lineage: Eukaryota > Metazoa > Nematoda > Chromadorea > Monhysterida > Sphaerolaimidae > Sphaerolaimus > Sphaerolaimus hirsutus. The sequence goes on along the minus strand of OZ038459.1, from coordinate 5,082,708 downwards.
AACGACCAGAAAACATCCACGCTGCGCCCGTGCACCGATTTTTGCTTGAATGTCGCTAAAGGATGTCTAGCGGAGCATGCGGATTTGGATGGGGATTGGAGTAACTTTGTGGGTCGGTTTTTTGGAGGTGTTTTTTGTGATTTTGTTGTGGGAGTTATTGTTTTGCAGAGCCTTTTTTGCGAATGCTGAATTACGCATGCATATATCGCGCACACTCGTTTTTTTGCCAGTAAACTAAAAGATTAGGTAAACTCATGAATCAACTTTGAATGGCGTTCAAGTTTACCTGAACTAAGTGTTCGTCAACTACAGTTTATGGTGAGTAAAAACAACCTATCCCGGTAAACTCAAATAATTTCATAGCTTATTTATGAGTTTACTAAATTGTTTACATTTCATTGGTAAATTATTGTGTGCGGCGACATTCAGACACATCTAAAGTATTATATAATAACATTAATTGCCCCAACAATCCAACGATGTTTCCTCACTGTAATTATCGCGTCACCCCACATAGATACCAAAGTGTAATAACGGTTAGTACAGTAAAACGGGACATTTTACCTTCTGAAGCGCAGTGCATTTGATCAGTGATGGAAAATGCGCCATTTACACGGCGCTGGTGCGCCGAAAAAAAACCCATCAGAAAGAAATTATCAACTACCGTAATTCCTCGAATAGGTCCCCAGGGGAATTGATTTTTCGTCAGACATTTTTGACTGGGGAGTTATTCAGGGGGGGGGGTCGGTGGGATAAGTAATGTTTTAGTCAAAAGTATCGGTAAAATGCATGATAAATTTCTTACCCGAAGGGGGTTCAATTAGTTCCATAACTCCAATGAGTCTGAATATGAAGCCCATAATTCAAGCAATTGAACCAACATTTAACATCAGTTTCTAAGGAATACACGTTTTTAGACAATAAATGCATCAAAAACGTTTTTATATATATGACAACTTCCCATCCCTCAAATAGCGGGGGGGGGGTATTCGAGCAGGAGTTATTTTTCCTCTTGTGCTAATGAGAGTTATTCGGGGGGGGGGCTTACGGTAGTTTTTCATTTCCTCACTATGAATGTCATAATTTTTGTCGACGCCAACGCCAAAATGCGCCATGGCGCCATTTTATTTCTAAATAGCCGCGTAGCACTGTAATCAGCTGCTCCGTGATTACTACCTTTCAGAGTTCCGACTTTCCATTTCACAAGTCATGCAAACAGAACAGAACACATGCTCGTAAGTGCAGGGTGTAGTACACTTATTATTGCAGGGTGGTTCATTTTTAGGGGCTGAATATAGTGTCATAAATAATGGATCACCCTGTAATTTAGCTTTGTGCCTTCCATTCAGCCGTGCAGATTACTATTTTGCTTTTCAATATTGTGAGACTAAGACTGAAAGTATGGGAATTGAAATTTGTGCTATTCTGATGTTTTGAGGGGGGTGTGAAGCGCATTTGAAACCGATTTTTGGGGGTCATGTTGTGTTGAAAAATGATTTTGTACTTTCAGGGTTTCTGAACCTTTAAAAATCATCAAGTGCTATTTTATGAACTTTTTATCCCGCAAAATTTTTGTGTGGAAAATGCATTTTGTGCATAAATACATTGCTCAGCATAAATCAGCTCAACTAAACACTTTTAGTGCAACTTGTATTACAATCCATTAGCAAACATTTGTGAACTGTGGTTCGGTGCAATATTGCATTCTGTGTGTTCAAATCCCAGGTGGATTTTCCTAGTGAAACATGATTAATGATAGTTTTGTACACATTATGATGTGTGCAACAGATGATAAATGTTGCTTGTTGTTGTGATGTTCTGTAGTGGTTACTGTACTTTCTTGAATAATCTCCCAGATTTGTCATTTTTAAAATGTACATGCATTATTGTAATGAAAAGTCTTTGGAAACTAGTTTTCATACCTTCAATTTTAAAATTGAATTTTGGTATCCGTTCATTATTCAAGAAAATACATTACTATGAAATAATGCTTTTGCATTATCATATAACCACGATTCATGAAACTGCACAAACCAAGAAAATAAGCTTATGAAATGAATGCATGCATCATGCTTCTATCATCATGGGAACACACATTTCTGTTCAAATGAACTTTGAATCAACTCAGTGTAATTGTGAACTTGTGTGATTGTCTAATGAAAGGGGCCGCCGTTCAAGTTTGACATTTTAGCTTTGAAATTTGATGAAGCTTGAAGTTTCATTGAATTGACTTGGCAATTGCGAGGTATGAAGCCTGATTTCTGGCAGTAATACAGCTCATGCATTCTGAGTATATTTATTTATGCATGTGTATTTATGTGAGATAGTGGCTGGATGTTTGTGTATGACTTGACAAGAAGACTTTCAGTTGCAAGAAATTAATGAAATGTTTACTAGTTGGGCTCTTTGGGGAAACTGTTCTTCAATGACTACTTAAAAACTATTTACAAGATGATTTAATGTGGTCACTTTTTGTCAATGAAATGTGATGATATATTTATTTTCTCAGTGTGTGACACCAACTTCCCACCCAGGGTTTAGTCTCTTTCCTTCCATACATTTGTAAAGTATAAAATCATACATGTTCCATCAGATTTAATAGCCCATGGATCTTGTATACTATCTAGTATTTACTATTATCTACTAGATATGCATTTAAAGCATAAGCAGTAGCAATATTGACTAATGTTAAGTGTTCAAGATAAAATGGCTAAATGATAGCATGAAATAAAAGGTATCATTATGCATTAGCGTTTCTGCTAAGATGCATTGTGAATTGGGTATATAAATGTAAATATCTATGGTGTGCACACAAATTCATGCCACTATGCACTTGTATGCAGATTATGATATTAGTTGCAGAAATTTGAAGTCACACAATAGAAAGTAGTGTATCATGGTACTTACAAGGTGATAAAGCATTTCCTGTGATCTTAGAATGGTCGTTTAGTTTTGTAATGTGCATGTATTTATATCTGGGAATTTTATGGTGGGGGTTTCATTTGACATCGAGGGATAATCAATGTAGCAATTTTCCATTTTTGGCTTAACTGTTTCAAGTTAAGTGACGCTATGTTATGTGACATTTATTACGCGAAATTTTGTAAAATTTTGAGATGACACTTTACTGCATTGAAACTTAGCCCAGTCTGCCCATAAAATATTTATGGTTAATGACCTAGTACACATTCATACACACAGTTAAGAACGTTTTCACGTCATAATTTAAATCGAAGTGTCAATCAAATGATTAATGTGTATCTAATTATGCTGAAAGACACCTACCATAAACTGCAAATTTCCCCCTATCCCCGATCCCGAAAAATACATTTTAAGGAAATTTGAAAAAATTATTTATTCATTTCACAATTCACAAAGAAAAATTGATGGAATTTAAAACGCCTCGGACTTTTTTGCGACGATATTTTCCATTTTGATAACAAAAATGCCATTCGCCCCATGGGATGTTAATGTGATAGGTTACGGTAGTCATGCATAGTTATCACAATGATAAAATGTTAAGAATCAATTATTTATGATTCCACGCGTCGAATGAATAGACATTGAAGGGGATGTTTTTAAATCTTTACCTTTGGAACATGGCGACATTTCAGGATTTCTTTCATAAAAAATCTGTCAAAAGTTCTTTGATGTATTTAAATTTTTTCTGAAGATGTAGAATTTTCGTAGAAAAGTGGGGTTTTGTGAAAAAGTGGAAAAAAATTTTGTCGGTGCCTTTCATCGAAAGTTTTGGAGACGCGTTTTTTTCAATTGAAAGGAGCGTTTTCATTTTTTCTGTCTGTCGGCATTGTGCTTTGATGTCTAACGGCATAAATATCTCATAATGGCAGCTTTTAAAGTACTTTTCCTAGCAAATTCAGAGGGAGTAACTTTTGACTTTTTGCACACTTTTTTTCGGTTAAAAATACACTACATTTTTATCACAATGCGTTCTGTCATTTTAGAAAGTAATGAATCATGATAAATAGTAAATGTGCACTTTAAGGTTGCTAGTTAGCTACATATCTCCCATGGATATGATGTTGTAGAATAGACATTTTGGGATTTGTAAAAGCCAGCGTAAAAGGATATTTGAAAACGTTTGGTTTGATAAAAAAAGTGCCGTTCATAATATTTGCCATTAAATTATTGGCCTTTCACACGAGACACTTTATAAATACTGTAAATACATTGCAAATTCATACAGCGATTTTAAGCGTTTTACCAGAATGGATTACTTTTGATCTGATCCATTAGTTGACAGACTCATTCCGGTCAACCCAAATGTGTTCAAAACAGATTGATCAATATTGGAAATTTCAGTTGTCAACTAGTGTGTGTGGGACCGAAATAATTTGTTTGGAATTCAGCGATTCTGGTGCCGATCGCGAAAATTTTAATTGCCAATGCCTATCCCGAAAATTTTCAAATCCCAGTCCCGATCCCGATAAAAATCGTCTTGTCAAGAAAACCGCATTTTTCTGTGTATCCTAAAGCCGCGTGGACAACAAACTATCAATTCCGTATTGTGTGTTTTGTGGGTCAAACAGGGATGTCCACTCAAAATAAACAAATATTCCACCCATAAATAAAGAAACTGTTTTTGATACACACTGTAAATACTCAGACGTGTCATAAATACAATAGTGGGAGTGGTTTAAACTACTATGATTATTCATTGTTATTTTATAGTAAGGCACCTACTTTAATGTTTTTTTTTGCGATTTTGTCTAGTAGAAAATATTCATTCAAAATCGGAATCTGATACGTCGAGATAGTGCCGAATTTCCAAAAATTGAATTTACAGCCTGGCGTCTGTGCACCCAACCAAAGTATGGAACTTAAGTCCATCCATTTAGATAGCTTTTGGCATCGTTCCATGACACATTGCCCAAATCTGCACAGTAAACAACTTGATTTGTTTGATCAAGCGTTGAAAATGTTGACACGAGTTTGGAGACTTGAGGATTTATGTGTCACTTACTTTGACACACCCTGTAAATACATTGTGTTCAATGTTTAAATAGCTAGACAATACAATATAAATGAAGGGGGGCCATGGAAATGTTTTTCGCAAGTCCATTTTACATGGGTCACTAATTTTTGACCCGATCGCTATGTTTATTGTATTTAATCGAAGCGGATTTGTTTTTGTGCACCATTGCAATTAGATGGTGGCAGTTAATTGATGGGTAAATGTTGGGTGAAAGCTGGTTTGTTTATAAGCTGATTTTGCGGTCTGGGGTGTTAATTTTTGACATCTGTTTTTACTGTGCATCATTCATTTCTGTACATTCAGATAAATATTATGGGAGGGGAATGTCTCTTCAAAAATGTTTCTTTGGCGTTTTGGTTTCAACAATATTTCTTATCGAATCTATCAAAATCCACAAGTTTTCGTGAAAATCTGGAACTAGCTTTTATTTGGCCATTTTATAGAAAGTGTCATTATGTCAACTGAAAATCAACAAATAATTTCATAGAGGGTGATATGCGCTAAAACCATTTCACAGCTTAAATTTCTTGACCAAATTCAAAATCTCACGCTGTGCTTAATGAGGCCACTCACTAGTGTTGGATTGTTGACTCGACTCGAAATGCATGACTCCCAGAATTGACTGCCTGAATCATAACTGAGTACTGGCGGTAATCTGGCCCCCTTGTAAGTGTCATGTAAAGCGTAAAATAAAATGACAAAGTAAGGCTTTTATTACTGAACTTTTGACATTCATTTACTTTTAAAATATGCAGTAATTGCAGTTCATTCTAAAATGGGACATGAAAATTGAAAAAATAGTTGTTTCAAGCTAGAATATTGCCTCGAAAATAGGCGTAGCCATAAATACAAAAGTATTCCCAGAATTATTGACAAGTGTTGCTACTCCGGGATCTTAAGTGAACACTGTCTGAAAAATAACAAAACCCAATACTTGATCTCTCCAAAACCCGAAATTAAAATCCATTCTTAAGCCGATAAAATTTCCCACTACTAGCTCCCAAAATTGGGTGCAAAATGATGCTAGTGCATCCTTGGCGCATGATTGACTTAAAGTGGTTTGGTAGCTCGTTCGAAATAATCCACTTTGTGGAGTGTTTGTCACATTTTGACTATTTTCGCACTGAGTCACGCTTCATTGTTGATTGTGAAGGGCTGCAAATTTGACTGTCGGTTTATTTGGGGGTGGGGGTTAGATGTGAAATTGTGGTTGAATTTTTGCATGTGCTACGATGGGGCATTTAATTGGAATTGAAATTAAACCATTGTGATGTTTGTGATGTGGAAACAAAAAATGCCAGCCGCCGGCAAAACTCGTTGTTTTGTGTGTGCAAAAACACATTGCAAAATCTTGAATCAAACGTGAATAAAAAAACGAAATTTAGGTATACTCGTCGGACATCACACTTAGTATGGAAACCTACAATAACCCATCTGAATAATGAACCAAAATAATGAACCAAAATGTCTTTTCATCATATTATTTTGTTTTTACTATGTAATAATTTATTACGAAATTTACACAAGATTTTATTCAGTAAATTATGGTAGGATTCTGCACATACTTTGCGGTCGCCGAGTATAACCTGAACGCTTTTACGTTTTCGCGAGACCACAAAACAAACAAACAGACAAAAAAGCAAGCAACAAAAACGACAAAAAGTCCCTCAAACAACCCCCGAAATCACACTTCCCTCAAACAACCCCCCCCCCCACCCTCACAGACTCCCTAACGGCTCTATTATCGCGCCTCACGGGCCCCTTCAACCTGTACGGCGTCATGTCCGGCGTGGCCGTCGAGCTGTCCGACGCCATCATGAACTTCCAGCACAAATCTGCCGAGGTTTCGAAGAGCGTTTTCGATGCGTGCGGGGTGCCCCCCACCGCGCCTGTGGGAGCCTCTTTGGGGGTGCCTCCCAATGGTGTGGGGTCGTTTAGGTTGAGGAGAGAGGTTGCGGGAGGTTGGCTTTGGAGGGGGTTTTATTTGGGGGGGGGGGGTTACGGAGTAAAATGTCAGGTAAAATAGGTAGTTGCACTGTAAAATGGTGAATGTCTTGCAAAGTGTCAAAGGTCATGTAAAATGCCCTGAAAAAAAAATTGTCATGCAAAATGTTAAATGTTAAATGTCATGCAAACAGTCAAAAGTCATGCTAAATGACAAGAGTCATGCAAAGTGTCAAAAGTCATGGAAAATGTAATGAAAAATGTCAAATGCCCTGAAAAAAATTAAATGTCATGCAAACTGCCAAAATTCGTGTAAGATGGCAGATGTTATGAAAAATGTTAAATGACTGGTAAAACAATAAAATAAAATGTGACATTCTGCAGGGTATTTTACAGGGTATGGGAATGGCCCCCGCTTCACAATCTCAAAACCCCCTTTCAGCGCACCCCTCCCAATTATCTCCAAATGGCGGTTACAAATCGAAGTTGGAATCGATCTCACTCGACTTATCCGAGCATTTGGCCAAAACCAAGGGGGTTTGGAGGGCGCTACCGTATTCTTTGTGCAGCGACAGGGGTTACGGTAATTTGGTTGGAGACGAGAATAACTGTTGGAATGGAACCAGTGTTTCTCCGTGAGTTGACCGATTTGTGTGTTTTTTCTGATGGTTGGGGTTTTGTGATAAATTATGGCTAAAAAATTAGGTATAATATTTACAAATGCCAAATTTACACATGGACATTCCTGCAGCTCTAATTCCGTGAAGTTCAAATTTTACTTTAAAAAATCGCGCAAAATTGTAAAAAATCCAGTCCTCCCATGTCGCACAATTCAAACAGTGACTTTAAACATGTAACCCTACAAAAACCCTACCCCTCCTCGCTCAGATACACCCTACCCCTAACCGGCGACGGTTTGGTAAATCAGGCTGCAAATCCCGAAGTGCCCCTACTGCCGCAGCCCTCAAATAAAGTCACCAGTCAAATTTTGCGCCTACGCGCCGCCACGGAACGCATAAAATCCGCTCAAAAGGGCCACCCGGCATTGACCAGCGGTTTGATGGACAGTGGCGGGAAATTTGAGCCTTTCGAGGCGCATAAAAATGCACCGGTGGGCGGAAATCGGGTACAGGGTGGTTCAGTTGCCAGGGGTTCTGGTGGAGTTCCCCGAGGAGTTGACAGAGAGTTGCCTGGAAGTGCGAGTTCTGGTGGATTGAGGTGCGGTTTGGGTTTGGGTTTTTTGGTCTCGATCTCGTTATCGTTTTTGATTGATTTAGATTGTTGATTGGTTTGGAATGTGGCCAATTTAGATTTTTTGGGTTGCCTGAGAAGTGATATTTCAGTGTTAGGTGTTTAATGTGGTAAGGTGTTTATACTCCAGTGACAGAAGACCTTGCACGCTGGAAGCGTGCCAACGATATTTGACGCATGCGATTCTTATTCAAATAATTCATTCTCACAGACGTTCGCACTACCAGCCGAAAAGCGATTTAGAAGGCAGCGGGCATATGCAACCCGTTGCCGGACCGTATTCGATGGATTACGGTACGGGCAACACTTACGGTATAGGTTACGGTACACGTCAGGGCGGTGGCAGCTTTCAACATAACCAATTGTGGCCCAATTCGTTGGGCACTGGCACGAGGCATGGATACAATAGGCAAAATTACGGTGCGGTATTTGAGGGCAGTGGTGTTGGCCCATTGCCAAGTCCACATTCACAAGCTGGGCAACACGTGGATTTGGAGGTGAGATTCTGTTTGTTTTTTAAAAATGTTTTTTTAACAAAGTCGAAAACGCTTTGCGTCGACGTCCGGGTATACCGTATTTCCTCGAAATAACTCCAGGTGGTTTAGCATATCTCCAGCAAATTTCGAGGGGGGGGCTTATTCGAGGGAGGTATTATTTCGTTAGAAATTTTCGTGAAGAGTCGTAGTAACGAGTAGGCTTTATACACTGATAATTAATGTGACCAAACAGGATATATTTGGACATAAATATATACATAATAATGTATTATCTACACAAACTAGTATTTTGTAGCCGCGATGCCAATCGTCATCAGTTAACACATGATGTACATTGCTGTACATTATTCCAGACGGAGGGTATTTCAAGCGGGGTTTTCCCTCAGCTCGCTCAGAACTGGGGGCAGGGCCGTATCCAGCGGGGGCGGGGGGGGGGCTGCAGCCCCCCCTCCCGGGGCGAGACCAGAAAGTGACCGGAAAATTCGATTTTTTCAACGTCAGCATAAAAAATTTTGCGCGCAAGCGCGCATTCTTCACCAGACATAACGTATATTGTCATCCGATTTGCTCCATGTGACCGCAAATCGTTGTAAATACACTCAATGTTGTTTTTTTGGTGTTTTGTATGTATATTTACATACATATACAGCGTTCCATGGCGCTGACACCAACGCCAATGGCGCCATGGCGTGGCGCCTACTAAAGGCGCCAGCACCATGGCGCCATTTCGCCACTATGTAGGTAAAATTTTAGGGGGGGGCTGAGCCCCCCCCCCCTCGCCGGCCTGCGTAAACAAGCAGCCCCCCCCGCTCAAAAATCCTGTATACGTCCCTGACTGGGGGCATTATTCGAGGAAATACAATACATTTTTAATACATGACTTTGGCCTTATTTGTGTGATACCTATTTATATACCCAGTTACCTTCCAAATGTGGGTACGTCTTCTTGTCAACATAATTGACAGTTAAAGTGACAAAATTCATCTAAATTTGTTTTCCAGCCGCCCGGCAAGCAAGATTGTAACACCGACAATCCCGACGATGAAGACTGCGCCGGTGAAAATGCGGTAGCCGTTGAAGGTTCCGGTCTCGGTGCGTTTCCGGTACGCACTCCGATACGGCGACCTACCGTGTTCCGACCTCGGCCAGGCGGCACCGGTTCCCATACCGTAAGCGATACGGTAGAGGGTAGCGCGGATTACGGTACCGGTGGAAAGTTTCGCCCGACGTATGTGGGTACTGCGATTATACCTAGGCCGAATAATTACAACGGGTGAGTTTTTGGTGACTTCTAGTACTGCTAAAGCTGATTTGTGCATGCTAAAGCTAATTTACAAAATCATGTGTCAATCCCGCAAGTTGAGAAGTAATAAAAGCAATTTAGAAGTGAAAAGTAGAGAGTTAAAAGCAAAGCGAAAATCTAAAAACTAAAAAATGGGGCTGCAAATTGAAAAGCTAAAAAAATGAGAAGTAAAAATTTTTACTTCTTTAAAAAAATTTTTAGATCTCTCAACTTGCGTAATTCAACTGCATTTAAAAGTGTTTTCACGCCCATAAGTCAATATTTTTTATCGTTAGCATCAAATGACTTCAGCAAACTTGTTATGCAAATTCAGTTTTTTTACATGAAAAAGTGAAAGTTAAACATATGACCGATCTCTATCCACTCAATACAATGTGAAAAACCCGGTTAAAATGTTAAATGTAGTGTTTGACAACATCAAACCATTTACAATTCTTTCAGCCGACCCCTGGCACCGCAAGCTTCTGTTCCCAGGCATCCTGATACGGTATACGATTTGCCAGTCCAATTTGAGCCGCCGGTAGATCCGGTACCGGTGCGTACCGAAACCGTGACCCACAGTTCCTCGGTGCCGGAACCGGAAGAAACGGTTTCCAGTACGGTATTGGTGATTGATGTGAGCGAGAAACTTGGCAGTTTGGAGAGCACGACCAGACCCAATGATGCAAAGGTGGGTAAATGCTTTTAAGTGTTTATAAAGTAACATACCGTGTTTGCTTGAATAGTTCCCCCTCGAATAATTCCCTACTCGTATAATTCCCCCGTTATGAAATTCGTTCAATTTATTGCGCCCTATTTTAACAAAAATGGCACGTTATTGTGTTAATAAAGCATATTTCATGTAATAAGTTGATAGAAACATGCTTGAAGGTTTTGACGAAATAATAATCCCCCCCTAAAGTGGTTTTCCCTCCAAAAAAGTCTGACGAAATAATAATTCCCCAGGGGGATTATTCAAGCAAATACGGTATTTGCCGCAGTAAATTAACAACAAATTAAACTTAGTTTTCTCAACATTTTCAGTCGAATATTCCAACTACGGTGTTCGAAATCGACATGCAAACGATTGAGCATCGAGCAACGGGTGGCGATAAAACACGTACCGAAGTGCGACCGAAATTTGCCAATGGCGCTGTACGGTACCGGTATGGTATTGATTTTGCGGTATGGATTGTTGCATTTTGTGCGCTCGGTTTTGTTGCGAGAATACCGATATTGTGAGATTTTTGCCCATTCGAAATTAATATAGAATTGTCATGTGATCTTTTGTGGTTATTTAGCGTATTTTTCCGAATTTTATTCATCTTAAGTGATATTTAGTCTTATTTTTCTGTGTATTCGTGAATTGATTTAGTCATCGTTCACTGGCCGCGTTGAAATTTTTTTGGACTTTTGAAAATCGATTAAAAGTCACTTTTATTTTCACAGTGAACTTTGAATTCTACGCTGCAATCTGACCTAAAATTTATTATTTTTATCCGATATTAGATATGACATGAATTTGAAAAAGATACAATATCATTTTATAACACCTTCAACAGGTTAGATTGCTGTAAAGTACATATTTTTCTAGGATGTGATGACCCCAATAATTTCATAGTTATTTTCTACTTACGATTTTTTTGCATTTTAAATTTTGCTTCTTAGCGCGCTCAATTACGGGTCTAAAGTCTGTTTGCTGGATTTTTCTGTCATTTTTGTATTTTTTGTGTTTGGAAAGTTGGACTTCTCCATTGGAACTACAGGGGAATTTTTTTTACTTATTTACTGGAGCCAATATCACATATGGGAAAGTGACAAAAAATGTGATGAATTAAGTGGGGCAGGCCTGATACACGTGCCCGATACGCACATATGCCCGTTTTTTTCACTTGACACTTTTTCAAGTGATTTTCAGATATGAGTGAAGTGAAAAAAGTTTATTAATGTCATTGCGCAACTTTTTTTCACTTTACTCATATCTGAAAATCACTTGAAAAAGTGTCAAGTGAAAAAAAACGGGCATATGTGCGTATCGGGCACGTGTGCGTATCAGTGCACCCCCGAATTAAGTGTCATGTATATTTGTTCAGAAATTTACTTATCATTCATGGTTACCTGTCATTTGAACGTTTCTGACCACGTTCCAATTTTTTGTCACTTGTGGATATTGTCCGCGTATAAATTGAAAATGTGTAGAGGAAAAATCCACTTTTTCCTGCAGTGAAGAATGTGAAATGAAATTTTTTGTATTTATCTCGACGAAGTTTTAGTGGAGAAGTCCACTTTTCAATGTGGATGAGTGCTGTTGCCAGAATGTTGATTTTTTTTGTATTTTTATTGTATTTTGCAATTTTTGTTCTAAATTGTAATCACAACTTAAATCGCCATTTAAATCGGAATGTGTATAAATTCTTGCGGATAGTTTTTGAACCAACTTTAATCATAATCAAATCACTTTTTTCTTTTGTATTATCATTTTTTAAACATTTTTAGTCATTTAAACTGCCATCATATTGGTAACTGTTTTTTTAAACTTTGCAGATTTTTCTTTTACCTCCAAAACTGCAATAAACCCTGTAATAAGTAATGAAACTTCCATGTGAAGTTTCTTGGATTCTATTTTTTACAGTTAAGTTTTGTGAAATGTTTGGCAATTTTGATTGATTTTTATAATCGCCATTAATAGGTTTAGTAAAAAAAATTCCCATAGATTTTTAGAGCTCAAATTTGTATTCTATTGGTAAAATGTATAAATATATTTCAATTTCAAAGTAAAAATGCTTTTCATGCCTTTTGAAGATGATTGCTTGCTGATGATTTGTTGCATTTTTCCAGAGATTTTTCAAAATCACAAATTATATCAAAATTATTTGTATAATATATCCTGATTATAAACATTTTTGTTGAATGCTTGCTAATTATTTTATGTCTTACTTAATATTTTACAATACAATAATTTCCACATTTTGCTTGTGCATATGTATATAAATATGTATGTGCGTGTTCAGAAATCTCAAAATGAACTTGCATTGATAATGGCCATCGATTTTTTTCAAATTTAAAATTCAGTTGCCCATACGTCTGCATTTGCATAAAGTCGACGGACGTGTCAATATGCAATTTTGCTTCACTCAGCCGATTACGATATACCATTTATTTTTTCCCATGAACAACAGTGAACATCTTCACTTTTTATGCACTGCTTCACATAAATGATGTATTCAACAATAACAAGTTAAGAAGCAAAAATAGCCCTGAAAGAAAAAGCATACCTAGTCGTATTGACGCTTAATTTGATTTACCGTATTACCTCGAAATACCCCCATGGGGGTTTATTATTTCGCCAGCAAAATTTGATGGGGTATAATTCGAGGGGCGTTTATTATTTCGTCAGAAATTTTCCTAAGGATGGTAGTAATTAGTAGGCATTTGCGTACCCAAAACAGGTAATAAATGTGTCCAAACCGGATATATTTGGACATAAAAACGTAGATAGCTACACAAACTAGTCTGTGTAGCTGCAAGCTGCAAATTAACAGTAATATACATCATGTACATACATTGCCTACGTGATGTATTTATTACGTACATGACGTACATCATTCCGAAGGGGGGGGGTTAATTCGAGGTAATACGGTAATCGTTTAAAAAGAAAATTACCATTTTTATGAATACAAAATAGTATACCGAGTGGAGCGCATACTTTGCCCAGAACTAATTATTCCATAGGCCCTGCGCACACTAGTATTCACAGGAAATTTCGAAAACTCGTAAATGAGTTTCGAACGTGTTTGAGTTTTCCACAATAAGTCATTTTAATCTCCGTCAACTGTAGTTGACGGTCACCTCATGGTAGAAAACTGAAATTCGTCCTCAGCTGATTTGTGAGTTTTCGAAATTTCTTGTGAAAACTAGTGTGCGCAGGCACATAGTAATTGAGGAGTTTGGTTCCGTAACCCGTTAAGTGCAAAAGTGAAAAAAATTGAGTTAAGTGCGGATCTGACGTATATATATATATTTCTTCGTGATAGAAAAAAAATTTTCTCAATATCTCATACCGTTCCCGAGATACAGAGATAGCGTTTTTTGAAAAAAATGCAAGTTTGCATCCGAAACCCGTTATCTGCAGCCCAAAATAGGCGAGTTTGCACTCGAAACCCGTTATCTACAAAAAAAATTATCATTTTTTGCACCCGAAACTTGTTATCTGCAGAGAAAAAAGTTTGCATCCGAAACTCGTTAAGGATTTAGTATGGAGGTGTCAAAATCACCATACAAAAATGGAGTTTGCATCCGAAACTCGTTAAGGAAATCTGTACTGGTTTTTATGAATTTGCATCCGAAACTCGTTATCTGCAGGTGACTTTGCACCCGAAACTCGTTATCTGCAGGTGACTTTGCACCCGAAACTTGTTATCTGCAGGTGACTTTGCACTCGAAACTCGTTATCTCCACATGACTTTTTATTTGAATAACTCCACTTGTGAACATTTTTATGGAGTGGTGTTAGGGGCACCAAAATAGCGCCATTTCTATGGAGTGGATATAGGGGCACCAAAATAGTGCCATTTTTATGGAGTGGCATTAGGGGCACCAAAATAGTGCCATTTTCATGGAATGGTGCTAGGGGTGCCAAAATAGTGCCATTTTTATGGAGTGGTGCTAGGGGCACCAAAATAGTGCCATTTTTATGGAGTGGCATTAGGGGCACCAAAATAGTGCCATTTTCATGGAATGGTGCTAGGGGTGCCAAAATAGTGCCATTTTTATGGAGTGGTGCTAGGGGCACCAAAATAGTGCCATTTTCATGGAATGGTGCTAGGGGTGCCAAAATAGTGCCATTTTTATGGAGTGGCATTAGGGGCACCAAAATAGTGCCATTTTCATGGAATGGTGCTAGGGGTGCCAAAATAGTGCCATTTTTATGGAGTGGTGCTAGGGGCACCAAAATAGTGCCATTTTCATGGAATGGTGCTAGGGGTGCCAAAATAGTGCCATTTTTATGGAGTGGTGCTAGGGGCACCAAAATAGTGCCATTTTCATGGAATGGTGCTAGGGGTGCCAAAATAGTGCCATTTTGATGGAGTGGTGCTAGGGGCACCAAAATAGTGCCATTTTCATGGAGTGGTGCTAGGGGTGCCAAAATAGTGCCATTTTTGTTGGAGTGGTGCTAGGGGCACCAAAATAGTGCCATTTTTATGGAGTGGTGCTAGGGGCACCAAAATAGTGCCATTTTCATGGAGTGCTGCTAGGGGTGCCAAAATAGTGCCATTTTGATGGAGTGGTGCTAGGGGCACCAAAATAGTGCCATTTTCATGGAATGGTGCTAGGGGTGCCAAAATAGTGCCATTTTTATGGAGTGGTGCTAGGGGCACCAAAATAGTGCCATTTTCATGGAATGGTGCTAGGGGTGCCAAAATAGTGCCATTTTGATGGAGTGGTGCTAGGGGCACCAAAATAGTGCCATTTTCATGGAGTGGTGCTAGGGGTGCCAAAATAGTGCCATTTTTGTTGGAGTGGTGCTAGGGGCACCAAAATAGTGCCATTTTTATGGAGTGGTGCTAGGGGCACCAAAATAGTGCCATTTTCATGGAGTGCTGCTAGGGGTGCCAAAATAGTACCATTTTTATGGAGTGGTGCTAGGGGCACCAAAATAGTGCCATTTTCATGGAGTGGTGCTAGGGGTGCCAAAATAGTGCCATTTTTATGGAGTGGCATTAGGGGCACCAAAATAGTGCCATTTTCATGGAGTGCTGCTAGGGGTGCCAAAATAGTACCATTTTTATGGAGTGGTGCTAGGGGCACCAAAATAGTGCCATTTTCATGGAGTGGTGCTAGGGGTGCCAAAATAGTGCCATTTTTATGGAGTGGCATTAGGGGCACCAAAATAGTGCCATTTTCATGGAATGGTGCTAGGGGTGCCAAAATAGTGCCATTTTTATGGAGTGGTGCTAGGGGCACCAAAATAGTGCCATTTTCATGGAATGGTGCTAGGGGTGCCAAAATAGTGCCATTTTGATGGAGTGGTGCTAGGGGCACCAAAATAGTGCCATTTTCATGGAGTGGTGCTAGGGGTGCCAAAATAGTGCCATTTTTGTTGGAGTGGTGCTAGGGGCACCAAAATAGTGCCATTTTTATGGAGTGGTGCTAGGGGCACCAAAATAGTGCCATTTTCATGGAATGATGCTTGGGGCGCCAAAATAGTGCCATTTTTATGGAGTGGTGCTAGGGGCATCAAAATAGTGCCATTTTTATGGAGTGGTGTTAGGGGCACCAAAATCATGCCATTTTCATGGAATGGTGCTAGGGGCACCAAAATTTTGCCATTATTATGGAGTGGTGCTAGGGGCACCAAAATAGTGCCATTTTTATGGAGTGGTGTTAGGGGCACCAAAATCATGCCATTTTCATGGAATGGTGCTAGGGGCACCAAAATAGTGCCATTTTTATGGAGTGGTGCTAGGGGCACCAAAATCTTGCCATTTTCATGGAATTGTGCTAGGGGCGCCAAAATAGTGTTATTTTTATGGAGTGGCATTAGGGGCATGAAAATTGTGCTATTGTCATAGAATGTTGCTACAAATACCAAAGTTGTGGCATTCATGTGGAATGGTGTCATTCTTATGAAATGGTGCTATAGACTCTGTAATTGCCAATTCTCATTTGCACCACGATGTTTTTTTGTTCATTTGCATGTTCACTTGTGATTAAAATGTTTAAAGTTTATCAGATCCAAAATTTGCATTTTTGCATTGGGGTCACCCATTAAAAATCCCATTTCCAGACTCAGAAAAATCACTGTAAAATGACTAATTCCCTGTGAAATGTCAAAAAGAAATATAAAAGATTCTGTAAAATGACAAAAATCACACAAAGAACATTAAAAATGATAAAAAAACAGTGAAATAAAATGAATAAAAAAAGTAAAATGACCAAATCCAAGAAGGCAATGTAGAAAATGGATTATAGACATTTTGCCAGATCATAATAATCCATGTGTGTTGCAATGTGTAGTCATAGAAGTAGTATATTCCATTACATTTGCATTACTCACAGTTTGTTGTTTGTTCTTCATGTTTAGACATTCCGTTTTAGGTGATTTTCAGTCATTTTTGATTTCTGTTTTGTTTATGCTTTTTCGCCCATTGTGATGCAAGCCTTACCTGACATAAAGCACAATTTTAAAAAATTGAATGCATCAACATTCCACACGCAGAAGAGGTAAAACAATGGCTAAGGATGACCAGTACTTTTTAAGGTTTTTTTAAAACAACATTTCTTTAAGAAACACACATCGAAACATTTTTAAACCCTCAGCTAACATTTTTAGTACTCATGCACTGTCTTTTTGCATTTTTTGCACTAAGGGACACAACTTCACTTACACATTACCTTTGATATTGCTTTCATTGGTTTTGAGGAAATTTTTAGTGCAAAAGCTTCCATTTGTTCATTCTATTGTGTAAAAAAACTGCAATATGTTAGTATAGTTAAATAAATCCAGCCAGTGTGTGCCCACATACTTATGCAGTGTAAAAGATAACTTTCAATGTACCTATTATAACCCAAGTCTAACACCATTCCATAAAAATGGTGCAAGTATGGTGCCCCTAGCACCACTCCATAAAATTGGTTAAGTTTGGTGCCTCTAGAGCCATTCCATAAAAATGGCACTATTTTGGTGCCCCTAATGCCACTTCATAAAATGGCACTATTTTGGTGCCCCTAGCACCACTCCATGAAAATACAACTACGTTGGTGCCCCTTGGACCACTCCATAAAAATGGCACTATTTTGGTGCCCCTAATGCCACTCCATAAAAATGGCACTATTTTGGTGCCTGTCGCACCACTCCATAAAAATGGCACTATTTTGGTGCCCCTAGCACCACTCCATAAAAATGGCACTATGTTGGTGCCCCTTGGACCACTCCATCAATCAATCAATCAAAGTAAATAGTATGGATTTAGCAGGGACAGAATAATCAACTAAAATCATGAGAAACATGTATAATAACTCAATCCCTCCGAATACAGCTGCCACGTAATGGTTTGCTGCTCCATGCTGCCGCACCTGCCAGATAAAACATGGAAACATCGTATGAATAATCCACGCAATTCCAACAGGCGTGACCAATGTTAAGTTTTACCACCTATCATATAAGTGTTGCATGTGGATCACTGTGATGCACTGATCTGTGACCAAGTCATGCCCTAATACCATTTTGAATGATTGTTCCCACCTAAGATTTTGCAACCTGTTTTCACCTAAGATAGCCCACTTTTAAGAATTACCGATCTTGTATTTCTACAAGTTTACCCAAAGAGAAACCCTTAAATATTTCTAATCTATCATGTCTGACTATGAAAGATCAGAGTATCATATTAAAGTGGAGTGGATTGATACTGAGGGTATTGCTGACCCCCAGCACACCTTTACCTATTTACATTTACACACCAATGATATTTACTTCAAATCACCACAATTGCTGTGTATAGACAACAATCGAGTTTTCGAAATAATTTTAACCCCTGACGAACAGGCTAGGTAAATTACTAGGTAATGAAAATACCTATAGATCAAAAATATTTTTTACCCCCATACATACCCAGAGTGTGTACCTTCGCAACGAATGCCCATGCAGCCACAGTTGCCGTGCGTGTTGGTATCGTTTCAGTGACGATGTCCAACGGATATGGCAATATCTGCGAGCAATCGATTCGAGTAAGTCATTTCGAATTGTCTTTGTACACTAGAAGGATGTACTTGACAACACGTCATGTTATTCCAGGGGCACCAGTCTACTATTTTGATGCCTATCAGCCTACACAGTCAGTCTCAAGTCAAAGTAGAGATATGTCTGACCCAATGCCGTATGGAGGATTGGCATTGCTTGACGCTTCGTTACCGTGAATAAGTACCATCATAATCCCTACGTGAATAAGTACCACCAGGTAGGCACAGCTGAACAGCAGTACATATGATACCGCTTGTAGATGCGATACGACTGGGAGCATTATCCAGCCTTCTATCTATCATCCGTTTAGCATATCATAGCATACTCACTGTTCGGTTGTGCCTAATCATTATATATTAGCCATAGTTTTATCAGGTGCTTTTGCCCATCCAAGAGCTGAATTAATTAATTCACTCACCATCGATCTATGTATGCTACAGATCTCCGCACTCAACCAATCAGTATGTGTTCCACAGTTTTTTTGGCATTTCCGCTTTTTGATTTTCATTCGCTGCTCGTCTGAGTAAGGACATGTGTATAAAATGTGATGCACCGAAAGTACTACTTTTACATGACTATTGGAACATTTTGCACATATTTTTTTGCCAGTGGTAGTATACAGCCTTAGTGAATTATGTCTCGCTGCGAACCAAGACAGATGGTTATAATATATATATCTTGGATGTATCCGATTACCAATATCTGTTCGTACACTCTTAATTTTCTGCATAGCAATGTCTCGATTCAGTTTCTCTATTCTTTTATGTTTGGCAGCAAGTTTAACGTTTGTTTTCGACAGCATTTTTGCTGTAGAGTGTAATATTCCCAACTCTTGGCAGCAAGTGGTATACAAGTTTGCAGAGAAGTCTTTTTTTTTCAATTTTGAGTTGTTCTTATATTCCTCATCTATTTTAAATGCCCTTTTTAGTAATCGGTTGTCATCCAAATTCCGAATATAATTGTTATATGTTATCACCATCTGTCTGTATCTATCAGAGGGAAGTTCACCCCCTAAGTCGATTAAAAAACTGGCCGTACTTGTGTTGGAAGGTAAGTGTACACTCTGCTTAAGTGTTTTACAATATAGTTTGTCAAATTTTTTCAATGTCGCACAGTCAACACCTGTCAATTCTAACCCATACATTGATGCTGCCTCTATGTATGATTTAAATGCAACCTTAGCGTATAATAGTGGTTTACTTGTCCCCCGGGATGATAAAATCGCTAATGAACTATGCTTCATGAACTTAGTGTAGCTATTCTCTGTGTGTTTTTTAAACGCTTCCTTATCAGATGTAATTGTTACCCCTAAATATTTAATTTCACTTGTTTCTTCTACAACTCCTAAATTTTTGTCTTTATCATATCCAATGTACCATTTTAAATTACTCGGTATCTGCCCCCATCGCAGAACTTGTGTTTTTTGAGTATTTATAGAAATATTCCACTGCCAACTCCACTCACTAAATACAATCATAAGTTGCTGTAAGTCATATTCAGTATTTGCCATAAGTACTACGTCATCAGCGAAAAAAAGTCCTGGTACTTTTGATTCATTTCTTCCCAATTTGGCACCCAGCCCAGTATTTCGCAAGGTTGCAGCTAAATCATACATATATAAAGCATACAATGTTGGACTTAAGGCACACCCCTGCGCCACTCCTATGGGGTAATCTAACGGTTCACTTATGTAGTCGCCATATGTCATGTTTACTTTTATATTTGAATACGCTGAACTTATTGCACTTACAAATTTATCTGGTATTTTCAGATGTAGCAATTTGTGCCATAATTTATCCCTATTAACTCTGTCAAATGCCTTTACGGCATCAACGAAGCAAGTATAGAAAGAATTACCATTACACTTTGCGTAAATGTTACATGATTTTAGGATTTGCACATTATCACATGTTCTCCTGTTTGGTCGAAATCCCCCTTGAAGTTCCGTTAAAATATCATTTTCTTCTGTAAATTGGATCAATCTGTTATTCATCATTATCATATATACTTTCTTAATGTTACATGAAATACCCAATGTCCTATAATTTTTCATATTGTTTTTTGGACCTTTTTTATGGAGTAGGACCAATTTGCAAAGTTTTGCCTCTTCGGGTATTTCATCACCATTAAGCCACTTATTAAACATTTCTAGCAAAGAGAGTTTAAAATTGATAGGTAGTGCTTTCAACGCCTCATGACTTACCTCAGATGTACCTGCCGATTTATTGTTTTGAAGTCTTTTCAATGCACACTCTAAATCCGCAAGAGTAAATGGTTCTGCCATGTAGCTATTCTCAACCTCAAACGTATCTTGGTCACACATGATTGGGTATTCAGGGTAACTAGATGAGCCAGGATTTGCCTCCATAATTCCACCCCAAATTTTTTTCATCTCACTGTTCATTACTCTCTGATCATCGATTGGGTTACCGTTTTCGTCTATAAAGGTACAAAGGTTGTCCCTTTGTTTCCAATTTTTATTTATTTTTTTGTAAACTTGTTTAATTTCCATCCCTGGATGTAACATGTACTTTTCAATTTCCTTATCCCTTATTTTGTTGTTTTCTAGCTTTTTCGCTTCATTCAGTTTATTTTTATAATATTTAAAATCCAACCTAAGCTCATGTAAAATGTGACCCCCCTCCCTTGAGGTGTTAAGTTTGCTAATTTTTCGTCTTACTTTCGCAAGATTACGATGTAATTTTTTTATGTGTTTCGGAACTGTAGGTATGTTACAATTTTTCAATTTTCCTGATGTAGCTACCTTTTCTGCTTCATGTATACTATTTATCATTTCGTGATAATCAGAGGGATAGACATCCTTAAGGGTGTCGTGGAACTTTTTCCAATCGTCCCCTCTAGGTTTACATTTTCCCCTACCGCTGTCTGTAGTATTTAGGTCAATATTTTCAATTTTTAATATTATGGCGTGATGATCAGAGAGTAGTGGACATTTCTCCCCATTTTTGTCTATTTCACCCGAGATGAAGTCATACTCTTGGTCAGTGAAACATAAGTCAATAGCACTTTTGGCGTTACAGCGCTCATAAGTCCATAATTCCGCAAAATTTTTGTTCAATAGATATGGGCCGTATTCACCCATCCAATCTCGTATTAATTTCCCATTTACATTGACCATGTCGGTGTTACCCGGAATACCCAGTTCATCATTACCCACATGGCCGTTGAAATCACCAATGATTAATGTCAATTCACCACGATCCCTAGCTTTAAGAAATATTTTACCCAGTTCATCAAGGATTTCGCTGTTTTTTCTCTGCAAAATCATCGAATTTTTTGTTTTGGAATTGTTTTCTAAGTAACAGTTGAAAATGTTTACTTTTTTTCCTTTTAAGGTGACTGTGATACCCATACAATTTTGATCATTTTGAATACTAATTTCTTTATGCCTCAAAGAATTCTTAATAAACATTGAAATTCCACCAGCCTCCTTAGTATTTTTGTATTTGTGAATAGCTGAATACCCTTGTAAGTCAAAGGTGTCCGCCGGATTACAAAAGTGTGTTTCAACAAAACAGAGAATTGATGCATTGGTGTTTTCAACAGCTGCTATTACTTCTGAACTCTTTTTTCGTAGATACCTTGCATTTTGGTATATAATAACCAGAGGTAACAGTGGCAATAACAGTGAAGTTTGCGAAAAACGACCGTTTGTTTCATTTGCACAAAAAACCGGATCAACCGATCCCACCAAAGACAGCAAAAGCAATTCTACCCGTATCAGAATATTCCTGCTTTGCGTGCGTAATAACGACTTGATAAAACAGAAGTGAAAAATCAGCACCAAAAAAACAACCTTTTCGAATGCATTTTGCACCTGTGTCCAAAATTTAATGATCCGATTTTGTAAAAAAGTGTCTACTAAGTTGAACACAAGAACATTCGAACGTAATCTACGTACACCCAACAAGTTTCGCCAAAAATAAAGTAAACTTGAAAAAAAATCCCTAATTAGTTCGGAAGGCGCTGAAAATGCAGCGTAATTGGAGCCGGCGCCGTTTTTTTCCCAGTTGACGTCAGTTTCACAGTTGCGCCTGCAGCTGCCGCCTGCAAACATGTGTGTTTGTAGATGAGTATTTTCTTTCGCATCAAAACATGTTATTGCAACTGACATAGATTTCAGCACTCTTCGAGTCAGTTCGCATATTATTCTATCGCATGTCCTTGTGCTATGCAAGCCGTCTCTTGTCAGAACCGATAAAAATGCGTCAAAGCGACTGTCAAAACCTAACACATCATACTCATTCGACAAAAAATCCATAACTTTCAGAACACACACATTTTCAAAATGGCACGCACATAGGTCGGTGATAGCAGTTTCCATACGACACCAAAAATCAAACATGGCCTTAATCAAATCCAGCGGCCAATTGTAAGTCATATCATATGGCATTGTAGGTCCAATTAGAGACAAAAGCACCCTACCGCCCGGCTGTAAAGTTACACTTCCGCTAGCAAAGAGTAAATTCAAACTGTTGTATAGTCCATTCAAAAAAAAAGCATCCACGGAGTATTCGCAATAATCGACTGCCTGGTAAAGTTCGGCATCGGTACTGTCTAGAACAGCCCTAATCAAAATCGCATCATAGCAGGTGTCAAGTTTCACATCACAAAGACACGCAAAAATAGTCGACAACCGTGAGCCAGAAAACAGTCCCTTAGTGCTATGTACAACAACGGGAAAATTATGTTCTCTACAGTCGTTTGCAAAACTACTAGCCAGCGAACAACAAGTAGAATCCCCGCACAGAAAGACAGTATAGAAGTACCCGTAGGGATCATCGTACTTTTCACCAAACATCGACACAGTAGGTACTACAACAGGTGAGTAATTCACATTCCTAAAAGAACACACCGGACCAAAATCATATCCGTTATTCAGTTTGCGTAAAACATCCGCAACTTTTACCGGGATCACACCAAATGCATTATCAACAATCGTGCTACTTTCCGGATATGCCACATTAGATTTCACAAAGTTGATAAATGTTTTTTCACATTTTGCCTTCACCGGTTTTGAGAGGTGGCCCAGTCTAAAGATCTTCTTTGCAATAGTCAGCGGATTTGCACGATGGCAGGCACGCACCTGGTGTGTAAAAAAACCCATATCAAAGTTATCTATCATGACATTAAGCAGATTTACCTGGGCATACCCGCTGTACTGCCCGGTCGCATTGCTGCTCGACGATATCGCATCGCATGAGCCACCTGTAATGTGTGACATCATGTAAATACCTTTAATTCCATAAAGTATCTCACTATCTATTCCCGTACCTATTATTACCGCTTTTTTACTACTCAAGAGAGTCATGTCCAATATTACGTATATCGATGTTTCCCCTATCAAACCTTTCGCCAGCGCGATTTGTCGATTTAAATCCTCCTGCTGGCGCAGCAATTTGTCCAAGTTGTCGGACTTTTCGGCAGTCACAGCAGGCGTTTCTGTGTGTGCGTAACGTATAGTATTCATATTATTCGTAAATTTTTCCGATTGGACAAGAATATAAGTGGACCATGCAAAATGCGTGTTTGTTTTCTTAGTCACAGCAGCGAACCATTTGAACTCACCAATGTGCATAATTTCGTCGTCGTCCTCATACAGATCGTCATGATCTGCAAACTCCCCCCAGCTGCTCTCGCGCAATGGTTCTTCTTCCGTTTGAAGCAAATTTTGAGTTTGTTGGTGCGCCGAGCGAGCGCCAGGATTCACGTTGTTGTTACCACGCCCTGAGATGTGCAGTTTTTTATTTACTATATCGATAAATCCAAATTGTATCTCGTCAACAAACCCTGGACTTACGTCGATAAACCCTGGACTTAAGTCGAAAAATCCATTTTGTATCAGATCAATAAACCCTGGACTTAAATCGATAAATCCATTTGGTATCATGTCGATAAATCCTAATCTACTACTGATGTTGATAAGCCCCGGACTATTAACGATGTTGGTAGGTCTGCCCCATTTTATATCCATGAGTTTGGACTTAGTCCAGAGTATGTCCCCTACTGAACAATGAAGATATATGTAGGCTGGAAAATGGGGATATGTGTCGATAAACCCTGAACAGTTGTGGATATGTATTGAATATGTAGCAAATTTGCATGTTGACTTCGATTTCAAGTTAGACATATTAATTACCCCACTCACCTTTAGGTAAAATAAGCTATTTTCGGTGTCATGTTTACAATCACATTTTGAACTTCCTACAACAGTTTTTACCCACCATGCACTATCTAATTCAAGACTCCAAACCACATACCAATAAGTGCAGTACTCACCCCTTTGATTCGTCGCCGCACCTCTAAACATACCGCGTCCGCGGCCACGCCCGAATCTATTTGCGCGGATAAATTGACCGCCGCCGCGTCCACGAGCCAAAGCGTTCGAATTGCCGCCCATTTGCGAAGCGTCGCTTGTTTGCACGTCTTGGGCTTCTAAAGCCGCCATTCCGCTGCGCAGCGCCGCCTTCCGTTTTTGCTGGAAAGTTAAGCGGTGCATAAGTATGTTACCATTGTGACAAATATAATGTAATAGTTCTAAATTATAATTAAATATTGGTATCTGAAATAAATCCAGTTTTAAGTTATATATTTCGAGTTTTTTAAGAATTGGTGATTTTGTGTTCTTGTGTTTTTTTAAAAAACCATTTTTTATTAAATTTAATACTTTTTTCTTACATAAGTCGCAAAAGTATACCTCAGTGAGATACTCCGGCGGAGGTATCAAACATTCTTGCACCTTGGCGTAGACACCTTTGCGGTCTAGCGCGTCGAAGTGTTGCTCGTCGTCAAATCTTTTGAAAACACCTAGGTCATTAACCCGTACGGTGGCGCCGGTGTGTGTTCTGCGCGTAAAAGCCATTTCCTCGGTCAGCAGACTTCTGATTTCCATTAGAGCCTCGCTGAACAGGCTCATGTACGGCGCGCGATAAAATTTTCCGGCAGACACGGGCAGCGCACACTGTAATTGAAAGTGATTATGTATTCGTTGCATATTATTGTACCTATTCAGTCCATCAAAAGTTTTCGTGCAGAGATCGCTTACATACGGTGTTGTCAAATGAAATTCATTTTTCCAATCATTATTGTTTTTAAAAAGAGATAACTGAGATATAACATCTACTTTCGGTGTTAACAGCGGTAAACATTTACGTAAACTAACATCAAATGTCCCCTTTGTGTGACCGCAAACCAAAGCGCCGCGCCAACCACTAGCCGGCGTATCCCCGGCGCACCGAATAGTGCGCTCGGTGTGCACCCATTCATTCCCGATTTTCACTTTGTCGCTGCACCACAGCATTTGCCTGTAGGAAGCAGTATTTAAGTCTGATATGTATTTTAAAAACGGTGATTTCAACTCTTTAATAATCGCTTTCCCAAGCGAGAAAAAATCATTTTTTGAACATCTCATGAAATATTTAAATATATATTTGTATCGACATGTTGCATTATACGTTTCGCGTAATGCATATCCCACTAGTTTATCTGATTTTAAGTTATCGCATTTATTTAAAAAAGTTTTTAAAATGTCAGAAAAAATTTTAAATAAGTTCAAAATTTCCCATTTTTCTTTAAAGTTTCTATATATATCAGATATCCATCTGTTTTTATGGATTCTAGTATTTTCTAAAAAACTCAATTTTTTAAAAAATGGTATCAAACCTCCGCAACAATTGTCAACAACAAACGAACATCGATATTTGTTTGGTATAGTCAATACTAACCTAAAGCCCAAATTGTTTTCGGCAGCATTCTTTATTATTACTCTCAGAGTAATATACGCTTCGGTATTTTTCGCCGCCTCAATAGATTCGTATAGTTTCCCATCCCTATCGGTCTCCCTACCGGTGCCCATGGCAAACCACGAGTTAGAAGTATCGTTGCCCTGGGATTGCAGATATCTGAATATCATTCCCCATACGCGTTTGGTCGCCCTCTGATATTCGTGAAAAGCGGCATCGAATTTACCGCCGGAAAATTTTGCGTAAAGTTGATGTAAATTCAATGCCAGACTTTTTATATTCTCGGTGGCTGTGGCACGGGCCTCGGCCTGAAATGGTGGTTTACGTTCTTTAATACGTATTGCTTGATATTTTACAAATTTTATATTTACGTCTACAGATATAATGTAGAATTTTGTATTTACCAAACAACTATATTTGTTGTGATATGATGTTATATATATTTCTATTGAACATTGCACTTCATACCAAGCTACACCCTTTGTGACCGGAAAAACCCCATTACTAACGTAAATCATTGCATGCAAGATACAATCGAATCTGTGTCCATCGAATTTGATTTTCCACGGGTAAAATCCCCCAAATGGGTCTGACGGGTCATCCAACACAATCACTATGTCAGGACCCTTGGCCACGTTGTTGTTATTTTCGCCAGCCAACGTGGCCGGTGTTAAGGGCGTCGCTAGGGCCTGTAGCGATTTAGGGATGCAGTTGTAGTTAGTTGTATTGATAAATATAATTTTGTTTGTGTTTAACACCCTGATTTCGTATGTTTTACCGGAAAATAGTTTTGCCGTCTTAAAACACCATACATAAAGCTGGTTGAAAAACCTCGAGTACCCCACACAAGCCCCAAATTGTATGTTTGAGCTAACCCTCATTTCTGGCGGTGTGTCCACATTTCTAGCCCGTTTCACAACCTGTGCCGTTGAGTCTTGAGCCAGATCCAGGCGACGCTTTGGCGGGGCCACTATCGGCGGAGTGCAAACGTTCAGTTCTCGCAACTGTGCAATCTCATCACGGCACTTTTCCGCCAACGATAACGCCTGCAAAACAAATATCCTTCTAGCTATATATTCAAATGTGACAAAATTACTTTTATGTATACAACCCCAAATAATTGGCTTTCCATATGTATTAAATTTACCGGTACTCACCGTTTTCACATCGTCGAAGGCATCGCTCTTTTCGATTCGATTGAGTCTGCGCTCAATTGACTCCAGAGTTTTCTTGTTGACAGCCGATGGTTTGCACGCATACCCCACTGCTCGACCGCATTGAATCTCGAGCTGTGTAAAAAAGAATTTTTTACATGATATTTTGTGTACTAGTAGATTCCCATTTTTAATGTATATTTTGTCCGTGATCGTTATAAGTATAAGTGGTGCTGAAGTGTGGGTAAAAGTCACCATTTCAATAATACTAGATGTATTTTGACATCTATGTCGATAAACCCATCGCAATGTCCGCAGTGACCGGTCGATAAATCCAATACCCAAAACAAAATCGTCAATTAATCCACTAACAAATTTTATTTGCTGGGCCATTAGCAGCCGTTCGCTTTCCAGGTGGCGCACAACCGCTACCAGATGTCCAATTTCTAAGGCGTTTGGTGTCAGCTAGGGTTCAAACGGGACCAGTTTTTCGGACCGGGACCGGGACCGGGACCAGAAATTTTTCTTATCGGGACCGGGACCGGGACCGGGACTAGGTGGTCGGGACCGGGACCGGGACCGGGACTGGCATTTTTCAATTGTCGGGACCGGGACCGGGACCGGGACTGGGGCATCCGGACCGGGACCAGGATTTGCCGAACCAGGTACCAGGACCACAGCCCCCCCTTTGAGCCCTATCGGGACTGATAACCATTTGAATGTATATTTTCAGAAGTTTCATACGATTTTTACACTTCATTCAATCAAAATTGTCATCAAAAATATGATAAAAGTCACAAAATTCAATTGAGTGACAAAAAAGGACATAACGCACGAAAATTATGACAGTGAGTATTGATACATAAGCTGGCACAGTGCTTTCTGAAGGAAAACAAATTTTTCAGCCTTCTCTGATGTCGAACATGAATGAGAATGTTTGGAACTCTCCAAAAAAACGTCAAAAATTCGTCGACGGAATGAGAATGCGCCAACTGGCGCATATTTTTTCGAATTTTACAAGTATTTTAAACGCAAAATTTGGATAAAGTCCGGTCAATTTTTCTTATCGGGACCGCTGAAAAATTCCGGGACCGGGACCGGGACCGGGACTGGGTGGTCAGGACCGGGACCGGGACCGGGACTGGCCTTTTTCAATTGTCGGGACCGGGACCGGGACCGGGACTGGGGTGTCGGGACCGGGACCGGGACCGGGACCGCCCCAGTCCCGACTTTTTGCCGAACCATGTACCGGGACCGCGGTCCCGTTTGAACCCTAGTGTCAGCGTGGGATTTTCGTTGAGCCTGTGCCAAAATTTGTCGCACAGCTCGTACGGATGAAGCGTGGTAGCCGGCAGTTCGTTACCACCCCCCAGCTGGCTCGTGATTGAGTCCCAGTCCAAGAAGTCTTGGCCAATTTTCGTATCTGAGAGATAGTCTTGTGTTATAAGAGTGACAACATTTGTTGACCACAGTCGTGCGTAAACGTAGAGGCGGTATAATTTTTTTGAAGGTTTTAATTTTGTAGAAAATGAAGGTTTTATTTTTGCAGATTTTGATTTTATATCTATCGCGTATCTAATAAAATCTATGTCACTATCTTTTAGCAAATACATGCACCCCCACCGTGTTGATGTCCCCCATGAATACTCACTTAAACTTTTAGCCAGTGCTGACACCATTTGTTTCGGCGCAGTATCGGGCGTAATAGACTTGCCGCCATCTAACACGACCGTCTTTGTGCCCTGATAGTTGCCCTTCTCATTTTCCGGTTCAAATCCGATGCCAAAATTATCCACGCCACCGCGATTATTGGCCGTTTGTGTACCCTGACCAATTTGGTTTTTTTCACCCTTACCGTCCTTGCTACCCTCAACCGCATTAATCACAATTTTCGGGGTCTCGTCAGTTGCCGGAACGGGCGTTTGCGACTCTGGTTTTTTCACGATCACAACGGATTCTGAAAAGGATAATGTCGGTATGTAAAGAGTACTATTATTACTTTGGCCTATGCCTTGCCCCTGATACATATCATTATCTGAACCGATTTTTTTAATTTTTACACATTGAGAGCATGATATAATCGTCGTCCTTGTATTTATTCTTGGTGTTACAAAAGCACTAAAAAAGAGGAGGAGCGTGTTATCCAGTTTTCCATTGGTAACTACAATACCACAAAAAGTAGGAAAAGTATCAGTACCTATTTCCGGTTCAGACTCTTGCGTGCTGTTTAGCTGCAAAGTGGTTTGGCCCGCTGCCAATGACGCCCTCTTCCCAACCAGTAACGTGCGCTTCACCTTTGCTGATCTTGTTAGCGTTCCAACTGTATCAACGTTGTCTGCGGACATATTGCTGGCATTCGTATCGCTTTGCGTCGCACGAATTTTACGTGCGGTCGGAGGAGCTTTCTGAAAGATGATGAGATTTTTACTATTGTATGTGCGGTAGCAATTTAGATCAATAATCTTCTTAGGCAAGTCAGAATGGTAAGAGAATACTGTCAATACATTGAATAACCATAAATTTACCGGAGTGCGAATTGTTGCCATTGTCCCCTTTGTCAAATTTTGCGCCTCAGTTTTCCCGAAACCAATAAATCTGAAAGTGATACTCCCGTTTACGTGCGATCGATAATATTGATTGCTAGATATGATTTGGATACGCATGTCTATTTTCAGATGATTGAAAATCAATTCCAATTTATGATGTTCAAATGTTTGATCATGATGCTGTGGCACGACCACATCCTCGCATACCTCTAATTGCCAGACGGTAATGTCTCTGGACACACACACACTTAGAGGATAACACCGAAGTTGCCACAGCAACAGTGGACCTCTATGTCGAATATTTGGAAAGTTAGGTTTGACCCAAACTCTCAAAGATTGTACAACTCTAGCACAAGTGTTTTGGCACTCTGCCATCATTGACATTTCGACGTCATAACTCGTCAACGCAGGCTTATATCGCTTGGGAGTGCTGCATGACGTTTGCCCTGGAGGCAGGAGGTACAGGAGGAACACCACACAACTCACCAAAAGCACCACAGGCGACTTAATCGTCAGAAGCAATTGCAACACGTCAAGGAAAAGTTTTTTCACTTTTTCCTTTTTCCATAGAAATGGTGCTATTTTGGTGCCCCTAACCACACCATAAAAATGGCACTGTTTTGTCACCCCTAGCACCATTTCCATGATAATGGCGCTATTTTGGTGCCCCTAATGCCACTCCATAAAAATGGCACTATTTTGGTGCCCCTAGCACCACTCTATAAAAATGGCACTATTTTGGTGCCCCTAGCACCACTCTATAAAAATGGCACTATTTTGGTGCCCCTAGCACCACTCTATAAAAATGGCACTATTTTGGTGCCCCTAGCACCACTCAATTCAAATGGCACTATTTTGGTGCCCCTAGCACCACTCCCTAAATATGGCACCATTTTGGTGCCCCTAGCACCACTCCCTAAAAATGGCACTATTTTGGTGCCCCTAGCACCACTCTATAAAAATGGCACCATTTTGGTGCCCCTAGCACCACTCTATAAAAACGGCACTATTCTGGTGCCCCTAGCACCACTCTTTAAAAATGGCACCATTTTGGTGCTCCTAGCACCACTCCATAAAAATGGCACTATGTTGGTGCCCCTTGGACCACTCCATAGAAATGGTGCTATTTTGGTGCCCCTAACCACACCATAAAAATGGCACTGTTTTGTCACCCCTAGCACCATTTCCATGATAATGGCGCTATTTTGGTGCCCCTAATGCCACTCCATAAAAATGGCACTATTTTGGTGCCCCTAGCACCACTCTATAAAAAGGCACTATTTTGGTGCCCCTAGCACCACTCTATAAAAATGGCACTATTTTGGTGCCCCTAGCACCACTCTATAAAAATGGCACTATTTTGGTGCCCCTAGCACCACTCAATTCAAATGGCACTATTTTGGTGCCCCTAGCACCACTCCCTAAATATGGCACCATTTTGGTGCCCCTAGCACCACTCCCTAAAAATGGCACTATTTTGGTGCCCCTAGCACCACTCTATAAAAATGGCACCATTTTGGTGCCCCTAGCACCACTCTATAAAAACGGCACTATTCTGGTGCCCCTAGCACCACTCTTTAAAAATGGCACCATTTTGGTGCTCCTAGCACCACTCTATAAAAATGGCACTATTTTGGTGCCCCTAGCACCACTCTATAAAAACGGCACTATTTTGGTGCCCCTAGCACCACTCTATAAAAATGGCACCATTTTGGTGCCCCTAGCACCACTCTATAAAAATGGCACTATTTTGGTGCCCCTAGCACCACTCTATAAAAATGGCACCATTTTGGTGCCCCTAGCACCACTCTATAAAAATGGCACCATTTTGGTGCCCCTAGCACCACTCTATAAAAATGGCACCATTTTGGTGCCCCTAGCACCACTCCCTAAAAAGGGACTATTTTGGTGGCCCTAGCACCACTCCCTAAAAATGGCACTATTTTGGTGCCCCTAGCCCCACTCCCTAAAAATGGCACTATTTTGGTGCCCCTAGCACCACTCTATACAAATTGCGCAAGTTTGGTGCCCCTAGTGCCACTCCATAAAATTCAGTTGAAAGTTTGCACCCGAAACTCGTTATCTACATGTGGCTATTGGCACTCAGGTGAAAGTTTGCGCCCGAAACCCGTTATCTGCATGCATTTATGCTGATGTGAGATCAAACAAATCATCATAACTCTAGGTATATACCCCGGCCAGAGGGTTGTAAATATGGAAAATGTAGAGAAATTCATGAACTTTTCAAAAAGTTTCGGGCAAGCGTTGTCACTTGAAGCATGCCCGCACGGGCCAATGTCAAAGTTTCAAATGCGATTTTCAAAAAACCCAAAAACGTGCAGATAACGGGTTTCGGAATCAAACTCCTCAATTACGAAATATTATGATGAAAACCGTATAATTTTCGGTTCATTATTCAGATGTTTTATGGTAGGTTTCCATACTAGGTGTGATGTCCGCCGAGTATAATGTGAACACAATCTCTATAAAAAGTGTAAATATACACCTGACAAGTTGTTACTAGGGATGGCCGAAAAAGGATTTTTTTTCAACGACAAAATCGCTTTACGAAAGTGCCATTTCGGGCATAGGTATTTTCTCGTCCGATCCTGGAAGGGGGAGGGGCGGCCGCCCCCCCCCCCCTGGCTACGTCCTTGACTAACTGGGTTTGGCTACTTGTATTATGAAACTAGTTTGCGCTGGTTTCTTTCTGACACCTAGTAAACAAGTGCAGTGCAAAGAACGAAAAATAAGTTTGCGCTTTTTGATAAATATGGCGTGATGTTGGCAAGGCGCCAAAGATTGCAAGCACAAAAAGTTCTATGTTGCTTTTGTATTGGCGCTAGATGCATCATGTATAAGGCTTTTGCATCAAGATGGATGCAAACACCATTTTTGTAGGTGTAAAATAAATACCGTATTTCCTCGAAATACCCCCCTCCTTGAATTGACCCCCCCCCCCCCCGCTCGACATACCCTCAGGTGTTTTTGAGCTGGGGAAAAAATACCCCCCCCCTCGAAATACCCCCGTCTTGAATGATGTACATCATGTATGCAATGCACATGATGTATTTATTACTGCCAATTCGCATCTCAGATACATCGATACACTAGTTTGTATAGGGATGTATGATGAATGTCCCACTTTACCCTATTTAATCACGTTTCGTACCGGTTTTAGGTATGTAAACCAGTGTTCCTTACTATGAACTTCGCGAAAATTTCTGACGAAATAAAAAAAACCCCTCGAATAAGCCCCCCCTCGAAATACCCCCCTCAAAATTTCTACTCTGAAAAAATAAACGGGGGTGCACTGATACGCACATCTGCCCGATACGCACATTTGCCCGTTTTTTTCGCTTGACACTTTTTCAAGTGATTTTCAGATATGAGTAAAGTGAAAAAAATTTGCGCAATGACATTAGTGAACTTTTTTCACTTCACTCATATCTGAAAATCAGTTGGAAAAGTGTCAAGTGAAAAAAACGGGCAAATGTGCGTATCGGGCAGATGTGCGTATCAGGCCTGCCCCAAATAAACCCCCTGGTTGTATTTCGAGGAAATACGGTAGGTAATTATGTAGCGACTAGCGAGTCTGGATCTTAAATTAACCGCGGAATCCGCGTGCGCGCAAAGTTGTGTGGTTGGTACTTTAAGTGTATCATTTGATCATTTTTCAGTTGGTTTTCGAAAATGGACCAAAAATCAATGAAATTTGGAGTTGGCGAATACATGATTTTTGTATCATTTATTTGCTACATCCTTCTGAAGGTTCTACACGCGACCTACTTTATCAGTGTTTTGGCCGTCGCAGGCGCAATAGCTTTCTAGTAAGTTATAAATATCAGAAGATACAGTTTTTCCTTTATTTTCAGGGGCAATTGCTGCATTAATTTTACTCATATCTTGAGTAAAGAAAACGTTAAGTACCGTATTACGTCTAGTATAAGGTATACCTTATATTGTTTTCGTCAGATTTTTCGAGCCAAAAGTTATGCCTTATATTAGAGGGTACCTTATATTAGAGGGTACCTTCAATTATTTTCACCAGATTCTAAAGAAATTTTACCAACAGTGAACAACGATACAATTCAGTTTTTCAAATGGGAATGTACGAAATAGGTGTTAC
Source organism: Sphaerolaimus hirsutus (assembly GCA_964036195.1). Taxonomy (NCBI): domain Eukaryota; kingdom Metazoa; phylum Nematoda; class Chromadorea; order Monhysterida; family Sphaerolaimidae; genus Sphaerolaimus; species Sphaerolaimus hirsutus. The sequence continues at coordinate 5,048,406 of OZ038459.1, read as the reverse complement.
AGTATCACTACAAAATGGCAGAAGTCGACGAAGAGTTATCGCAGTTGCCCTTCGGCACCATTTTCATCATTTTCCGCCACGTTTGGCAACCGTTTTTATGATTTTGCGCGTTTTGGCACGCAGCCAGCTGTACCTTATATTAGAGGTATGCCTTATATTAGTGGGTACTTTATATTTATTTCGTCGCGTTCAAAATAGCCAAAAGTTATACCTTATATTAGAGGGTACCTTATATTAGAGGGTACCTTATATTAGAGGGATGCCTTATATTGGAGGTAATACGGTATTTGTTAAACATGAGTAAAGTACTTTGTCCACGGAAAATGTAAAAGTGAGTATTTTTGAGAATACCCCAAATGTCACTCAAAATACCTAATTTCATACCTTTTTGCATATTTTCACCTTCAAACTCAGTAGTTTGTCTGCTCTTTGCCTATTTGCAGCCATTTTGGCCCTTAAATTTGCTTAACTATATACCCATTTTGGCTATTTGACCTTTTTCTCCATATCTTCTTCCTCGAATTGTAGCATTGAAAACAGCCTAGGTACATATATAAAAGACTCTCTGAAATACGTTTTCTGTATTCGAGTACTGTCAAAAACATATGCAAAAGTGAGTACAGGTACTTATTCTATTGGGGAAGTCATTCTAAATTTGCTCCACATAGAAAGATAGCCAAAAAATCGCCTCGGAATAGATAGAAGGATAGCTGAGCGGCCTCCGAGTGGGATAGCTGACTGATTTGGGGAGGGGGCAGCCCCCAGCCTCCCCCTTAGAGACCCCTAATGCAGGGACGTATCCAGGATTTTTGAGCGGGGGGGGGGCTGCTTGTTTACGGAGGCCGGCGAGGGGGGGGGGCTCAGCCCCCCCCCCCTAAAATTTTAGCTAAATAGTGGCGGAATGGCGCCATGGCGCTGGCGCCATTAGTAGGCGCCACGCCATGGCGCCATTGGCGTTGGCGTCAGCACCATGGAACACTGTATATGTATGTGAATATACATACAAAACAGCAAAAAGCACAACATTGAGTGTATTTACAACGATTTGCGGCCACATAGAGCAAATCTGATGATCATACCTTAATGTCTGGTGAAGAATGCGCGCTTGCGCGCAAAAATTTTTACACTGACGTTGAAAAAGTCGCATTTTCCGGTCACTTTCTGGTCTCGCCCCGGGAGAGGGGGGGGCTGCAGCTCACCCCGCCCCCCCCTGGATACGGCCCTGCCCTAATGAGAGTTGTTGTTTCTTTTATTTAACGAAAAACGAATGATTAAAAATGAGCCACCGCAAATCAATTTCTGTTGTCGCATGTCTGTTTCTCTTGTCCGACGAAAAATGAATCCACATGAAATTGATTTTGCAGCGGATCATTTCTCATTCTCATCATATGTGTTTTTTTGCTCAAATAACGAAAAAATATCACTCAGAAAGTAATTTTTCAATAAATCTAAATTTTGAACATGCAACTTGAATAATAAATTTGCAAACATGGATATAATAATTCTTTTGGTGACTTAAATTTTTGTTTCAGCATGTACACCGTGGCACCAATATGACATTTCTTATCGCAGCTATGAATACAAAAGGCTTAACTATTTCAAAGCCCAAGCAATTCCTGGCCCAGTGCCAAAACCAATATTTGGCAATGCAGAGTGGATTTTCCGCAATGACAAAATGGAATACGACATGGAATGGCCACAAAAATATGGTCCCATTTTTGGGTGAGCCATTTTTGCAGAGATAAGTGAAATTGTTAACCAATCACAAACTGTGTTTGAACGATGTCAATCGCAGATTTTTTGGCATCGGGCCAGTTGGAAGATGTCTAGTTGTTTCTGACCCAAACGTTATCCGGCAGATTATGATCAAGGATTTCAACAATTTCTCAGAGAGATCAGTCAGTTCCCATAGCACCAATAACCTCATCATTTTTTAGATTATTGAAAGCTGTCAGAATCACCTTTTTATTGTTTCAGAACATGGAAAACATGGAGATGTTCACTGCGAAGCACAGACTTCTGTCCAAATTTATTTCAGTTTTGTCTGGACAGAAATGGAAGGACCGTAGGCGCACAATAACTCCGGCTTTTACGTCTGGCAGAATAAAACTGGTTTGTTATGAGTTTACAAATATAATTACCGTATTTCCTCGAAATACCCCCCGGGGGTGATTGTTTCATAGTGGTCTCGAGAGGGGGGGAAGAACGAGGGGGGTATTTCGACGGAGGGGGTTATTATTTCACAAGAAAATTTTTTAATCCCGGTACGAAAATGTCGTCTGAAACGTACGCAGACGTAGAAAAATACAACAAAAACCGCCATTTAAAAGGTTATGTAGACTAATATTAGTACGTAGATGGTATCAACACTGTTCTAACGTTATTCCGACATCGTTTTAACGTGTGTTCTGCACTACGCAGAACACAAACTGCAGTATTTGGCATGTACGTTCTCTTTACACTCAATCTGGGGGGGGGGTATTTCGAGGGAGGGGGTGATTGTTCCGAAGTGGTCTCGAGAGGGGGGGGGGGTATTTCGAGGAAATACGGTAGGCATTTTTGTTACTGTTTTTAATTTTTTAGTATATAAATTTTCCGAGTTTTTAGCGGCACAAATGTCACTGAACAAACGTTCACTAATGTCACGAAATTTCTTGAAACTTTTCAGATGTCGCATTTTGTTTTGCGCTGTGCGAACATTTTGGATGGAATATTGCTGGAACATGCAGATGGTAATAGGCCACTAAATGTTAAACAGTAAGTTAATCAAAATATTGAGTATCTACCATTGATTCAAAGTCATTACAGCTTGACGAAAAGTTTAAGGTGAGACGACAAACTTAGTCTTGACTAGTGATGTAAAAAGCGCCAGAACTTTGGCGCCAAGCGCCAAAACCGCCATGGCGCTTTCCGACCCCTAGCGCCAAACGCCAGAAGCGCTATGGCGCTTTTTGCTTTTGCGCTAGCGCCAAGCGCCAGCGCCAGGCATTTTGTTCCTGGCGCCGGTCAAAAATAGCGCCAAGCGCCAAAAGCGCCATGGCGCTTTTCATGGGTATAGATAGCCCCAAGCGCCAATGGCGCCACAGCAAAATAGCGCCAAGCGCCATGGCGCTTTTTGCTTTGGTGCTAGCGCCAGGCGCCGGCGCCATGGCGCTTTCACATCACTAAGGGGGGCTGTCGTGAGTATTTGTTCACGGGCATCACTCACAATGTTCCCAACAACCAGAGCAGCAAAAAACATCATCTAGTTTGTTTGATTATGTCATTGAGGAAATTTAATGCTCCTGTTCAGGCAGTGAAGTGAGGTACCACACACACACAAAAATATACGGCTGTCAGCCACAAAATGGTTGAAAAATCTAAATTTTTGTTATCACAGAAAAACGGTGTCAATGGTGCCTTAGAGATATCAATTCTAAATAGACATTTTCAACGTTTTTCGGTGGAATTGTCGACAAGTTGTGAAATATTGACATAAAATTCATATCTTGAGAACTACCAGAGCTTTTTGGACAATTTTAAACACAATACAGATATCAGTTGATGCTTTCAACAACTTAGTGATCCATATCTCTAAGCATTCTTGTGTATTTACAATGTGTATCCCCCTACAAACAAGAAAAAATGTAGTGTAATTTGCATGATTATGTCATCCATGAAATTTTATGTGTAAATTGTCAAGACTGATTTTGTGGTTTACCTTTTTATTCTCCATCAAGCTGTAACTACCACGCATGCAAAAAGAGGACAAAAACGTTTAAAAAAGTTTTTTATTCACGTGGGATATGGTATGCTTCATTGCAAGATGTGTGGTCAGCATACCAGTACCCCCAAACGCTCAATTTACACTGCTCAAATGTCATTTGTCTTCGCAGAGTGATGAACAACTTCACACTGGATGTGATAGCGCAGGTGCCAGTCCTAGACACTGTAAAAGACCCTGTCAAGTGTACCTAAAACACCCTGTAAAATGACGTTTGTCATGTAAAAGACCTTGTAAAATGTCATGTGTCATGTAAAAGATCCTTTAAAATGTCAGGTGTCATCTAATAGACCCTGTAAAGTGTCAGGTGTATACAAATACCTATTTTTGTATTGTATCCTTCTCTTTTGTTTTTGTATCTAACTTACTGTTTTTGTATACTTTTAGACATAACACAGAGTTCTTTACCTGACAAAATCTATTTTACATGGTAATTTACACTTTCAGGGACTTTTACAGTGTCTGGGACTGCCCCCAGGCTGCACTGGCGCAGGACATCGATGTCCAAAGACAGGAAGTGTCCAATTTCAGAACATACTGCCAGGAAATTATGGAAATGAGTTTCAGGCAACCATTATTTCTGTTCCAAAGTTGGTACCTAGTTTGTAAGTGTGGTGCCTACACAGCAGAGTTATCAAAAGTACTGAACTTTTTTCTAAGTACATGATGTAAATGAAATACATGTCTTCTTTACTCACCCATCTTAGTACAGAAAATGTAAAGCTATATTTTACTTTTACTGAGTAAACACGAGTAAAATACTTTTTCCTCCAAAAACATAAAAGTCCGTATTTTTGAGCAAATTTACCCTAATTTTCACTGAAAATCACACTCATTTTCATCCATTTTGCCCATTTTCAAATGTGCTTGTGTGATTTTTGCCTATTTTCAGCTATTTTGACTGTCTATGCGCTTATATTTGTGCTTTTTTTTCCTATTTTGTTTAGCATTTTTCTCCCTTTTCCCTTACTATTCCTTGAGAAAGCCTATCGGAAATATATTTTCTGCACTCGAGTACCTTCAAAAAGTATAAGTAAAAGGCACCTTTTCAGAGAAAACAAACGTATTTACTCAGTACTCAAGTATAAATATTTTCCAACTAAACGTAAATACGTTGTAACAACTTTATTTACACGGGAGCTTTAAATATATACCTATTTGTCTAAAAGCGCAGTGTTGCTGCCTCAAACTACAAGATTGGTCGAGAAAATTCTTGGCAGACCACTGATGCTAAGCAAAGCTGAAGACTTCTTTCGGCAGGCCCTGGGCGCCATCATCGATGAACGCAGGAATGCAGAACACAATTCGCCTGTGGGTGTTTTTACGTAAAATAAATAGAGAAGTGCAAAAGGTCCAACTGGCGCCGTGGAAAAATGACATTTCGTGCGGCATGTAAATCTGTTGCTATGTGCACATGCACATTACAGTACTTTGTTTCCGTTCGGCACAGCATTGTATTTATGCTTTGAATCCTGTGACAAATAACATTAAAAATAGTTTTCAATTTGTTTCTGTGTTTGTTCAATAAAAAATTTGATTTTTTTAACTATCTAAGTTTCCCTGTATCTGTGTTCATAAGTCTGTTTTTTGCCACGTCGGTTTTGCCAATTACATTTGGCATAATTTACAGCAGACGCAGAATAGAACATTTGGCGCCAGTTCAAAATGGCGTTTTTTAAAATGGCATCACGGCGCAGCATTATTTTGTCATTGACTTTTCTTCCCATCGCAAATACAAACTAGGTTTCTACTTATTTAACCCCATATAATACGCAGGAAAAACTGGTCGATTTTCTTCAATTAGAACTCGACTCTTTGGATGAAAATAAAATTGATGAATTTCATGAAAATGATGGAGAGATTGACCAGTTGCAGGGAGGCAGAAAAATACAGCTAACCAAAGATGAAATCGTAGCGGATTGTGTGCAATTTCTGGCTGCTGGCTATGAGACCAGGGACCACTATACCAGACCCTGTAAAATGTCCTGTAAAATATCAAATGTTATGCAAAGTGTCAAAAGTCATGTAAAATGCCCTGAAAAATTGTAAATTTTTGTTGTTTACTGTACGTTTGACATTTTTAATGATATTTTACATGACTTTTTACACTTAGCATGACATTTGGCATGTAACAGGGCATTTCACAGGCTTCGGGAGTGCCACCAGCTCGAGCACAATGCAGTTTATGCTTTATCTGCTCGCGTGTAATCAGAATGTGCAGAAAAAGTGCCAAAAAGAGGCTGATACTGTACTCGGCAATAAAGTTAGATGTCGCAAATTTTGCAACACAAGCTGCTATTTATTCAAAAATGAAAATTAATGTTTTCAGGAATTATCATATGCGGCTGCAATGAAGATACCGTACATTGACGCCACAATGCAGGAAACCCTTCGTTTGTATCCCATCATAGCTAGGTTTGTTTTAAAGTTGCAGTAAATACTGTATTTCCTCGAACCCCCCCCCCCCTTTATAAACACCCACCTCAAAATGGACACTATCAATTTATAAACCCCCCGTCGAAATACCATCCAAATTGAGTTCACAGCATCAAGTATTGCTTTGCTGTCATTTTTACACAAACTGTTTACAGACTTATGAGATTGACAACAAAGCATGATATAACCTATAATGACGTCACGTTCCACAAAGGCGATGGCGTCATAATTCCAGTATGGTACCTGCATCACAATGAAAACTACTACAATGACCCGAATGAATTTAAACCAGAAAGGTAAGCCAAAACCACAAGCATTTTCACCCAACATCTGAACAGGGGTCTCCTAGGGGGGGGGCTGGGGGGGGGGGGCTGCCCCCCCCAAATCGGCCAGCTATCTATCTATCCCGGAGGTCGCTCAGCTATCTATCTATCCCGAGGCAAAATTTTTGGCTACTACCCCCAAAGACCCCCCCCAAATCGCTCAGCTATCTATCTATCTGGAGTGGTTTTTGAGAAATTTTGCCCCAATTTTTGCTCAAAATCACCAATTTTCGCACCTTTTTATAGTTTTTCACCTTCAAAATCGTGCTTTCCGGTTATATACATGGTTATATACCTATTTTTAGCCATTTTATACCTACTTTTGGCTACTTTTAACTGATTATTAGCGATTTTTTCCCCTTTCTGCCTTCTTAACGTTGAACAAGCCTATATATTGTGCCCCCGCCAGCCCCCCCCCCAGAAAAATTTTCCAGCTATCTACCCCTCCGGAGTAGCGATTTGCTATCTATCCAGCCCCCGCGAGGGCCAAAATCCTGGAGACCCCTGCATCTGAATAAATCGAAATTATCAGTAAAAATTAATTCACAGATTTCTGCCAGAGAACCGCGGTTCGATCGACCCGATGACATACCTGCCATTTGGCGCGGGGCCAAGAAATTGCATCGGCATGCGGTTTGCACAGATGGAAATTCGCATGACAATGGCTTTTCTCATGCACAAGTACAACTTTGACCTACTTCCAGACACACCGGTTAGATAATTTTTCGAGCAAAAGGTCACCAAGCTTTATAAAGCACCAGGGGCCAGATTTAATTCTCCCTACAAATCTGTAGGGAGAATTAAATCTGGCCCCAGGGGTCTCCAAAATTTTGGTCCTCATGGGGGGCTGTATAGATGCTGAATTTTTTCTGTGGGGGGAGGCGCGAGAGCACAATACATATATAGGCTTTTTCAATGTGTAGAAAGCAGAAAGGGGAATAGAATCACTAAAAGTAGGTTTAAAATGGCCAGAATAGGTCACAACTATGTATATTACCATGTCCTTTATATAGGTATCCGAAAATAGCGATTTCGAAGGTGAAATTGGCCAAATGGAGCAAAATGTAACGATTTAAGTGGATAGTAGCCAAAAAATAACCTCGAAATAGATCAATAGCTGAGTGGCCTCCGGAATATATAGATAGCTGCTCCCCATTGGAGACCCCTGTAAAGTAGAGCACTCACTCAGAAACATCAGAAAAACCCCGCCACACCGCAGAAACCATCTGAACTAAAGTTTGAATCGAGTCATTTGTTGCACATCACAGGGCACAAGATTGAGCTCAAAGTGACAAAGAGATAAGTGCATACTTATCATGGATTGATGGCATTGATAGATTTTTTGATGATTGTGAGACTCAACAAAAGTCAGCCTGTAGTTTTAGGTTTCCAGGGTTGCATTGATTCAAGTAGGTATATTGCCATACATTAAATGACACTCTATATTTGACTTTTTCCTTTCTCTAAACTTTGTAGCCATTTTCAAAAAAAATTTTTTTACATTTCAAAAGTTCCAAATTTTACAAAAATACTTGCATCTGAAAAAGTGCACCACAATGAAATAGTGCAGTGTAGTGTAGTCAAGTAAATACATTTGAAAGCTACAAATCCAGTTAATTAACAAGTAAACTGTTACATGTCTGGAAAAGCATCTACCGTATTACCTCAAAATACCCCCCCCCCCAGGGGGTTTATTATTTCGCCAGCAAAATTTGAGGGGGGGGGGGATAATTCGAGGGGGGGTTTATTCGAGGGGGGTCTATTATTTCGCCAGAAATTTTCAGAAATTCCCCATACGCAGACGTAGAAAAATCGAACAATTACGTAGATGTACCTATACGTGTTTATAGGCATATATAACTGTATATACACATAAACCCTTCCCTAACGTCACTTAGCCATCACTTTTAACGTGTGTTCTGCATTGCACAGATCACAAACTACCGTATTTGTCATGTACGTTCTCTTTACACTCAATTTTAGGGGGGTATTTCGAGGGGGGGGGGTTTATTATTTCCTCAGCCGAATTTTAGGGGGGTATTTCTAGGGGTGGGGTTAATTCAAGGGGGGTGGGATAATTCGAGGTAATACGGTATTTCCATTTACAAGTATCCATAGTATTATACCTGTCACATGATTCATGTATTACTTGCACTTCATCACTTCTAAATTAGGTATAAGATCGTGATTGGCACCTTGTATTTCCGCATAAATAAATATAATATGGTGTTTCATTTGAGTAAGGTGAAAACTCGAACGCAGGTCAGTCCAATCAAGTTTTTGTGTATGAAAAAATACATTGTGTATATTTATCGTTATACATATAAATTATTTCTGCGTCAAAGTTTGAAACCTTTCATTTTTGATTTTGACTTATCGCGCTCCAAAAGTCTCCGTGCAAAGAAACAAAGGGACAAAAAAGCAACCACTTAAATTCGTGAAATCTCGTTTGTAAAATACCACATGTGTGGGGCCAAAACGTATACATTTACAATTTGTTTAGATCTTTAGATTTGGACATCTGATAAGGGCGGCCTCCGTGTTTTGTAGATATTAATGTGTTTACAGTAACGCACCGCGTAAACTTAGTACTAAAATCTATTTACACATGCAAATCGAAAAACATTTGTCATCTGTGTCTCAACTTTACGTTCTTATGTACCGTATTTGCTTGAATAGTTCCCCCCTTGAATAATTCCCCCCTGTAAGACGAGTGAGGAAATAATTATTCCCCCCCCTCGAATAATCCCCCCTTTAAAGATTTGATTAATTTGTTCTACCTAATTTTAACAAAAATGGCACGTTGTTGTGTTTATAAGGCATGTTTCGGGAAATGAGTTGATGGAAACATGCTTGAAAATTTTGACGAAATAATAATTCCCCCCTTTGAGAAATTCCCCCCTCGAATAGTTCCCCCTCAAAAATGTTTGACGAAATAATCCCCCAGGGGGATTATTCAAGCAAAAACGGTAAATTGATTGTTGGATCATGTCCGGGTTTTTTTACGGGTGTTTTACCAAAAAAAATGCAATTAGTAAAGAGTAGAAAGCGTATGTTAACTGAAAATTTCAATAAAAATACTACCACCATTTGAACAACTCCCCAGACAAAGAAGTCTTATAAAAAGTATTCGAGTTGAATCAGTATCCAAAAATTTAATTTGCACGCGTAAATCGATTTAGGTACGCACTCAACGTAAGCAGGCATTTACAAAAATATCATGCCGCACCTCAAAACTGTATCGGTTTATCTTCCACGGGCCATTTATGCTTTTTAAGGAAAGTATTTCATTGTTTTCAAAGTTTGATTAATTTACTCTAGTTCGCGTATGGCGGCAGTAATATTTGAGTTGGCAAAAATTGGTAAAGTTCAGTTAAGCCCGGGAATTTCGGCTAGTAGTGGAAGTTGTCCCGCTCAATTTCACCATTTTCCATAAACTTTTGGTTCCCAAAGCCGATAGTGACGGAACATTGGTCATTAAACTTTTTGTTCAATTTTGGAACTTAATGACTTCACAGGAAACTTTACATAGTACTCAATTGTGCTTGGAAGCCATTTTTTACTTTTAAAAAGCGGCACTTTATTTCCTGGACGGCGCTGTAGCACCCTTGGCATTGATTCATTTCTTCACGTATTTTTCTCAAACGATTCAAAATGGCTATCGTGCCATCGCTGCAAGCAGTTTTGATAATTCTACACCTGCTGATCGAGATTATTCAGGGTTAGCTTGTTGTTTAATGATACATTTGAGCAGTCACCGTAAATACTCTATTATTACGACCCCCCAATAAAGCGACCCCTCCAATAAAGCGACCCCCCAATAAAGCGACCCCTCCAAAAGTGCGACCTCTTTGGGCACGTGCGAGTATAATGCGACCCCTCCAATAGTGTGACCCTTAAAAATGTGCTGAAAACAATAATGCGACCGTCGTATCAATAGACTATTTAGGGTAGTCGGTCCGTGAATAAATTACACACTAGTGTGATGACCTAGCTAATCGTTTTATCGACTCAAATTTTCAAATCAACACACGCGCAAATCGCGTCGTGCAGTTCACACCCAGGAAAAGTGCATAAAACATCTGCGCCGTATCACATATTTTATCTAAAAACCCCAACACATCTCAATCCGTGCACAACAACCTCGCAGCCAACAGCGACATTTCCAAGGTGTACGCCGAGTGCACGAACCCCTACGACCCGGTGCCAGTCCCAGACCCTGTAAAATGCCCCGTAAAATGTCAAATGTCACGCAAAGTGTCAAATGTCATGCAAAGTGTCAAAAGTCATGTAAAATGCCCTGCAAAATGGCAAATCGGTTGCCATTTTGCAGGGCATTTTACATGACTTTTGACACTTTGCATGACATTTTACATTTTGCAGGGCATTTTACCGGGTCCGGGACTGCCCCCAGACCCAGGGCACTCTGCGCTGCCAGGGCAACGGCCAGTGCGTCACCGCCACCCTGTCAGCCAAGGGCCTCGACTCGCCCAACGATTTGTGCTTTTGCTCCCCCAAGTATAAGGGCGGTCATTGTGCCACCTATGCCAATATGATTTTCATGGGTTGGTGAATATGGTTTTGGGGCCTGTAGATACGCAGTACGCGATATTTAGTTTGTTGACGAAACTTCCGCGGCTGGCTGAATGTGTTTTGAGCGGGTAGTTGACGGACTTCTCATTCCGGTTAATACAAATGTATGCATCCAAATCTGATTAATCAGAAAGTAAAAAGCCCGACGCCTGGTAAGGTGCGTCAAAATGAAATTGCGTTTGTTCCGCGCTATCTGTTTTTGAACGCAAACAATTTCAGGCGCCAAACATTCTGATTAGAATTCGGGTTCACGTGCCAATCCAAGACCCTCTAAAGTGTAGTGTAAAGTGTCAAATGTCATCCAAAATATCATGCAAAGTGTCAATTATCCTGGCAAATGTAAAGTTAAGTGTCAATTATTTTTCGAAGTTCAGTAATAAATTTTTTTTTGTTTCCTTTGACACTTCGGATGCCATTTGACACTTTACAGGGTCTGGAACTGCCCCTGGTGTATTTAAACGAATACAAAAAAAGAAGTACCGTATTTCCTCGAAATACCCCCGGGGGGTTTATTGTTTCAGAGTGAGAATTTTGAGGGGGGGTTAAACGAGGGGGGGGGGGTATTTCGAGGGGGGGGTTTATTATTTCGCCAGAAATTTTTTGAAATCCCAGTACTAAAATGTCGTCTGAAACGTACGCAGACGTCGGAAAATGCAACAAAAATAGCCATTTATAAGACTCTAAAGACATTTATAAGTGTGTAGACGTACAAACACTGTTCTCACATAACAGAGTCATCGTTTTTAACGTGTGTTCTGCATTGCCGGGATGACAAACCGCAGCCTTTGTCATTTACGTTCTCTATACACTAAATTTGGGGGGGGGTATTTCGAGGGGGGGGTTTATAAGTTCATAGTGTCCATTTTGAGGGGGGGGTATTTCGAGGGGGGGGGGTATTTCGAGGGGGGGGGTATTTCGAGGAAATACGGTATATTTTCAATCCCATATTTCCCCCAGACTGGAACGATTGGCATCTGTACTTCAACGAGGAGGAACCATTCGATATAACCAATCCTTCTGGAGATCCAAATCTACAAAAATATATCGATCTCATAGAACAGTCGCCCTCTGTGGGTGGATGGAAGGAGATTTACCCTGATAAAGCTTTTGAATATAAACCATGTGAGTTGACGGATTGGGATTAGTGATGGAAAAGCGCCAGGAAGAAGGGCGCCAAGCGCCAATGGCGCCATGGCACCAATTTGAAACAGGGCGCCAGGTTTCCTGGGCGCCACAGAAAAAGGGCGCCAATTTCGCCATGGTGCGGCGCCCCTTGGCGCTTTCAAATGGCGCCAGCGCCATGGCGCTATTCTATCACTAATTCGGATCATTTTTAGACACGTTTCTTTGGACTTTGATATTTTTGCAATTCTCGCTAAACAGTCAAGAAAGCGTGTTATTGATGCGCTAATTGGCACTGATCCAAAAAACTTCACTTCGGTTTTACTTTGCATGGAGAAATGAATGATAATTTTCAGCAAAACTCGCCGTTAGCTATTTTTCAAAATTCTCCATTTTTCAGCTTTCATGGTCGGCCTCTATCTAACGAAAGACATGGACAGCTGCATCGGCATTTGCAACGTTGTCAACTACGTCGAGTAAGTGATATCGAAATTTTGGCAAAATTGATTTTCACAAATTTGATTCGAACATTCCAACATTGTGTTCAATTCCTCTGACACTCCTGATTGGGATTTTCCAGTCCCTACTATGATCGTGATTCCGACAGACGACAATCCGATCTACCTAGATTTCTGACAACCGACGAAATTGCGGTTTCATGCCCCGATCCCCAACAATTCAGAAAAAAACAGTTATAAACTCTGACCACCTTAAATGCGATAGAAAGCTGGGGAATTATTTTGGCAGTGTGCCAAAAATAATAAATGCAAGTGAACTTTCTAAAATGATAGGAATGTTTGGAATCGTTTGTTTGGAAGGTTTGAACGGCAACTATTTTTTTCAATTACCTAGTCACTAGTGATGGAATGGCGCCATGGCGCTGGCGCCATTTGAGGGCGCCAAAGGGCGCCGCGCCATGGCGCCATTGGCGCTTGGCGCCCTTTTTCTGTGGCGCCCACATTCTGAAAGGCGCCATGGCGCCCTTGGCGCTTGGCGCCCTTTTTCTGTGGCGCCCTTGGCGCTTGGCGCACACTTTCCGGATGGCGCCGTGGCGCCCTTGGCGCCTGGCGCCATTTTTTCTAGCGCTTTTCCATCACTACTAGTCACACACGCTACTCAAGGCTGGCACATTGCCAACGTGAATTCACGCACTCACAGTGTCAACTCCCCAAAGTATCAATCGAAACCCCCCCACCCAGAGACCCAGTTCTCGTGCCCGATTCCCCAGTTCACGTGTGCAACTCGATCGTTTGGCATCCGCACGACACCAATCCCGACGCGGGAATTTGCGAACTCGTTTCTATCAAACCAGTTTCCATTTGCCAAGGGGAACTGGCTGAAAGGGCTGGCTACGTGACGGCGCATTTGAGACCCATTAGGCAGTTTTTTTACGGGTGCAATTGAGTGAGATTGAGTGTAGATAGAGTTTGATCTAACGTGGAGTATTTAGATACCGTATTTTCTTGAATTATTCCCCCTTAAATTACTCTCTCGAGATACCCCCACAAGAATTGAGTGTGTGGAATTTCATACAATTTCTGGTGCAAAATAAAACCGCCCCCAGATTAAGCCCCACCCCTTGAATTAGCTCCCCAAAAATTTGCTGGCGCTATAATTATCAAGGAAATACAGTACAGTACAATTTTACCTGTTGTGGTTGTTGTTTGAATGAGTTTGGCATGTTAGTGTAGATGACCTACCTTATTTGTAAATATTTGTGGGTACTCATTTGCAACGTATAATGTTCATCCAAGTTTAATAAACCACTACATACAATGTGTGTTATACCATGAGAACAGTGTGTGAACTGTAAAAAACTTGTCACAAATGACCATTTCAGCCAGAGTTGCACCAAATGTCAGTACCGGAATTCAGCTACACTGCCCACACGGCCACTTGTTCAATTTCTCAATTAAAATACCTATGCCTTTTTGCTTTTTTGATGTGCACACAAAAAGTATGTCGATTGTGCATTTTCATTGTATCACTGTGGGCACAATTAAGCTGTGTACCTGTGTAAGTGTATCCATAAAAAGTAACCATATATGTTGGCGCTGTTGCATGCTCTAAGGGGCAGTTTTTGTTGATAAAAATGTGAAATCGCCTTGCCATTAAAAATGTGGATGAAACAAACTTAACACTCGACAGCTGACACCCGACTCGAAATTTGCAAAATTTTCGAGTCGAGTCGGGCAAAAACGTCAAGTCGGAGCGATATTGTTCTGGTTGAGTCAGCACCCGATTTTACCCTTAAGTCACAAGTCGAGTTCGAGCCCTATTGGGGGCCTTGAGTTGAGATATGATCAGATAACATGTACAAAAAAGCATTTTTGTGTCTTCAAAACATTGAAATGGGCACGCGGAATCGATGCACCACTTATCCGACCACAAAACTGTAATCTTCAGGTTCTCGCGATCATTTTCAGCTTTTGATGAAGAAAATCCACCCAGAAAATGGTCCAGTTATTAAATTTCAATTCAGTAAAAATTTAAATGTGTCTCCCTATGAAAGAAAACTGGGTCATTTCAAACCCCCAAAAGTGATGTTTCTGGTGACAGCTATATCAAATGGCTTTTCCCCCCTGGATGGTATTACCCAAGCATGCTGAGTTAAATATGTTTTGCGACCAATATTGGGCCTGGGGAAACCCAAAGATGGGCAGCCTGCCTTTATTGGTTGTATTCGTTTGGTGTAGCTGTAGCCTGTAGGCTGAACTGCTGTGGCAGGCAGCGCATGGAGGGAGTTTGTAGTGTAGAAAATATTTTTTTTGGAAAAGTCAATACATTCCTACAGAATTGGAATTGCATGCTGGTTCCAATTCTGACATGGACTAAATTGTAAACAGTCCACACTGCAAAAAGCAACATTGAAAAAAGAAAATGGTTCAGACCAGGAACCAATTTCAATATACCCCCAGGAACCAATTTCAATATACTCTATATTGTTTCAAGTTGTCAAACATAAGACAACATGTAGATGGTTGTTCCCTTTGGATGAGGAAGCAATTAATTTGTACTTGGTCCCAATTCATTTTTGCTCACAAGGTGACTGTGGCAACTCTGGTAGTTCCCAAAGTCAACTTGTAGCTGCCTTTTTGGCTCTGTGCCCAGTGCTCCCATCCCTATTAGTATTAAGATAATAAAGATGGCCATGTAGCCATAATATAGTGATTTACTGCCAAAAAAGTTCATTTTTATGTTGACCCATTGCATCTTTACCTGCTGTAGCACCCCCAGACCATTATTGATAATTGCAGCTGGTTGAGCTACTTGGGAGTTGTTTTCATTCACATTGCAATTTCAATTGCATGAGTGTGCCAACAGTTGCACTTTATTGGCATCCTGTGAACGTCATTGGTAGTGATGGAATGGCGCCACGGACTCCCAGACTGTGTAAAATGTAAAATGTCATGCAATATGCTGAAAGGCATGTAAAATGTCATAAAAATACCAAACATCAGTAATAAAATATAATGAAACTTGACATTATACAGGGCTTATTACACAACTTTACAGGGTCTGGGAGTTGCCTGTGACGTATTTGCAATTTGTAACTTTTGTTGAATGGAAAGTGTATTTAGTGTGTAGCTTGAAGCCTTTGAATTAGAATGTCATGTTTAGTCATCTGAATGCATACTTTACAATGAATAATATACCATAATTCACCTGAACAATAATACCGTATTTCCTCGAAATACCCCCCCCCTCGAAATACCCCCCCCTCGAAATACCCCCCCTCAAAATGGACACTATGAACTTATAAACCCCCCCCCTCGAAATACCCCCCCCCCAAATTGAGTGTATAGAGAACGTAAATGACAAAGGCTGCGGTTTGTCATCCCGGCAATGCAGAACACACGTTAAAAACGATGACTCTGTTATGTGAGAACAGTGTTTGTACGTCTACACACTTATAAATGTCTTTAGAGTCTTATAAATGGCTATTTTTGTTGCATTTTCCGACGTCTGCGTACGTTTCAGACGACATTTTAGTACTGGGATTTCAAAAAATTTCTGGCGAAATAATAAACCCCCCCTCGAAATACCCCCCCCCTCGTTTAACCCCCCCTCAAAATTCTCACTCTGAAACAATAAACCCCCCCGGGGGTATTTCGAGGAAATACGGTAGTAATCTACCATTTTTTCCCACATAAAAATACATCTCTCACTATGGCTAAATTTAAAGTTTGAGTTTTCACATGATAATATTCAATGGTAACATTCTTGGTAACATTATTGTGAAGGGTTCATCCAGAACAGTTTTTATATGACTGTGCTTCTTCCAAGGCTTGTCATATTGCTGCTTGTGATGTTATTGACTTGTCTGACAACAGCGTGAATGTGAAGGGGGTGAACGAACAGTGCTATTTCTTCACTGTAACTAATAGGATAAATGATTACATACCTTTTACTGTGGCGGCTTCGGTGCCCGGCGCTATGTTTCTTGGATGGTGCCCTTGAGCCTTCTCTCTGTGGGGCCCCGTTTCGGAATTGCGCCATGGCGCCCCTGGCGCACAGTGCCCTCGTTCTGTGGCAGCCTGTTTACAAATGGCGCCATTGGCGCCTGGCACCTTTTTTCTGGCATTGTGGCGTCCCATGCAATGCAAGCAGCCCGTGTCATCCCCTGTCCGCACTTTTCGTTTTCTTAGGTATAAAATAGTCACCTGCTTCAGCTTTAGGTGGTGGTGGCTTCTGATAAAGGAAAATCTTAGCTACGCAGCATAAGCAGTATAAAATATAGCCGTTACTGTGTGTGGTATCCCATGCGATGCAAGTGGCTGGCCTCATCCCCTGTCGATACGTTTTGTTTTCTTAGGTATAAAATGATCACCTGTTTCGGCTATAGATGGTGGTGGATTCTGATAGAGGAAAATCTCAGCTATGCAGCGGTATAAAATATAGCCATTACGCAAACCTGTGTGTGGCATCCCATGCGATGCAAGCACCTTACCACAGTGAAACGTTACATGCTGACAGTTTGCTGACAGTTTGCTTGAAAACCATCAAAAAACATGGCAGCTCGCTGACAAAAAAATTCAATTTACTGACAGCTCGCTGACAGCTAAATTGATGCATGCTGCAGCTAGCTGACAGCTGTATCTTGTATGCAAAGCATTCTCAGTCAGTATGCTGTCAGCTCGCTGACAGCAACACAGGTGCTTTTTAAATGTGCTGCAGCTCGATGACATACGCTGACAATGTACTGACAATTGGATGACATACGCTGACAGTTTGCTGACAACCGTAAACAAATGCATGTCAGCTTATTGTCAGCGAACTGTCAGCGTGTAACGTTTCACTGTGTACAGCACCATTCCTTGTTAAAATCACTGATCATGCAATATATAACAAGAAACTGAAAAAATTAAATGTGGTTTTTTATCAGTGCTATAAAAGCAACACTAAGAAAAAATTTGTTTTCAGGGGTGTCCAACTTTTGGCTACTAACTCATGAACTGACTCATATATAAGCTTTTTCAAAGTGTAACATGCAGAAAAAAAATCACTAAAAATATATAAATATATAAGCACATAGACCACGTTCCTGGGGTGAGGCGAGAAAAATTCGGAACATGCAACTTTCATTACAAATTTATAAACATTTGTGTAAAAACTTTTGCACGCCAGCACACATTTCTGTACCACATGCAGAGTATTATAATAAAGATTGCCCCCAATAGACACAAATCCATATTTTGTGTTGTGTTCAACAATTCCATATTTCCAATCACATGAAGCATGAGAAATTTTATCTCAGTGCTTGCTGCCATGAATAGCAACTGATCATTATTATTCATTCAAATGCAATGATTGAACAGCTGTAGCAGAGAAGTCCATGAAAATACCTCTCTTGAGTACAAAAAATGCAAATCAACTCCCATGAAACAGGAGCAAATGCACAGGCTAAAATCCTTTGTTTTTTAGCTGTAAAGATTTTTTATGCATGCAGCTTCTGAGCTGAATAATAATGAGCTTTCAAACAACTGTAAAGGCATCACTGGCATAGATATCCAAAACGACTGGTATAAATATTGAGTTTTGATAGCCCAACTAGACATTCTGACTTGTGCATCATACTCCTCCAACTTTAAGAATTATGGAAGCACTAAAAATACTCCTCCTTGTGTTCCTATCATATGGATATGAAGTCCAAGCCTGTGGAGAATCTGTAACTAATTTTTATTTACATAAAAAGAATGTGTCCTTGTAACAAAAAATCATGATTTATGTTTTTTTACAGACATATGCAGTTTCAGTGGCATTGAACAACTCAGTACTGAATACCCTTGCAGTTACAGCAATGCCAGTGAATTCACTAACATTTGGAGGGTAAGATGTTTACAAAGCTGTAAATATAATACAGAAACAAGCTTAAATGGAACCTTTCAGAAAAATTCTGGGCAAGGTTCCAGAAGATATGATGCCAATGGTCGGACAGCCAGTAATTACGAAATTGGATTGTGGAAAGGTTTGATATACACTTGTTTTCACAACACTTATGTGAAATGTGGTTAAAACAATGGGGTGCAATGTGCATCCCTCTAATAAGAGGCACACTAACTATCTATCCCTCCGGCGATTTACTATCTATATGAACCCCCGGGGTGGTCCAAATCGGGCCAGGCCTATTTCGCACATAAGTCTGTTTCGCACAAACGCCCGTTTCGCACACGCATGAAACCCGTGTCGCACAAACGCCCGTGTCGCACAAAAATGATGCCTGTGCGAAACGGGCCTAATTATGTGCGGAACAGGCGTATGTGCGACACAGGTGTCTGTGCAAAACAGGCATCTGTGCGTGTGAGTCGAGCGTGTGACCGGGCACCCCAACTTTACCCCCCCCCCCCCTCCAGCACAATTGGTTCCAGGCGGTGCAGGCTGGCTGTATAATGCACAGACAATGCAACATATTGAATTACGCAATGCGACAGGGTTTCAGTCTCAAAAGTCATGGAAAATGCCCTGCAAAATGGCAACTCAGTTGCCATTTTGCAGGGCGTTTTCCATGACTTTTGACCCTGTAAGATGTCATGCAAAGTGCAGAACAATGTTTTCAGAACAATGCAGCTCAAGCGTTTGTAACGACGACCTAGTAAGTATTCAAAAGTAGGTATTCAGGTCGGCTTTACCAACGCTAGTGCTGCGTTGTTCTGCGAACAATGCGGCACTAGCGTTGGGAAACCGGAACAGAACTTCGGTACCTGAATAAGTCTCAGGTTTAGTTTAGTTTACCAATGCTATTGCACGTTCCGAATGCACTAGCGTCAGTAAAATAAACGTAACCCAAAACGTTTTCGGGTAACGAAGTTTCAGTTTCCCAATGCCAGTTCCGCATTGTTTGCAGAATTGAGTTTCCATTTTGCAGGGCATTTTCCATGACTTTTGAGTATGTAAAATGTCAAATGTCATGTAAAGTGTCAAAAGTCATGGAAAATGCCCTGCAAAATGGAACCTCGGTTGGCATTTTGCAGGGCATTTTCTATGACTGTTGACCATGTAAAATGCCAAATGTCATGCAAAGTGTCAAAATTCATGGATAATTCCTTGCAAAATGAAAACTCAGACAGCCGGCGCGGCGCTGCCTGGAACTCATTGTGCTGCGGGGAAGGGGGGGGGGGAAGTTGGGGTGCCCGGACACGCGCCAGTGACACGCACATTAGGCCTCTTTCGCACATACCCCTGTTCCGCACATACGCCTGTTCCGCACATAGGCCCGTTCCGCACAGGCATCATTTTTGTGTGAAACGGGCGTTTGTGCGACACGTGTTTCATGCGTGTGCGAAACGGGTGTTTGTGCGAAACAGGCGAATGTGCGAAAAAGTGCACCCTCGTCCAAATCCACTAAACCCCTGCTTGGGACCAAAGGGGAATGTATATAGAGAAAGTATGGTGTGAGAAATATCATCTGAAACAATTTAACTTGTCACAATTTCTTTAATATTCGTCATATTTTTAGAACTTCTTTCTGTCGCAATTAACGATGGCAAACCCTCCGGAAAAAAAGTATTTAAATTTTTAAGCGTTTTTTTCTAAAATGAATTTTCTAATTTTCTAATTTTTCCCTGAATCAATTTTCAAATTTTGAATTTCGAATCTTTGAGCAGTTTTCAATTTTTTTAGTTAGTTTTCATTTTGTTTAAAAAACGTTTGAAATTTGAAGCTTTTAACACAGAATTTGGACAGTTTCACATTTTTAACTTTATTTTTCACTGTAATTTAATGGCGGAAGCACTTACCGTATTACCTCTATTATAAGGTATACCTTATATTACATTATTGGAGGTAATACGGTATGTGTACCAGTTTGCCACTTCTTCATTTGATTGATTTCATTGATTCAACACAAATTTGCATTTTTTCAGACCCACACTATCCCACATAGGCAGGGGGGCATGGTTGGTTTTAGTAAAATTCTTTTTACTAAAATTGTATTTTATTTTTATTAAAATTGTATTTTATTTTTATTTTATTCATGTTTCATTTTATTTTATTTTATTTTATTCTGAAATGTCATTAATAAAATAAAATGAAACAATTTTACAAAAATTTTACAAATATTTTACAAAATTTTTACAAAAAATAGAAATCTTGGATGCAAGGCCATAAAACAATGTGCACGCTATAAGCATGCAGATGAATACAACAAAAATTAATGTAGACTTGTGACACGGGTTGCGATGTAGGTATCTTGAATTTTGGATAGATACGTAGCTGATTGCTCCTCCTGAGGGAAAAATAGCACACAAAGATATTTTGGGTGGGGGCTGGGTGGGGGTTTGCGCGGTTCAATATATAGGCTTTCAAAAGATGTGAAAATTTGCAATTTTGAGCAAAAATATTTTTAAATCACAACAATGAAAGCAACAACAAGGCACCAGTTCTGCAAATTGACAGCTAGAATATTAAGCAAGAGGATAGAAAACTTTTTATAGAATTTTACAGACACTCGAGTTTTTGTAAAATTTTACTAAAATTGTACAAAAATTCGAATTTTTGTATAATTTTACTAAAATTTTACAAAAATTCGAATTTTAGTAAAATTGTATTTTTATTTTATTAATTTTTCATTTTATTTTATTTTATTTTATTCTTCAATTTTCCATTTTATTTTTATTTTATTTTTATTTTTTTCTGAGATTTTGCCAACCCTGCAGGGGGGTCGTATAGAGTCGCCTCCGATTTACTTGTTAGCCCTGACCTTAAACCATATCATATTCAAATTTGAGAAATTTTTGCTGAGCGGTTCAGGAGTTAATACCACGTGCTACATGGCTATGGCCTGCTCCCTCCCCCCAAAAATGCTACCATACAGTTAATCTACTGTATTTTCTCGAATTACCACCCAGGGGCGCGGTCCAAAGCCCTGTAAAGTGTAAAGTAAAGTGTCAAATGTAATGTCAAATGAAAGTCAAATGTCAATGGTCATGCAAAGTGTCAAATGTAAAGTAAACTGTCAATTGTGTATTCAAATATTATTATTTTTTTGTATCCAAATCTTATGTTTTTATACAGATTTTATTTAAGATTTGGATACAAGAAGTAAAATTTGGATACACAATTGACACATTACATTACATTTGACACTTTGTATGACAGTTGACATTGAACTTTGCATTTCACTTTACATTTGACACTTTTTACACTTTACTTTACATTTGACACTTTTTTGATGTTCTTTTTCATTATGTTATACTTTTTCAGATGCGCCACATAAATATCAATCGTCGATTGATCTAGACGTTAAGAATGCGTTTTGTGGCCTTGCATTCCCAAAAAAAATTCAAAAAGTTTTTCGAATTTTCGAATTTTTTGAAAAATAAATCGATTTTTGAGTGTTTTTTCCAGGAGTGAGATTTTTTTCGAAAATTCCGGAAAAAATTCAAAATTCGAAAATCTTTTTTTGGCATCTTGAGTCGCAATATATTTGAAAATTTCTAGTGCAGATTTTTTGCTTGTATTGAGCTGGTGTATTATGTGATATTCATGTAAAGTGCGATTGCATTGGAAACATCATAGGATATTGTTATATATTTTTAAATATCAAAAATCCTATATATTTTTGTATTTTCTCCAGATGTTTCCAGAGAGATTTTATTTATTAGGGGTTGTATTATATTTTCATTTGGAAAGATTTTCTGAGATTATATTTAATTAGATTTTACCAAAATCACCCATTTTTTCAATACTAAGTGCAACGCTGATTCCATTTATGGGCTTCACAGCGAAAGTCAATTTTTTTACCAGAAATGTTTCTGGTGAATGCAAACAATCTGAAACATGCAAACAACATTCAAACAATGATATCTGGAGATTGTATGGTGCAATATTAGGGTGTCAACTTTCCGTTTTCCGTTTTCCGTTTCCGCTTTCCACAGGCAAATTTTTTTCCGTTTCCGTTTCTATTTTCCGGCTGCTAAATTTTTTTTCCGTTTCCGTTTCCGTTTTTCCGGCTCATTTTCCGTTTTCCGGCTAAAATTTCAGTTTTTCCACTTTTTTTCCGTTTTCCGGCTCAATTGTCTGTTTTTCCATCTTTCTTCCATCTTCTGACTAAATTCTCTGTTTTCTGTTTCAGCCAAACTGATAAACATGCATGCAGGTTCTCAATTATGTGAATTGTTTCTATTTCTAGCATGATTTCTGCAAATTTTTTGATTTCTGGATAAATTTCTGCAATTTTTTTTCCGTTTCCGGCAAAATTTCGGCAATTGTTTTCCGTTTCCAGCATAATTTAGCAAATTTTTCCGTAGCCGTTTCCGTTTTCCGGCCTTTCATTTTTCCGTTTTCCGTTTTCCAGCAGGTGCAAATTTTTTTCCGTTTCCGTTTCCGTTTTCCGGCAAGTGTAAATTTTTTTCCGTTTCCGTTTCCGTTTTCCGCCAAAAAGTTTTTGTTGACACCCTATGCAATATGGCATTGTTTTGCATAAAAAAATAACCTCAATATTTTTGATGTTGTACAAAATATGTAGCATAACATTAACTGTACAATGTTTATCTGAAATTTCTGATAGTGTAATCACAGCTTCACAACTCACAAATCTTCTGTGTTTTTCAGTGTCCCATAATTCCCCCAAAAATTTAGGTAATGCTTTTTCAAGGTAATTCAATATGACAGTGAAGAAAAAGATAAAAATAAAGCAAAGCCAAGCAAAGCTGTTGTAGCCTTTGACATAAAGAGAGCAAAATTTACAAAGTTGGATGACATGTTAATTGGCAAGTTTCCCTTCAGAGCAAAAATGCTTTTACTGTGCCAGTTAACAAAATTCTCAACAAATTGCTTTGTTGCAGCCCAATCTGACTTTGCTGTTGCAAACACTGGGAGCTTCATTGTAGTGCTAGGAGGGAACAGCAAACCACCAATGGCGAAACCAGCATTTGTCAATACAGTGCATATTTATGATGTAAGCAATTGAATTGAGATCATACTCTAGCTATTAATTCAACTGGAACACATATATTGCCTGCTTCTACAGATTGTTAATGACAAATGGGAAGACACTGGCATTAAACTAAGCATGCCAAGAGTTGCACCTCACATTGTTCATGTGGGAAACAAGTTATTTGTTTTTGGTGGTGGAACAAAGTTCAAGACAGGTTTTAAACATGTGCAAATCATTTGTTTTGTTTTTATTTGATGGTATTTTCACATTGCTGCATCCGATGTGCTATTTGTAATTTTTCCATCAGGTTCATTCTGCATTCACTATGTATGCAGGTCAATTTGGGCCATTTCCAGCAGAAACAGCAGTATGGCAAGCCACTGTCTGTACAAATGCTTCCCATATCAGAAGATGAGGCAGCCAGTCATTTGGTATCATCTGATTGTCACAAGCCCTACATGTATTACCATTACTATTTGGGATTTGATAACATTGTGTGTACACATTTTTCTTTTTCTAGTAAAGCAGTGTTATAAAAAAGGCAATTTCAGGGTGCAGAAGGCAGCATTTTGGACTGTTATAATGACCAATGCAAAATGTATTCAATAAAAGACAACAGATGGACCTACCTTTGGTGTGAATCCCAGACCCTGTTAAGTGTAAAGTAAAGTGTCAAATGTCATGTAAAATGTTATACAAAGTCTCAATTGTCATGACAAATGTCAAGTGTCAATTGTCATTAAATGTTCAGTAATAATAGTAGTGTTCAGTTCACTTTACTCTACACTTTACAGTGGCTGGGACTGCCCCCAGGTGCCAGTCCCAACCCCTGTAAAGTTTAAAGTAAAGTGTCAAACGTAAAGTCAAATGCAATTTTAAGTGTCAAATGTAAAGTTAAATGCAAAGTAAAGTGTCAATCATAACAAAAAAGAACAGATTTTGTTACTGAACTTTGCATTTGACTTTACATTTGACACTTTACTTTGCATTTGACACTTTACTTTGCATTTGACACTTTACTTTAGCTTTTACAGGGCTAGGGACTGCCCCCAGGTGTATGACTAATACTTCAGGAACATATCATCCTACTTACATGCTGTTGAAGTTCTATGGAATCTGTAATGGTATTGGTCTGCTCTGTGATGAGCCTGTGAATGGGAGATACACAGCTGTTGTTGGTGGAGTGTGGGGCACTCACACTACATACCTACCAGTGAATGCTGATGGCTCTTGTTGGGAGAAAAAAGAAGTAACTGCTGAATATGTGGTGCCACACATGGTGGTCTGTTTTTATGTTGAAAGTCAATGTTTCATGAAAAAATGACAAAAATTGAGTGATGAAGCAATTGCAGGGCAAGGATTGGATGTACAGTGATAAGACTCAGAAAGATGATCAATACATCCATACTCGATATTTTTGTGAAGGCTTTAGGCCAAAGTACCTGTATGCATTCATGAAGATTTGAAAGTGATTAATGCTCCTTATTCATATACGGAATGCGATAAAAATATTCTATTAGGGTTTTTTACAACTGGTTTTGTATTCATTTTCAAAATCAATGGATCAGCTTACAAGTGCAATAATATTCATAATCTAGTTTCACTTAAATGAAATGCATGGAAAAAGGGACCGGAAAAACGGAAACTGAAAAATGAAATTTGCATGGAAACGGAAAAATTTGCTGAAATTTTACTGGAAAATGGATCAAATTTGCTGAAATTTTGCTGGAAGTGGAAAAAATTTGCAGAAATTTTGCTGGAAACAGAAAAATTTACATAATTGACAATCTGCATGAATGTTTATCAGTTTGGCTGGAACAGAAAACAGAAAGTTGAGCCAGAAAAAGGTAAAATGAGGCAGAAAAATGGAAAATTGAGACGGAAAACAGAAAAAGGCGGAAAAACTGAAAATTTAGCCGGAAAACAGAAAATGAGCTGGAAAAACTGAAACAGAAAAAAATTGCTCGAAAATGGAAAAAAAAATTCAGCAGCCAAAAAACGGAATGGAAAAAATTTGCCTGCGGAAAGCGGAAACGGAAAACGGAAAACAGAAAACGGAAATTTGACACCCTATTCAAGGTTGATGTAACAGTTTTCCATATTTTTTCAAGTTTTGACAGAAAACTAGTGTAGGTATGTAGGAACAATACGCTTTACATAAACAAAAACCTATAAGAAATCTCTGTGTGTGCATTATACAGCTAGCAATGGCAAACCTTCTGGAAAAGTATTTCATTTTGTACCTTTCGTAAAAGTGTTTTTCTAGAATGACTTCATATTAAAATCCCAGGAGAAGTTTTTTTTAATTTTCGAATTTAACTATCGGAATAGTCCCACTACTAGATCCATTTTTAAATTTGTCTTGAAGACATTTTCATGATTACGCGGCCTTCTAAGCTGTTCAGGCTTAAACATATGCACATTTTGACCGCTTGTAGTAAATCAATGAACTAAATTATTGTGTAGCTACATTTTGCTACTGCAGTTTCACGTATTTTCGGCCACAAATACAACTTTTAGTATTTCCGAATTTTCGATTTTGTTTGTGTAAAAAATCGATTTTTACGTGATTTTTCTATTGGTCGAGTTCAAAAACACAAAAATTCAAAAGTTTAAATACTTTTTCGAATTTTGTTTGCCATCATTATATTCAGCAGTAGAGCAATGTTAATTTAGACTGTCCCAGTTAATTGTTTATCTCACGATGAGTGATAACAATGCTGAATTGATAATAGCGTCTAAGTAGCTTGATTGACAGAAAACCAAAAAAAAACTTACAGAATAAAATTATTAACTGCCCACATAAATAAACATCACACAATCAAAAATTCGAACAATTCCTGACATTTTTATCCAAAAAATGGCCAAAAACGCGTGGCAGTTTTGCACGTTCGCATTCCTGTTGATAGTGTTGATCGCGCTGTCGGGAGTGTCGCTGTACCTGCTCTGGCACATCTACGACACGACCGACGACATTGATGACAAGTAAATTGCATTTGGGCAGCTCGTTTGACCTGTCAGAATTGCATGGATTTGGCCAGAATGAAATCGCCATTGAGGACCGCCTTTTTGAGACTTTTATTTTAAAAGTTGATGACCCCAAAAAGTTCACTCTTGAGCAAATTGTACACTTTATTTTATTTCCAATTCTCTGCCAGAAATGCGTGTCCAATTCGTTGTCTATCGTGTACTTCCAGCAACTTGCTTATAGAGAGTAAAATTTTCCGCCTCTGGTGACAATCTAAATATGTGGAAGCAGTGGTCTATCCACGAAACGCGTTTGGGCAGGAATAAAAAAGCATCCAGGAAGAAGACCAGTAAACAAGTGGACATACCGACTTTTTACCGTGGATTTTTGTTGTTTTCAAAATTTTGGATTTATCGATTTTTGGAAGTCGACGCCTCATTTTCTTATTGAGAAGTTGCGATTTTCCATGGACGCGATAGACGCTCGGTCATAGTTATTTCTCAAAAGCGCCCATTGTAAAGTTGTCTGGCGCTGCACGTCAAATGCAAACGGAAAACCGACGAAATGCTTTTACTTTTCACACTTTTGTTCATTTACATCCCCATTCTAAACTTGTCAGGCTCTCTGACAAAACAACGACAACTTTTCCCCCAATGACAACGACAACTGGAGCCCACAACGTCAGCCATAGTAAAGGATGGAAGGTACGCTTCATGGTTATAAAATTTCCCTTCTGATGCTTTGTGGGTTCAAATCAAGTTCTTAAAAGTAGGGTGTCAACTTTCCGTTTTCTGTTTTCCGTTTCGGCTTTCCGCAGGCAAATTTTTTTCCGTTTCCGTTTTCCGGCTGATAATTTTTTTTCCGTTTCCGTTTTTCCGGCTCATTTTCCGTTTTCCGGCTAAAATTTCAGTTTTTCCGCCTTTTTTCCATTTTCCGGCTCAATTGTCTGTTTTTCCAACTTTTTTCATTTTCTGGCTCAATTATCTGTTTTCTGTTTCAGCCAAACTGGTAAACATGCATGCAGGTTCTCAATTATGTGAATTGTTTCTATTTCTAGCAAGATTTCTGCAAATTTTTTGATTTCTGGATAAATTTCTGCAATTTTTTTTCCGTTTCCGGCAAAATTTTGGCAAATTTTTTCCGTTTCCGGCATAATTTCAGCAAATTTTTCCGTTTCCGTTTCCGTTTTCCGGGCTTTCATTTTTCCGTTTTCCGTTTTCCGGCAGGTGGAAATTTTTTTCCGTTTCCGTTTTCCGGCAAGTGCAAATTTTTTTCCGTTTCCGTTTCCGTTTTCCGCCAAAAAGTTTTTGTTGACACCCTACTTAAAAGTTCACAATGATTTTTATTTCATATTTTTTATTAATTTGGCCTGTACCAGTCTTGGCCAGTGATGTAAAAAACAATGCCGCGTGGCACTATTTTACTGTGTTTTGGCAACTTGCCATGTCTAGTGCTTTTATTTGGCTACTGGCTAATTACGAAAACGCAATTATTTGGGTAGTCTTACCCGAAATGTACGTACCTAAACCTTCAATAGTGTCGATGTATTTATCTGCGTATATTTATTTATCGGACCGCATGCTATGCATATTTATGAATGAAACACTCCATCATGACGTCATCATTGATAAAATAAAAACTGTTACAAAAAAGGAAAAAATGTCAGGAACTAAACAAGCAGTTTGTTGTACTCGACTCTGCTTTATTCCGCTTAACGTAATTTTATTTCTTTTGTGAGATGTTGGTGGGTGCATAAGACATAAGTATGTGCTAATGCATACTGTGCTGTCATCCGTGAAGTATATCTCCCGTATTTCATCGAAATACCCCAGGTGATTTTTTTTATCAGATTACCACCGTTTTTACTGCGCAGCACCAGCGAAAAATATCTCCCCATCATTATTTTACACAAATTTCTACTCTTTTTATCAGTTGCCCATTTTCCCAGGACGCAGCCAAGATAATGAAAGCGGGATTGAATGAATCCGTCAACCCATGTGATGATTTCTTTCAATTTTCCTGCGGTGGTTGGATAGCGGCGCACCCACTCAGACCCGAGCAACAAGCCACTGATGTTTTCACACTCACATTGATTGAAGTGATCAATATTGTCAAGGATGAAATAGCTGTTGGTTGAGAATTTGATTGAAGTAGTGGTGGGAATTTTAAGGCTTAAAAATAGTAAAATAATGTTTTAAAAGTGAGAAGATCAATGGGTTATGTTTTGGCACGTTTTTCTGCGTTCAAATGTTTCCAATTCCACTCTTATCACGTTTTCTATTCAGTTTTCACCTTCACCTGGCCTTCTGCACATCCCAAAAATTTGACCTACATCCTTCATCCAGAAAATAAACAACTCCAGCCTCAAAATCATGCAAGCTGCAAAAAATTACTACACTTCTTGTGTTCAAAGCAGTTTTATGGAGACAGCTAACAGGGATGCATTGGTAGATACAATTACAAATGATAAAAAATTCATTGGTTTTCCAATGATAATGTCTGAGTGGAATAGTCCTGGGTGGAAAAAACTGTGGAAGTTCATGGGTAAAGTTTGATTGAATATTAACAAAAAAATGAATATTTACAAAAAAAGACCCTTTAAGCAGCATTTACACTTTTTTTGATGACTCAACAACACTTAAAAGTTCAATAAGTTGAGTAAAAAGGTTCCATATTCATGAGAAAAAGTGGACAACTTTATATTCTTGCTATGTGAATATGCATGTCAAATTGCAGAATTGTGCTTGTAGCTAAAACAGGTCACAACATCAAACATCTACAACTTTTGAGCTGCAAGAAGGACTCTTCAATTTGGCATGCATATTCACCTTGTATAGAATGTATAGTTGACCACTTAACTGATGAAAATGGAACCTTTTTACTCAACTTATTCAACTTTTGAGTGCTGCCGAGCTGCCAAAATCCAGGGCCTAAGATAAATGTTCATACAGTGTCAACATAATGAAAACTTTTATCACCACTCACACAGCGGATGTTGAAATCAACCATGGTGTGGGCTCACTTTTCCAGTCTTATGTTGGCAATGACATGGGCCAGCCAGATAAAAATGCACTTTACCTGTTCCAAGTTATAAAATCTACATATCTGAGTACATTTTTCTGCACCATTCATTCGTAGCACAATCACCAGTGTACACTCAGGCTAATGTGGCATATACCAGAGTGCAGTATATCAACCCTTTTTATGCGGGCGATATTGATGCATACAAGAAATTCATTATAGGTGCTGGGTATTTACTTGCAAAGCAAGCAAACCAGTCGGTCAGTGAAGGTAAGTTCAGTGGATTATTGGTGGACTTTTAACTACCGTATTTCCTCGAAATACCCCCAACTCGTTTAACCCCACTCAAAATTTCCACTCTGAAAAAGTACCCCCCCCCCCCGGGGTGTACTTTTAGGAAATACAGTATACAATTTTGTTTCACTACGTTAGGTAGGTACGTCTTAAATTTAAATTTGATGTGAATCCATTCAGATGACAGTTGATTTTATTCAGTGCAACCTTTTTATGAGAGAACAATCTACATACCTAGGTCTTTTTGGCTCAGTGCCAATATTCCATAATGCGTTTGAACAATGCATAGAATATCTACCTAAACTAGGTAAATACCTATAATGCTAAAACAGGCCCCTTTGAAGAATAATATCAGCAACTATTTAATTTACACTTTTCAGCTCAAATTATAGCCGATGCTAATGATCTGGTGGCATTTGAAACAAAACTGGCATATATTTCGAGATCCAACGATGACCAGAAGAACTTCAGCAGAACATACAATCCATTCGAACTGAGCAGAATGCAAGCGAGATGGGCCGGAATTGACTGGGACACATACTACAACACATTTTTTAAGGTTGCTTTAACTTTAGATGTTTATTGAATTTTCTGCGAAAAATTATCTCAGTTCAATAATGAAGCGTTATGTAAATGTTCAGCTTTACTGCGTTGCAACTGAAATTGCATATCATTGATGACCAGAGTGAAATTGATGGAACATAATCTTTTTTCTTTGCATTTTTTGTTTGATCTAGCTGAGTAAAGTTGAGAACCAATGTGCCTACACACACTAGTTTTCACCGTGACTTCGTGTGAAAACTGAAATTTTTTCAAATGCAAATTAACGAACGTGGTTGAATGATTTAATTTTATTTAAATTAGAATTTAAATTAATGAAAGTTAAGCTTTGAAAATTTGATAACTAAAACACCTATAGCCTACAATAAGAGTAGGCTGGATGTGGCCATGTGGCCATTTCAGTTTTCACATCAGTCACGGTGAAAACTAGTGTGTGTAGGGCCAATATACCAGTTTCAGTCATCGTGAAGAAGAAATATTTTACATAGAGCGAAGTTTTTGTGACAAATACATTTTACGACATAATCCTCACTAAAACAATTCTAGCTTTAATCACACCTTCAAATGGCTTTTTGTCCAAATACATTATGTAAAAAAGAAGTCTCTCCTTCGCAGGGTGGGATGCCACAGGTACCTGTGGTTATCAACCAACCAGCTTACATCGATGCTTTGAATGGACTGATATTGGATCATGTATGTTTCATTTTTTCATATTAAATCTCAATACTGTATTTCCTTGAAAACCCTCTTGAATTAACCCCCACGTGACGTCGGGCCTGAGACAGTAATATACCTTACAATCCGACTTTCTATTACAAGGATTGGCTTGTCACGTTGTGGCAATTGAAATGAATGCATAAAAAACCACTCGCTTCTACCAGTTGCTGTCCATGACACTAGTTATACTATAATAGGAAACAGTTTCTACATCACTGAAATGTGCAGATGCAGAATTCAAAAAGCGAGGCATTTGAAAGAACTGTGGCCAATTTCATCAACTGGCGCTTCATTTATGATAACAGTGAATTCTTGAATGATGATGAGTTCTCAAAGATATTTTTGGATTACAGAAATGCTCTTTATGGTGTGGAGAGTTTGCCCCCGTCTGACTTGATGTGTACGTACAAGGTGAGAAATGAGCATGTGCACTACCTAAATAGCTTTCAGGGATTTTAATTTTGTTGGAAAACTCATGCATAATCTTGGAACGCATTTCACTTTAGAGGAATCAATCATTTTTAATCTCAATTACAAAAATGTTGAGAGAAACCTCATGCCTAGTGATGTAAAAAGCGCCAGGACTTAAGCGCCATGCGCTTTTTGCTTTGGCGCTAGCGCCAGGCGCCAGCGCCATGGCGCTTTTACATCATTACTCATGCCGGTAAACTCAAATGCATTCAAAGCTGATATCTGAGTTAGTGAAATTTTTGAAGTTTTGGTTGTAAACCATTGCCTGTTCTTTTTGCTTTCCTAAAGTTGGTGTTAGAAAATTAAGTAAAATGATGCAATACGTAGCCAGAATTTTCCAGTAAAATAAATTTTATAAGAATGGATAGGTAAATGATGTGGCTCTGAAATTACTCTAAATTTTTTTCACAAGGAAAATTTGAATTTTCACATCTAACATTCTACATTACCCTGGCCTGCCCTTTCAGCTTTATTGGATTAAAAAAAATTCTCACAGTTGACGGACACATTTCTGCCGCTGCCCACCGGACGTCTATATGTTGACTACAGAATGAAACTGGAAAATCTTACAGACATTCGTGAATCTGTAAAACAACAGATGGACTCGATTGTAAAGGCATTTGTGAAAAGAGTAGAAAATCTTGACTGGATGGATGAAAGTTCAAAGGCGAATGCTTTGGAGAAAGGTATCGTTTTAGAAACCATTGCGCTACCAAATTTACAAAGGCTATTCACACTTACACTTTCCAAAAGTACCAGTATTTTGACAGCTCTGGAAATTATAACTTAAAGTTTCCACCGAAAATAAAATATAAAAAAATGTTTTGAAAGAGTGGTTGAACATGTGTGGTTTTTATTTGTCAAGTGGAAAGTAGTAAATCTTTCATTGCATTCCAAATGTGACAAAGTCGGTAAAGCGAATTGCTGTCATGAATCCGTGTATTCAGCTGTTTTTTTTGTCTACACGGTTCAGAGCGTTTTTTCCGCACTGTCTTCCCTCTCACTCCACTTCACCGACCGCTTGCCGCTGGTGTGCACTGCACTGGGGCCGGAGGTCCAGGTTATAAATGTGTGTGTAAATTTTAAGGAAATGTGTCTGAAGATGGTAGGTTTTTCAGAACGTGCAGTGGACCACTCGGGGCCCACGCTGTTCCGTTTCCCGCAGCACGCACAGTGCCTACACTAGCACAAGCAGCGCAGTAATTAGAGTGGTTGTTAATTAGCAAACTTAGGGAAAAACAGTTAGTACTTAGTGTCAATACAAAAGGGGGTCCAAGTTGGGTTGAGAAGAGAGTTTATTTAGGGCGATGGAAGAACACTAGCAGCAGAGTAGAAGCAAAGTCAATTTTCGTCAAAAGTCGAAATATTGGTGAAAAAAACAACAATTTCAGCTACTTATAAGGCAAATGAAACTACCATAATCGACACGAATAAAAAGCTATAAAAAAGGCATAATGTCAGGAGTGTACGGAATCACTTCCAAATCACATAAGCTCTGATGTAAATACTAAGTAAAATCATAGTGTACAAATACTTACAAAAACGTAATTAATTAAGCTAACAAAACGCGCAGTAATAATTAAAACGGCTAATAGTGACAATAAAAAGCTTCATGCGACATGGGGCTTAATACACTAATTGATAGCTTACTCTAGAAACAATCAACTACTTCCATAATTACCTACAAATCCCTACTTAATCAAATATAATCTAGAACAGGTAACAGCGCAGTGCAATGCAAATTCACAAATGGTGGGAATGAAAGAAATACGGCTAAAGACAATTACAGCATCATGAATTATCATAGAAAATCAAGCTAATATGTAATTAGACAATTAATACAAGCTTACAACTACTGCTAATTAATTAGAATAGTCAGTAAAGGCGATTAATTGAGCTCATGGAAACAAAAGACACTGGCGTGAGACAATATGTACAGTATTTTCTACATGTCACGTGGGAACTTTGCACGGGGGTTTGTATTCATAAATTACGGTAGCTAGCAGAATGCTCGCGGGCGTGTAATGCTTATCACCTCCAACCTCGCGACCCACTATTGTGACTACCCGGTTGGCTTGCGCCCGTGAGAAAGGTTTCAGCCCGATGGCCACGCCCTTCCAAGCGCGATGGGATATTTATGCTGGGGCGGCGGAAAAGTGTATTTTTTTGACTGTGAGTTGTCACTTGGGGCGTTATCGGAAGCTGCTCCTACCAGAGTTGCGAAAGTGTATTTACACTTACCCGAAATACCCGGGTAAATGGGTATTTATATTTACCCTTACACTTACACTTTCATAAAATACCCGTACACTTTTTTTACACTTTCCTGGGCAAAATACCCAGGTACAGAAAGTGTATTTTTTTCTTTCAGATGGCCCTGTTTTATGCTTTTGAGAAAGCATAAAACGGGGTCATGTACAAAAAAAAACTGCACAGTGCACACATGCAGTTATGCATTGAATGTTAAAAATATGGCAAATGTACAAACTAGCACTATCTCTGACCTTTGATCAGTACGTTCTACAGTTTCATCATACTTTTGTAAAAAGGACAAGATCAATGGAAATTCACCAGCTGAACACAAAGTCAGCTAGGAATCATTGACATTTACTGCATAGGGATGGATAAAAAGTGCTTTTTTTAACGGCCCGGCTTTTTTTAAAAAAAAGCGCTTATTAGCGTAAAATATCAACAGTGAAAAAGTGCCATTGTTAGGCAACTTCATACCACTATTTACAGTATTTGTTACAGTCTGAAATGTTTCATAAAAGGCAGTAAAAGTTGAAATAATGCATGAAAACGATAAATAAATTGATCTAAAGGTGAAAACAGTGGTGTTTTCTAATGCTCAACAGTGAGAGCTCTTTCTAAAAAAATTTTTACACTTACACTTTTTTTCACACTTTCCTAGGTATTTACAAAATACCTTACACTTTTGGTATCCATACTCAAAATTTGGAAAGTGTATTTACACTTACACTTACACTTTCCAAAAATACCAGTATTTTAACAACTCTGGCTCCTACCACCCATCGATACTAGATGTCGCACGACAATCTAGGTCAACATGGGGAGGAGCTCAGAACAGTATTGTTTTGATATTTTTTGTGGAATTCATTGTTCCTGGCTTCCAGTTGCCACCTACCTATCAGTCATCAGTCTCCGCCTCTGCCCAAAGATAAGTAAAGGGTGAAATGTGCATTCAGCCACCCAGAAAGTCACAACAGTGTGCTGGCGACCTCAAAGGTGTCCACACGCCGCGCCGCGGCACTTTAAAGTGAAAATGTGAAATTCCCCTCTCACCTTGTGCCACATGGAATGTAGTTTACATTTGGGCTAGACATAACTTAGCTAACTTTACTTAAATAGAATTGGCGCACATTAAAATAGGGGGATAGGGAAAAGTGGGGGATAGGGAAACAAAATTGTGCAGAGCACTACAACCGCTAAAAACATGATAAACTTGGTCTGCCAGTGTAGCGGCGTTGATCTCGCTATGCAGTGCTCTGTCGGGGAACTGCGCAGCTCACTGCATGGCCGCGCACGCCGCGCAGGCCCCGTAGGCTACGAAAAACCGCAAAATACCTGAGGGGATTTATTTAAGTTTAATTTACAAAACACGTGACAATTTATGTTCCGTGAATTATTATTGCATTTGGTTGTCTAAAAATTTGTGGGGTGGTGTCTTTCCCATCGTAAAAACGCTCTTACATTGTGACGTATCATTTTTTAGTTAAAATAAAAAATTTTACATTATTGGTTAGCATAAAATCGTGAATTATTTACTAAAATTCTTCATTACATCTAAAAATACAGCAAACAACCTTGTCGAGAATGTTGGCTATCCTGATTGGATATTGGATGACAAGAAATTGGAATCTGCTTTTACTGCTTATTCTGAAGGCTTAACTGATGGCACTGGTGAGAATTTTGGGATGTCTCACATTCCTGGGGCCTGTATGATAAAATAACCTTTAATATGTCATGTCAAATGTCACAAAAACTTGTCAAATGTCTTGTCAAATGTCAAATTTTCCATTTAAAAAATGTTGGTGGATTTGAATTCATTTCAAGTCTCATTTGAATTTGAATTGACATTTTTGAGGGTCCTAGTCTTTTCATTCAGCTACCTATTGCAATGATGTCCATCTAATGTATGACAGTCTAGTTGAATACATAAATAGAGGTATGATAAGAGATGATGCAAACATAGAATCAAGTGATATTTAGCCTACTGACTCGCTACTTTACACTAAAATCTACCAATCAAATAAACCCCCATCAAAAACAACACAGGGTCTGCTTTCTGGTCAAATGTGCAATTTGTCAAAAGACAACAGATGTTGGATCAAATAAAGCAACTAGACGAGCCTGTAAACAGACACAGTTTTGGCCAGGGGCCAACTGCTGTCAATGCATGGTAAATTTTGACTTGGGTTTGTGGATGTTCCGTAATGTGACCACATGAGCTAATTTTTCACAGAAAATTTGAAAACTCGTAAATCAGCATTGAATGCATTTAAGTTTTCTAGAATGAGTCATTTTTACTCTTCGTCAACTTTATATGACGGGCATTTCGAGGTATTTCGAGGAAATACGGTACCATACTTCAGAATTAGTAACTAGTGGTGGAAAAGCGCCAGAAAAAAGGGCGCCTCGGAAAAAGGGCGCCAAGGGCGCCATGGCGCCTTTTAGAAAGTGGGCGCCAGGCGCCACAGAAAAAGGGCGCCAAGCGCCAATGGCGCCATGGCGCGACGCCTTTTGGAGCCCTCAATGGAATGGCGCCAGCGCCATGGCGCCATTCCATCACTATTAGTAACTATATCAAAAAACTTTTTCTAAACTTTTTTTACCCCTGCATAAATCAATTGCAGGTATCAGCCGAGGGTGAACTCGATCACATTTGCACTGGCAATTTTACAATCCCCATTTTGGAGGTACGACTTCCCGCAGGCTATAAACTACGGCGATCAGGTTTGCTTAGAGTTGAAATTATTCATCACTTTCGTCAAGTTGAGATTAAAGTTAGAAAGTCACATGAAGTGCGGATGACACTTCTCATTAATTCTCACCAAACGTGTGGAAGTTGCCAATGGCGCCACGGTGCTGGCGCCATTATTGGCGCCATAGAAACGCGCCAGCGTCGTGACGCTATTCCATCACAAGTTCACTAGGCTTGGAAATTTCAAAAATTTCGGGGTCGGGCATCGGGTCCAGAAAGTTTCGGGTCGGGATCGGGTATCGGTTCCAAAAATTTTGTGTGTATCGGGTTCGGATTCGGTTATTGTGGTCGGGTATAGAAATCGGATTCGGGTTTTAGAGTTGGGTTCGGTTATCGGGTTTCGGTTCCGAAAATTGTGCGGGTATCGAGTTCGGGTCGGGTCGGGTTCCCAACCCTTACATTCAGGGCGGCACGGCCGGACACGAACTAACGCACGGCTACGACGATTCGGGTGTGCAATTCTTTACCAACGGCACCCTGTACACTTGGGTGGATGGAAAGTCGCTGGCGGGCTTCGAGACCATGGCCCAGGTGCCACTCACAGACACTGGAAAATGCCCTGGGAAATGGCAAATGTCATACAAAGTGTCGAAAGTCATGTAAAGTGCCCTGTAACATTTTCCAAGACATTTTACATGACTTTAGACATTTCACATGACATTATCCATTTCACATGTCATTTTACAGGGTCCGGGAGTGGCCCCCAGTGCATCATAGGCCAGTACAGCAGCCACTGCTGCCCCAAGGGGGTGCGCGGCATGTGCGCCAACGGCATGGCCACTCAGGGGGAGAATATAGCTGATGTAGGTGGCCAGGCGGCCGCTTATGATGCCTATATGTGAGTGGAGTGTTTGGACGATTTTTTCTGTTTGATGTCATGTTTCAGTGAGTATCTAGTACTCACTACTAGTTGACAGTTGGTTTCAAACAGTTTTTTGATGTCAAAACATGTGCATTCGTACGTCGTTCCGCAATCAGTCAACCAAAATTTTATTTTCGCACTAAATCCAATTTACACACAGTGTCAACTAGTTCGCGCAAAGTACTCATCCGTCAATTGGTACTTCATTCAATTCAAATTTCCAGCGACTACGTTGAAAACACCCTGGGCCACGAAGAGCCACGGATGCCCGGCCTGGAAAAGTACAGCATGAGGCAAATGTTCTGGATCAGTTATGCGCACACGTGGTGCGGCATTTACCGACCGGAGGCACTCGTACAGCAATTGTTGACTGATCCACATGCACCAGACACGTGCAGAACGAACTTGGTTCGTTTTTTGAACGAAATTATGGATGGTGCCGTCGGCCCAGCGCCGCTACACATCTAAACCCATCACATATCTAGACAGAGTCTGCGGATAAACAACGATTATCTACATTCTGGATCGATAAATGTCTATCATTGAATCAAACAGGGCTCATTATTCAGCGGCGCTGGCAGCATGCATTGCCTCCATCGTCAGCGAGCCCGAATTTATTGGCATGATAGCGATATTAGTGGACACACCTCCTCTTCATTGGGCGGTAAACACAACGGCAGAAAGGTGCCTTCATGTTTGCCGCCCAACTGTAGACTGGTCTTGTCAAATAATACGCTAATCTCTTAATCCTAGATGTGTGATGAGTAGAATTAGGTGGGTGGCGGGTTTAGATGTGTAATGGGTTTAGATGTGTACTAGGCCTCAGTCGTGCCATCGATGCTTGGTGCCCTTTTTCTGCCCTCTGGGACCCAACACCATTTTCTCTATGGCGCCCTTGACGGTTGGCACCATCATCCTGTCGCTTTTACATCACTAGTTAAGATTAGTGATGGATAAGTGCCAGAAATCATGGCGCCATGCCAGAGAATGTGTCACCAGTTGCGATTTTAAACGTTTAGACGTTAGATGGCGCCAGAGAAGAGAGCGCCAAGCGCCAATGGCACCGTTTAAGAGCGCTAGCGCCATGGCGCCATTCCATCACTAGTTATGATGGATTGTTATGTTTCAAGATTGTCATCAGACCACTATTATACTCGCAGGTGCTGCGTGACTTGCCGCAATTTGGCAAAGATTTTAACTGCAATTATGGTGTTGATTTTATGTACCCAAAGAAGGAAGAAATCTGCGTTGTATGGTAGAACTTTAAAATTGCACTTAGGCACCTAGGTAGATGTGTTTAGATGTCTAGTCATGATTTTTATAGTCCTTAAGTAGTTTTTGATGATATTCTTAACTAGCAGGATTCTCCTCTGGACCTTCGGTCCTGTTGTACACTTTCACACATATTTACTCACAGATACCTACCTATTTGTTATTCATTCGTGATACTCTCCTCACTATTGGGATGGGCTGGCACTGTTTTGAACAGAAAAATACAATATGTTCATAATTACATTCGTTATATATGAATTACGCTCGAAAAAGGGTGAAAAGAGAGGGCCTTTAAACTCGAGTGACTTATCACTGTTTTAACAATTCTCTCGAATGAAACCGTCGAAAAACCAAACTAAACTCCACATCGAGTTGACTAATGCGTGTGCACACGCTAAACTGCAAACTGTGTGCTGGTAAACTCATAAATCGGTTTTGAACGCATTTGAGTTTACTGGAATGAGTTATTCTTGATCTCCATCAACTGCAGTTGACAGACACCTCATTTCGGTAAACTCACATGCGTTCAAAGCCGATTTATGAGTTTACCAGCACACAGTTTGCTGTTTAGCGTGTGTACCCCCAATATGACGATGTTGACGAAGTATACTGGGAAGTTGACAATGATTCTGAGAAACGTACGTACTTTAATCTTTCTTGAAGAGATGACAATGATTTCTTGAAGAGATTACAAAAATGTAATCCCTCGAAAAATTTTAATATAATTTCAGGCTTAGTATTCGTTTGCAAACAGTCCAGCATTCTATAGCAATAAATCACTTCAGTTCAGATCACTTTTTAAGAACATCCTCACTTCGTATCAACATTTCCAATTGTCACGTTCGATAATATAGTTTTGTCACCGAAATATAATTGTTCCCCATACTTCAAATCGATCAAAACTGTCCCAGCTAGAACGACATCTTTCCCAAAGCTCACATCGCCAGAAATTCTCAGCAGCTTCAAGTTTTTCATGCTGGGAGAACCATGTGAAAAACGCTTTTTAATGTCGTCCACCTGAAAATTCATGAGATGTTAATTTGTAAGCTCTAAAGAAAATAATGTATAAAATGTAACCAATGTACCAATATAAAAATACTTATAAAGTTCACGGATTGCGTAGTTTGCACAGATTTTTTACCATATCACATCTGAATAGTGAGCCTGGACAGAGACATTTTTCACTATTGTATTGAATCATTTGAATGCCACAAATCCTTGAAAAAGCCCCCCTCGAATAAGTCCTCCCCTAGAATACCCCCTCCCCCTGTTGTCGAGGTGAGTAAAAATACCCCCCACCCCTTGAATAACTCCCCCCTCAAAAACCTCTGACGAAAAAATTAACTCCCATGGGGACTTATTCGAGGATTTAGGGTACTTAGGTTGGTTTCGCACTGGAACAGATAGTGTTGAACAGAAATTTCACCTGTCAAATGTGACCTTATCCCTCAAGTTATAGTGAAAACGTTCTGTGCAAAGCTTGCAGTCCACCCAGTAAAGCACATCAAATCTCGATTCACTACTCCACTACCGTATTTGCTTGAATAGTACCCCCCTTGAATAATTCCCCCCCTCGAATAATCCCCCCTGTAACACGAGTGAGGAACTAATCATTCCCCCCCTCGAATAATCCCCCCCCCCTTAAAAGATTTGATTAATTTGTTCTACCTAATTTTAACAAAAATGGCACGTTATTGTGTTTATAAGGCATGTGTCAGGAAATGAGTTGATGGAAACATGCTTGAAAAGTTTGACGAAATAATAATTCCCCCCCTTGAATAATTCCCCCCCCCCCTCGAATAGTTCCCCCCTCAAAAATGTCTGACGAAATAATAATCCCCCAGGGGGATTATTCAAGCAAATACGGTAGATTAGAACAGGGTTGTCCATGTTTAAAGATTCCACAATACCGCATTTCTTCTAATAGACTGGCACTTTGAATAGAATGAGATGTATTGGCTATTTTTACCCACAAAAAAAATAGAATGCCAGCCACCAATAATCGAGCACCCCCAATTGAATGGCAAAAACATAAACAAAAATAAACGGCGTTATTCTATTAGAAAAAAATACGGTATTCAGTACCCTAGTGTCAAAGATTCCACCTTGAATGATACCCCCACTGGAGGAGCAATTTCTCGCGGAATCTACACTCCAGGAAATATGTCCTTTGATTTTTTTGGTTCAATGGCAAACCACACATTAAATATGGGTCACTGAGGGGTGAAACTCATACATAGGGGGGCTCATTATGTCGACCCCACACAGTAGAAATATGGCCCCCCCTCCTGTGTATGAACGCATTTTGTGCACCGTGAACGCAGCGCCTTCTGCAAATTTTTTTTTGCTTTTTCACATTTCGCTTAATGCGTGCAGCCATGAGCTGGCACGGTGCCAACATTTCGTTGTGTTCATGATTTCAAAACTCTGCACCATGCCGGGTCGATATTTGTCTGCCGACTGATGGCAGACAATTTTGAACATGATGAGAAATCAGTGTGAGTGCAGAGTATCAAGTCCACCAGTGTATACCATTTTGAATATAAATTACCAAAGTGATAAATATTTGAGCAGTGCATCCTTTTTTTCACATCGCATCGCAGTCTTTTTCATCGTTTTAACATGTTGCTTTCCTTGTTTTAACGTTTTCACAAAAAGGCTAAAGACTTTTTTCCACTGGAAATTTGACTTTGGATGGCTGTCAAATGAGCTACAACGCACCCGGAAAACTAAAAATCGACATGTGGCATTGGCGCTACGCACACTGAAGCCGAAATATTCGGCATACGCACGTTTTCATATGCCGAATCCGAATTGAAAAATTGCCGTTCGGACGTTTTAAGTTCGGCATTTAAGGGGCCGCCATATTGAATTTTGAAAACGTGCGCACGATATTCGGACAAATTCAGACGAATTTGAGCGTTAATTTTTAGATGCTAAAGTATGTCGAAAGCAACATACTTTGGCATTTTCTATGATCAGGACGATAGCTGAATGTGTGTATTTACCGTATTGGCTTGCGTACCGTACCATACTCGCAATTTCGACAAGTGTACATTTTTCGCAGTTCAGCATTCAACATTTCATCTGATTTTGCCGAATGGTTTCCGCATGTAAAAGTGTACGCATCTTTTGAATGCTGAAATACATGCTGAATTGACAAACAGCCTAATTTTCAAGAGTACGGATGATTTAAGTTCAGCAAGTTTTTTTCTATTCAGCATTTAATTCGGCATTTGTCAAAAACGTGTGTATGCCGAATATTTCGGCTTCAGTGTGCGTAGCGCCATTAACGCACCTTACTTTATAAGAATTCATCACATGTATATCCTGACACAGATCGCACGTTAGCGGGGGAGACGTAGAATTTTTTTGTTCCCGATCAGGAGACTAAAGACATTTTTTCTGGAGTGTACATCAATATTACTATTAAAAAAAGTTCACAAAAATAAAAGCACATACAGTCGAGTAGAATCTTGGATCCAGCTGCAGTTGTGGTCCATTGTGTTCATTTGTCAATTCCAATTTCCCAGAATCCTTGCAAAGTCTATAAGCATCGCTGGAAATTAGAATGAGTGCGTCGGCACGTTTCACCGGCGCGAATCTATTGCGCGGCACGTGCACACCTGCGCAGGTAATCGAAAATGTAGGTAATTGAAGCGCCTAATGTAATACTTAGGAAGGTCGATAAATCCAAAAAATCGATTTCGAGAAATTGATGTTTTATAAGTTTCATTACCAATTCTCTGCCAGTGTCAAATGTTTACTGAGAGAAGTGGCCTCTCCATAAAATCCATTTGGACAGGGAACAAAAAAGCTTTCAGGAAAGAGTGAAAACGTCAACTTTGAAAATTAAAGAAGTGGCTTTAAGAAGTGGACGTCTGAATTATTGTGGTCAGAGTTCTTGTCGGTACTGTGATGAAAAAAATTTGATGAAACCAACAGCAAGCTCCAGGGAACGCTTGTATGGCTCCACCGATCGCAGTTTCAAGTTGTAGAACTTTCCTGCCATTTGACAGCTGTGAAATTGAATGACCAAAATTATATGTATCTACCTATTAAAAAATCAAACCAAAGCCTAATTTTGTAGTTGATTCAGATTTTTTATAGATTTAGAAATATCATTGAGATAGGAACACTAACCTTTTTAGTATTCACTAATATTTCTGTTTTCGCTCCTCCCCTTGAGAGCAATTCTTTAACACATTTCAAGTCTAGCCAAATGCTGTTTGTATTTAGTGACCTGAATATTTAAATATCCTGCCATTTTAGCTGAAATTTCATTGGTCAAACAAAAAATCTGTACATCAAGATTTAAAGAAGTACTTACTTGAATCTTTGCACACTCTGAAACTCTTTCAAATGTTCTTCAGGGACCAGGGGCGTCTCCAAATGCACTACTCTCCCTCTATATTGAATCAAGGTGCCACACTGAAAAATGGTCAATAAATGAATAACTAAGAGACGAACAAAGTAAAAAATAGGGTTCATCAAGTGTTTGAAAGTGCACTAGACGTGTGTAAAGCAGCCTCTGCTAAGACACTTTAACATGCTTAACATAACTTTAAGTGGAGTGCCTTCAACATGCTGTGAAAAGTGAAAAATAGCAAACCTTAGTGTCAAGTTCAGTTCTATTTGTGACCTCCATGGCATAGGGTCTCTGGCCTCTTATCATCAATGACAATATAGCACAATCCACAGTTGCACACAAGTTGTCAATATTTGAGACAAATGCATATTGTCTACCATTGTTTAGCAATGTGTCCAATGTGCCTGATTTTTCTAGTGAGAACAGTAAGTTTCCATGTCCAGGTGGGTACCAGCTGAAAGGTTTTTTGTTGTGGTCACACCTTGCTTTGTCATTCGATTTTATGTCCATGTGTGTACTGATACTGAGTAGTGATGGAATGGCGCCATGGCGCTCGCGCCCTTGAATGA
This sequence comes from Sphaerolaimus hirsutus, assembly GCA_964036195.1. NCBI lineage: Eukaryota > Metazoa > Nematoda > Chromadorea > Monhysterida > Sphaerolaimidae > Sphaerolaimus > Sphaerolaimus hirsutus. Next base: position 5,004,686 of record OZ038459.1, on the reverse strand, counting down.
CGCCAAAGAGCGCCAGCGCCATGGTGCCATTGGCGCTTGACGCCCTTTTCGATGGCGCTATCTGGTGCCTGACGCCATTAATTCTAATGGCACCATGGCGCCCTTCGCGCTTGGCGCCATTTTCGCTGGCGCCGTTGTTTTACTGATTACCGTATTTCCGTATTAATCCTGATACCAATTCCAAAAAAAAATTATCCAGTTTGAACCCTGACGAAAGTGCGCGCAGATATTTTGATGCGCATCGCTGCTCTGAGTTGGCCCCGCCCACTTTTGTGTTTTCGCCCGCGCGGAACGTCCCTCGAAAATTGCGGATTTTCCATCAGGCTCGACTTTTTTTGTGTGTGGGCTCCATAATGACAGTCAAATTTCTACATTTTCTTACATTTGACGGAGAACGCATGTAATTTTAGCCCTCTGTGCGTACGCTCGACTAGGGTGTCAACTTTCCGTTTTCCGTTTTCCGTTTCCGCTTTCCGCAGGCAAATTTTTTACCCTTTCCGTTTCCGTTTTCCGGCTGCTAAATTTTTTTTCCGTTTCCGTTTTTCCGGCTCATTTTCCGTTTTCCGGCTAAATTTTTAGTTTTTCCGGCTTTTTTTTAATTTTCCGGTTCAATTGTCTGTTTTTTCAACGTTTTTCCACTTTCTAGCTCAATTTTATGTTTTCTGTTGTAGCCAAACTGGTAAACATGCATGCAGGTTCTCAATTATGTTAATTTTTTCTATTTCTAGGGAGATTTCTGCAAAAAATTTTATTTCCAGATAAATTTCAGCGAATTTTTTTCCGTTTCCAGCAAAATTTCAGCAAATTTTTTCCGTTTCCAGCATAATTTCAGCAAATTTTTTCCGTTTCCGGCATACTTTCAGCAAATTTTTCCGTTTCCGTTTCCGTTTTCCAGCCTTTTATTTTTCCGTTTTCCGTTTTCCGGCAAGTGCCAAAATTTTTCCGTTTCCGTTTCCGTTTTCCGGCAAGTGCCAAAAATTTTCCGTTTCCGTTTCCGTTTTCCGCCAAAAAGTTTTTGTTGACACCCTACGCTCGACCCACAATTTTCATTTTCAAGCGCGTGATGGGCCTCAGAAAGTTCGTAAAAATCACGAGTTTGTATAGGGAAAACGGCGCACCCAGCCGAGCAAAATTCGCGTACAGTTGAATGATGTAGGCTGGCGCGAGTGCGCGGAGTGGCACATGGCTCGGTGCCAATACGCACAGTATTTCCAAGTGTAGTAAAGTGAAATCAACTGAACTACTACACAAGGCGCCTTTACATCACCTTTACATCCTTACCATTCGTCCGGGTTCACAGTGACATCATTCACAAGAGGCATCAGCGTTTCAGCGTCAATTCTTGGACATTTGCTTTGCTCAACACAAAAAATGGGAGTATCATTGTGTTTGGCATTCTGCCAGCATCCATCTGTCTCCGTGTATCCATGTTTTCTCAACGCTTCAGCAGTTTCACGTGTTGTGTTGAAGCTGTTTAGTAGCAAAAGTGGAATATCGGCCTGAGTGTGCTTGCTGTTCAAATGCTGAAAATTGATGATATTCAGTTTACAGATCAGTTCATTAATATTGAGTTGACATAAAATAAACCTGGATTTGTCTGAGAGTCACGTCCAAGAATGTCATTCCTTCCCTGACTTCAGTGAGAGATTTTGGCAAGTTGCCACATCCCATGCTTGTTCCCAGTCCGCCATTTAATTTTATGACCACTAGCCTTTTTAACAGGTCGGTTTCCTGAAAAATATCTTGAGGGCACTAGTCTGGTTGTTTAAGCAATACCTACTTTATTAATTGAGGAAATTACTCGATTATTTACGATACCTATGGAATCTACCTGTTCAATATTTAGGTCATATCCCTCGTGAAGTTGTTCATAATTGTGATGCAGGTTTTTTGGCACATCTCCAATTTCTTCCCATACAACTTTTGATTCAGTTTCCAAAAATCGGGAATATAGATCTTGATAATAGGACAAATCTGTTTCGAGCTGTAAATTATGTCGTATTATATACGTTGTATATCTTCTAAATAAATATATTTCGGGTAATCGCGTAATTGCCAAATGCACACTAGTTTACAGTCGAAATTTCGGAAATAAATTCGCTTTGTAAGCACCTGAGTTTACCGGAATGAGAAGTCCGTCAACTACTGTTGGCCGAGATCGAAAATGATTCACAGTGGTAAGCTCAAAGTTTCAAACGTGTTTAAAACAGATACCGTATTACCTCGAATTATCCCCCCCCTTGAATTAACCCCCCCCCCCCTCGAATTAACCCCCCCCCCCCCCCTCAAAATGGGCTGGGAAAATAATAACCCCCCCCCCCCCTCGATGTACCCCCCCTTCGAAATGATGTACGTCATGTACATAATAAATACGTCATGTACGCAATGTACATGATGTATATTACTGTTAATTTGCATTGAAGCTACACATAGAGTAGTTTGTGTAGCTATCTACGTTTTTATGTCCAAATTTATCCTGTTTGGACACATTTATTACCTATTTTGGGTACGCAAATGCCTACTATTTACTACGATCCTTACGAAAATTTCTGACGAAATAAAAAAAAACACTCGAATAACCCCCCCCCCTCGAATTAACCCCCCCTCAAATTTTGCTGGCGAAATAATAAACCGCCATGGGGGTATTTCGAGGTAATACGGTAATCATTTTCTGAAACTAATGCCGTAAACTAGCGTGTGCATGCTCAATATGGAATTTCCTTTTCAAAAGTGTACCTACCGTATTTCTTCTAATATAGGGCAGGTCTCCAATAGAAGGGCGTCTCCAACAGTAGGTACACTTTCCGACTTAATTTGGGCCACGAAATGAATAGAAGGGCTGTCTCAAATAGAAGGTACACAAAGTGCTGGAATTGTAGCAAATGCATCAACAATAAAAAAAATCAGCTGATGCTGTGATTTCATGGCTTTTGCCAATTGATTTTGTGCTATTTTAACATCAAATGTTGACTGAACTCAATGTATCATCATTCTATGAACTGTTTGTGACGAACACTTTGAAAAACCTTGGCAGAACTTAAAAAAGTTGACGGGAAAAATAGAAGGGCACCCTTCTATTACAAGAAATATGGTAAAAACCTTTGTTTTCTCTTCTCGGTCTGCAGTTGAAGCCAATAATTTTGCACAATACTCCCTCAGAGCGGTTTTCATCTGGGTGACCATTCTTATTTATTTATTTCATCTCGGGATTTATCAGACAACTAATAGATCCACGCAATATTCGCACATGTTCTGTTCCGTTCGATATTCGTTTGTGATAAATAAAATGGAGCGATAGCGATGGAGAATTGGTGCGGGACCTGGCGCCATGGCGCCATTCAAAATGGCACCAGAAAGTTGGCCCAGTCTTGCGCCACACCACTTTCACGCAATGGCGCTGCACACACTAGTTTACTGCCAGTAAACTGAAAATTTAGTAAACTCGACAAATCAACTTCAGTTCAGTTTACTGGAATTCGGTCTTTGTCAACTACGGTTGACGGAGAGTAATAAAAACTCATTGTGGTAAACTCAAATCCGATTAATGAGTTTGCTAAATATTTAAAATTTCCTTGGTAAACTAGTGTGACAATTTTTTTTTTAATTTACTAAAATGGCGCTGGTCGCTGGCACCTTTCGTATGGCGCTGGCACGCTGGCGACATTCCAGCACATTTTGAATCACCTATGTTTACGCTGAAACTGTCACCATCAAAGTTCGGTCTATTTCCGGTGTTCCATTTCCGATACAAGGTTGCGATAGACTTCCGATGTTGTATCGATTTTTATTTGTCAAGACTCTAAATACAAGGAAATAAGTTCTGTTGTGTAAAATACGACTGTCCCGAATGGAAGTTGAGATTTATTTTCGCGTTGATTTGAAACGGTGTGTAAATGTGTGAACATTTAAAAAATCTCACTATAGGTTGACTAAATATACACCAATATCTACCGATATAATATCACAAATGTCCTCGAATGTTCTGTTGTCCACTCTCATTAGCTAGAAGCAACTTATAATTGGATCTAATCAAATCTAATGACTCGTCAATTTGTTGTCCATGTATCGAGTAAATCGATAGAGCTTTTGCGTACATTTGTTTTGCCTTGTCCAATTTTCCCCATCGATGATATAGAACGCCTGAAAGTGGAAAAAAATCGATAATTAAGGGTGGATTATTTTAGATGATCTTTAACAATTGTGATCCTTGTAATTCCACCAGCCATTCAGGTGGCACTCCCACACCTTGTAAAATGTCATGCAAAGTGTCAAAAGTCATGTAAAATGTCAGGACAAATGTCAAACGACCAGTAAAAAATGTGACACTTTGCATCAAATTTCACATTACTTTTGATATTTTGCATGACATTTGACATTTTGCATGACATTTTACAGGGTCTGTTATTGGTCCCAGCTGCGATGTGACCCCGCGATTGTCAGATGTGCGACGTCAGACAGGAATTTTCCGGTTCCGCTTTTGGGGGTTTGGGCGATGACTATCGATTTAAAATATTCGCAGGGGGGGTGGGGGGGTGGTTGAGCCACGTTTAAGTTCGGGCCGTTTACCGACCCCCCCCCCCCCCTAATTTAAAATGCCCACTGAACTGTTGTGCTGCGTCCACAACAAAGCCACCACCAAACTGGCACTCACCCAAATTGCCGTAATTCCCCGCCGCCGTCGGCTGCAGTTCTATGGCCTTGTAAAAGTGCCGCTGCGCCAATTCAAACTGCCCCGCTTTGCCCAGCGCGGCGGCTAGAGCAGCGTGCAGCGGCGAACTGCGCGGCACCTGACGCAGGCCGCTTTGGGCTGATTCGATTGAACCTGTGATGTCGCCCCATTCGTCCGAGAGGATCGCCTGCGGGGTTGAGGGGGGGGGGGGGGGTTTGGGGGGTTGATGACATCCGAAGAGATACCTTATTTACATGTATAAGTCTCCGTTTTTTAAGGGTTGTTTTTGTTATTTTCAACCAAAGTGTTGCATTTGGTGGTATTGTATGTGTTGTTGTGGGTTCACTCGAGGTAGTACCGTAAACGCTCCAATAACCCCACATTGTTGGTCGAGAAATTACTCTCCCTTGAATAAGTCCCAGGTCTAAAATTGCAGCGAAATAACTCCCTAGGACACTTATGTATTCAAAGGTTTACAGGTATCCGATAGGTAAGCTTTCAAGGGGAGAGTGTATTTAATGTAATACAGCATTTTCCATGTACACGTTTCCTCCACACTTGAGTACCTTTTTTCAAGCGTAATGTGTCGATATTGAATTGTGCACTTATTAGAAAAACAAATCACTGGTGTCAAAAATTATCATATTTTGGGAATTCTCAATCCTGCATTCCAGTAAACCCAACAATTATCAACAACATTGCCAACCAACCATATTAATCCAGGCTCTCTCCAAACTTCCCTTCAATCTGGTCGCATTTCTCCACATGGCCATTGCATCAACTTTTTGGCCAAATGCCAAGTGCAAATTGCCCAAATTAAACAGACAGTCGGCATAATTTGGCCTCACTTTCAGGGCTGTTTGATATGCATGCAGCGATTGTTTGTATTTTCCTTGAGATGCTAGTGAAATTCCTAAGTTCATCCAAGCGGTAGAGAAGTCCGGCCTGTGGGAAATTGTTTTCGGTAATTTTTGTTACATAAAAAAATTGAGTTACTGATTTCTATGCACTTTTGCATCAGTTTGATATGGATACTTGTGTCTGACATTCGAATTTCACTGGACAGATTCCATTTGTTTAAGCCACAAGTGGAATAAAACAACACTTTTCCGATCGTTGCCAACTTTGTATTACAAAACTTGGGTTTTATTCAATCAAAAAAATATTTAAAAATACAAAACAATAGTTCTTATTCTTGTAAAAAAACGTCATTCCAAACCGACCCGAACTGAACCAAACCCGAGCACTTTTTCAACCCGAAACTTTTGAAATTCCGAAATCTAACCTCAATTGCACCGCCCTTCTCAGCATCTGTTCAGCATCCCCGTGCCTTCCCTTCGCCTCATAAATGTTCGCCAAATTGTTCAAAGCTTGTTCATATTTCGGATTAAGATCCAACGCTATTCTATAGCCAACAGCCGCTGCAGATTCGTTTCCATTGTCGGATAAAATTTTCGCTAGATTGTAGTGAATTTTTGCATTTTGGAAGCAGACGTTTAGGCCGGATTTGTACAGTGAGTATTCTGATTTCCAGTCTAGCGAACGCTGAAAAGTAAAGTCAATTGGTTAAAAGTGGAATTTAAAATGGACAAAGGCAGTAGCGATGGAAAGCGCCATGGCGCTGGCGCCTGGTGCAAGCGCCAAAGGAAAAAGCGCCATGGCGCTTTTGGCGCTTGGCGCTTTCTTGCTGTGGCGCCTTGGTACTTGGCGCTGGGGTTCGGAAAAGCCATGACGCTTTTGGCGCTTGGCGGTAAAGTCCTGGTGCTTTTCCATCACTAGGTAATGGCAAGTCACAGTATTGTATGGAGATAAAAAGCTTATGTTGGTTTTAATTTTTTTTATAAATTGTGAAATTGTTATCTGATGATAATGAATTTATCAATATGATCAAAAATAAGGGAAAAAACGTTTGTTCTTTTCAGGGAAATGTTATGCCGCAGTAAAATGGAGAACTAAAAGCAAAATGTATTATCAAGAGCAAATCTCACTTTTACAGGAAGTGCCAAATGACACTTAAATCCTCACATCAATTGTTTAGAATTGTCAAACGTGCCAAAAAGCTCAATTTAACCAGTGACCAATCAGTTCAAAAATTGGAATTCAAACCAACCAATGCAGTTTTCGCTCCAAAAACCATGATCACAAACAAAATCGCCTGAGCCTTGCCCGGCAACCATTTATCAAACTTCATTCCATTCAATCTCAATCTTCCAGGGGCCAATTTCACATTTTCCAATCCACATGTCAACGTATATGCCAGCAGTAAACAAAAGCCAAGTGAAGGTAAGTATAGAACACGTTCAGCTAGAACAAAGCCAACTTTGATGAATAAGTGACATGCTGGCAAAAATGGAATGGAGTATAGTGCGGCGCACAGCATTAAAACGCTGGAATGTTGGGGATTTTTGGTTGTAAATGGGATGTTTGATAACGATTTTGCTAGTGGACAAGTAATTAGTTAAGTAAAAAGTGGCGTGAAAAGTTATAAAATGTAGTTGACATTTGACATACAAGTTATAACTTTTGCCTACATTTCAATCTGTGTTACTTTTTTGATTTCTTTAACTTTACCAAATTATTGTCTTTAATCTGATTGCGGAAATGGCTCCTGGTTGTGACAAGTGTCAACAATAAATGTCACTTTTTAGTTGACACTTGACAGTTAAGATGCATGTGCAACACTACCTACTTTATCCTGGAAAATTCTTCTTCTGCACTTTGTCAAGTAAAGTTATAAGCCATTAGTCAGCTTGGATATATCTGACAAGTCACATAACAAGTACAGTTGAAAATGAAAGTGTATTCTCACTTGTCACTTTCTCCACCACTTAGAACTTTGCGTAATTACCTAACCACTTCTCCTCACAAATACAAATAAATTCAAATCAAAATTACCATTTCCTCTCAAAATCTCTCCCATTTATACACCAATATATACCTCTAAACATGCCCAGAATGTACCCAATGACTATATACAGTCTGTAGTCTAGAATCGATTCAATGATAGGGATGCAACCCATGGAATAGTCAAAACAAAGTTCTGATGGGAAAATTAGCAGAACCAGGTTGAGTAGATGCAAATACTGATAGTTTATCACCTGCGATGACGGTTTTGGTAAGTTTTATTGAAATGTTGTTTCATAAAATGACAAACTCTATGTTGCCTTATTGCTATATATGTATTATAAATACGATTTTAATCATTGCGGTATAAATATTTGTCTATGATTGAAATTCATCGGACGGACTTTTCTGGATCAGTGCCAACTTCCCATCACACATTCATGGATGGATGGATGACCTTTATTGGGTTGTTTCATCCCAGATGATATAGCAATAAGTCACCAGAGTTTGCGTACGTTAAGTAAGTCTCACATTTTATTGTGGGGAAATTTTTCAAGGTGGGGACTTATTCAAGCTAAAAAAAAAACATGATAAAATCATATCCCAAATTGTTTGACAACAAAAACGTACCCTGATGACTAATGACTCGTGAGCAGCTTGTGGGTTATCCGCTGCCACAAAATTTGGCATTGAGAAATCCATCAGCCAAAGTCTCCATAACAACAAAATGACTAGAAATCCAACATTCACCCCAATCTTTAAAATAGATGGATAGAATGAATTAAATACACATCTGGCCTCACTGTTAAAGCTACCATAATCTGTACAATTATTATTGGCCATATCAGCGCGGGAATTTTTCAATTTTGTAGAAATTCTCTGCCAATGTAAATGCCAAAATCGGTGCACCATCAAAATAGCTTCATAGAATGAATTTAATAGGAGAACAGTTATAGCTTGTTCCTTGCAAAGTGTTCCAAGCCCAGCTAGCGCCATTGAAATCCCAATTTGAATGCACTCATTCAATTTACTTTCTGATTTTTTGGTGTACAGCAAAAAGCTGAGCATGAAGCCCAAGGCGGAAAGGAGCTCCGCCCTCCCCGTGATGTTGGCCACCTGCGGGAGAATTTTTTTTATGTTTTATACTTGCATTTCAATTTTTTTGTTTCGGTGTGACAGTGACAAATAGGGGAGTTTCTGGGGCCAGTGATGCACACTGTAAAATTTCATGTATACTCGGCAGACATGATACTATACAATGAGTTGCTTGATGTCATATCATGCACGCTGTATCCAACCCGTAGAATTTTTTGTTTACTGGCAGTAAACTAGTCTGTGCAGCACCAACGCCAAAGCACGATACAATAACGACAAAAAAAAAACGAAATAAAAAAGCCCCCAAACCCGCCGCAGCTAACCGCTTCCACGTGCACCGGGTGCAGGGCAAAAATCAGTCCTCCCAGCCTAGCGATCCCATCCACATTTCTCACAACCCCCTCACTCCCTTCCGAACCAACTACCGTAACCAACAGATTAAGCCACCTCTCAAACAATCGAACTGCTAGAAGGCTGTTTATCGCGTGCAACAGCACGTTGAACACGTGGTAGGGCCACGTGTTGGTGGAGAGGCCCTCGCTGGAGCTGGACATGTAGTCGTTCAATCTGGACAGGCGGGGGTCGTTTTTTGGTGGGGTTGTGTGTTTGCAGGGTTATGATAGATTGTTTACCGTAAACCCTCGATTAGTCGCCCTGGGGCAATAAATATACCCTTCACAGCTGAAAACTTCTCAAGCGACGGGAGCCTCAATTGAGGCACTTTCGGTATGTTTTTCAGAGTGATTTTTGAGCTTTCACAGCCTTTTCAGCGTCTTCTAGTTGCTTCTTTCTATGCTCCAGAGAAAGGTTACCATAATTTATTGGATAAAGTAGTCATAACTTATTTATATTATACCTAGCGTATTACCTCAAATAAACCCCCCTTGAACTACCCCGTCGAACTAACCCCCACCCCTCCTGAAAATTTGCTGGCGAAATAATTAACCCCCTGGGGGTATTTCGAGGTAATACGGTATTTTACAATATTTACATTTTACGTCATCGCCCACCCTCTCCCCAATCTCCCCAACATCCCCCCATTGGTCACTGGAGACCAATAACAGCTCATCATAAGCACATAGTCATGCATGAAGATCGGCCGCCGGCGCGTCTCATGCATTATCATGCATTTCTAGGTGTGACGCAATATCTTATTACACTCGGCTTTCAAGAGAACCGACCCCCACGCCTAGAGCTTCATTATTGCCGGAAATTCCATGTGCACATGCAAATACTGTTATGCATGTGCAAATGCAACGTTCATAAGAGCCGCAATTGCATAATTTCAGCTTGCTTTATGTTTATTGCGAACGGCCCCAGTCTCTAGTGGCCGATAATGAGGTGCAAATTGAAGTGCTATGCAAATGTGCACTCTTTTATTGAGTTCAATAAAAATGAATTTGAATGTTAAAGCCCCCGCTTTTTACGTAGTATTTTAAAATTCAGTTTTTTTCGAATAATTCCCCACGGCGACATAAAAGAAATACGGTAGCCACTTCCGTTTTATTCCGCTTCACATGAATACGCCATTTTGTCGGCATTTGGTAAGCAAAAACGCGTGCACGCACGCATTCACGCGTTAAGTCGCCTCTCAGAAATTGCGACATTAGCATCGATCAAAAGTGAATTATTGGGCTGCAAATCAAGCTTCAAGGGTTCCCGATTGGCACAACATTATGCCACTCGGTCAGTGATTTGCGATTGCGCACAGCGGTCGCTGAAGGCTAGCGATGGCAAAATAAATCAAAATTTTAAAATTAAGGGGTTTTTTCTAAACTAGTACTGGAATTCCAATGTTTTTAATTACAGGTTTGGACCATTTTAATGTCAACCAAATCTTAATGTTTAAAGGGTTCCCAAAAGGATAGCAGCAAACATGTTCACCTCTTTGATCTTCCGCTACCAATGATATTTTCTAATGTAGTACAATTAATTTGCAATACATTTTCAACTAAAATTTCCACATACCTATACATTATCTACCAAAAATACAGCAATAAATTCGAGAGAAAAAAATCTTTCAAATTTTTTATTTTTTTATTATTTTTTTTGGGTGAAAAATAATTTTCTGTGTTTTGTCCGATTGCGAAAAAATAGATAACAACCTAGAAAATCAAACTATAAAAAATAAAAACGTTTTCCAATTTCCATTTACCATCGTTATTGACGCACGGCCGCGCGACTCACGCGAGCGTGCATAAGTAGGGCCATGCGCATGCACAAAGCGGCCTAAATGTGGCCGCGGCGGCACGAAACCCGTCGCTGAGCACTCAAGCGTGCAATACTTGAACACCGGCAATTCAAGTGCCTTTCGAACGGTCTTATGTTGTCGTTAAATATTTTAAGTGGTGGATGGCATGCAGTAGTGATAACGGCGCCAAGATTTTAACTAGCGGTGGAAAAGCGCCATGACTTTAACGCCAAGCGCCGAAAGCGCCACGGCACTTTTCCCAACCCTAGCGTCAAGCGCCAATGGCGCCAGTGCAAAATGGCGCCAAGCGCCACAGTTAATTTTGACACTGGGTAATTTTGGGCCAGAAACGCCAGCGATGTATTGGCGCTTTATGGCGTCACAAATTAAACGCAATAACCGTTTCGGTGTCAAAAATTCTTCAGATCCCACTTTTATCAGTGACTTTCTATCCAGTAAAACCAGTTCAAAACAAAGCAAAGCTCAACTTGCGATGGAAAATTTTCAAAAAAGTGGCACCGCAGCGACGTAAAATGTTACCGCCCAGAACCACGGTAAACGGTTCCATTTCATCAGCAAACTCAATCAAAAAATCCCACCCACCTAAAACTGAGCACGGTCAGGGGCCTGTACGACTTGTGGCTCCTATTCGAGCTGATCGACGCGCCCCAAAAGTCATTCTTGAACACGTCCCGAATCGGAGTGCCTCCGAATTTCGCGTCCGCATTGTTCACGATCGTCTCGGCGTCGTCGAACACGAAGTCCCCGCCGAGGTTGGCGCCGTAGAACAAGATGGACACGGAGAATATTAGTAGGAGGTTTGGGGATTCTAGATTAGATTGAATTGAGCTCCAGATGGGAGAGTTTTGGGGTGGAGTTGATTTTAGTGGGTCCTTTTTTGATTTCGATCGACCCGGGGAGCCCATTTTAGATTTGCTCCGGTTTTGATGGCATTTTCGCCTGCGAAGAAGGTTTGCATTCAAATGCGATTATTGAAGCTCCATTAACTCGAGTGACTTAATGGATTGCTAGTGGACTATCCTGAATGAAAAAGTAAAGAAGTCTATAAGCCGACCTGAAAAGTCAAACGCGCAATGAAACGTTGGCACTGATCCAAAAAACGTTATGTAAAATGAATACACTTTAAATTCCGCTTCGAATTAAAAGCTACCTATCCGAATTTATCGCAAGCGCACCTGTGTGATATAAATGGCGAAAATCACATGTGGTATACATCAAAGAAAAGCGAGTGATTTACTCGGGTGTAATAATTTACCTATCTATTTGTTCTCACAAGCACCCGGTAATTAACACAGCACGTGTGACATGTGAAAGGCACATTAATTACATATCGTTCTCAGATTAGGCACAAAATCTACCTAGAGTACATAACGCTTAGGTACATAAATGCTCAATACATAACATAGGTACATTTATGTAGACATCCGCTCGCAGCGTGTGGTCCTTGGAGAGCAGGTGAAAAAATAAAGATCCCATTTTTGAATGTTATAAATTAGCCGCAATCAACTGTGGAAGTGCTTCACATTCCGCAGAAAAAAGTGGTAAACTTTATGGAAAAAGTGTTTAACAACGACAGTATGGTAGATATTTGGAATCCGCAGAAAAAGGAATTTAAATATTTGCATTGCTCCGCAGTGATTGAAAGACAGCGATGGAAAATATTATTAAAAGAATCTTCGTTCTTCAATTATTTTTGATCTGTGATACTTCGCAGTTTTGATTTCTTTAAAGGCGAACTGTTATGAAAAGATTTGTTTGTTTGTGGTCGTGTTTTTGGTGGTCTTTCCTACATAGTGAATTTTTTTCATCAGTTGATTTCTAGAAACAAATAAAAACACTTTTATAAAAACAAATCATATAAAAATATAAAAAAAACATGATGTACACTTCGCAACAGTGGCGTGGAAAAAAAACGACAAAAATATTGACTAAAACAAAAACAAAACCAAAATAATTCTAAATTTGCCATCACTAACAATAGTCACCGATGAAACGGAAAAGCGCCCGGATTTCAAGTGCCATCCCAGAATATTTATTGTATTTAAGAGACAGCGGCTCCTTGAAGCTTTTATGCATCCGAATTGAAAGGAAAAGACAAGAGTGGCAGAACACAAGCACAAAGGTAGAGTAAATGTAAATAAAGCCAAATGTCTTGAACATCAAATGCGGTCCTTGACCAGGTGCCAATCCCAGACCCTGTGAAATGTCAAATGTCAGGTAAAGTGTCAAAAGTCATGAAAAATGCCCTGCAAAATGGCAACCGCGTTGCTAATTTCTAGGGTATTGTTTTGCATCTCTTTAGACACTTTGCGTGACATTTACAATTTTGCCGGGCATTTTACATGACTTTAGACACTTTGCAAGCCATTTTCCATTTCACAGGGCACTTTACAGAGTCCGTGACTGCCCCTGACGTTGCATGCAATTGAATTTCACCCCTGGACCCCCTTCAAGAGAGAGGACCAGTCGCACAGGGCGGCGCACGCATTCCACAGTCTACTTAAAAGCCAAAAGCATGTGAATGTGACTGTGCCCCGCATTTGCATGTGCACTTCCATCCCATGATTTCCTAAATGGCTCCAATGGGAATGTTTTGTCAGACTTGCGTATATTTACTACTATGCCAGCTTCTAGATGCTGGAGCCCTCTGGAGTGACAGGGGAAAGTTGATCACACGGATTTTGTGCATGCACGCATGCGTAGATGCGAGTATTGTTGCGAAGTTTGGAGTGGAAATGGTTTTGTGGCGCCATGTGGAGTATTTGCGATGATTATTGTGTGATATTTTACTTGATTTTGATTTTACATGTGGACATATATATCATTGTCAAATAAAAGTTCTAAAAATCAACACTGGGACCTCAATAGCTATTCACGGAAATGCGCCATGGCGTAGGCGCCACAACAAGTCACAACAACACGAATCGCTGGCGCTAGCGCCAACACAAAAAGGCGCCATGGCTCTTCCACCCCAACTACATCCATCGCATCCAACGTCCCAACCTTCACCACACTGAACCGCACCCAAACTACATAACTAGCCAACGAGACAAACTAGACAATAACCCGGGCCGGCCGCATTTAAATGCGCACATCCCGCCCGGGCGGCAGAAATAGACGCCAATGCCCCAAAAGTGCCGCGCCATGCGCGCGCAGTGCAACGAATGTGGTACCCACACACTAGTTTACTAGTAGAAGTAAACTCGAATTGGGTGCTCATAAACCAGCTTTGAAACCATTTGAGTTGACCAGAATCAGTTAATTTTTACCTTCGTCAACTGCAGTTGACAGACACCTCATTCCGGACAACTCGAATGCGTTAAAAGTCTATTTATCAGTTTACCAATGTCCTAGTTTACTGCCAGTAAAATAGTGTGCGCGTCACAAATTTGCCGCGCTCTCAGTGCACTGCTCACGGATCGGAGTTATATAGAAGTCGCCGCTTATGCAGTCCGACCGCGAATAAACTGGCCCCCTGGGGGGGGGGGGGTGCCCGACTTTTCGGGGGTTTTAGTGATCGCACTGGGGTGCTACCGTATTTGGATGAATAAAGAATGATGGGAAATTGTGCACGGGTTCAATTAGAGGAGTTGAATACAGTGTGATAAGAAAAAACACGAGTATTTTGGGGTTTTTTCGTGGGATATGATAGATTATTGTGTCAATTGTAGACTCTAGCCTGTAGAGTGAGTGAAATGGAACTTTAGAAGCTTTTGAACGAAGTTTCCGAAGTGTTTGCAGTGAAATTGTTGAAGAAAGTGTGTAAATCTCGACAAGTAAACATCGACGTGTCGTATGTATGTGTGGACTATAAATGTTTATATATACTTTGGTGTACGAAAATCAATTCGGTTTATGTCTGTCATAAAATCCTCTTGTAAAATGCGTAAAATCGACATGCGGCGGCGGGCTAAAAAGATTCGAGAGAATTTTCGTCCGATCGACACTGAATATTAAGTTTCATTTCCAATAGGATTGAGATTGAGACCCCATTGAAATTGAGTTACCGTATTTCCTCAAAATACCCTCCCCTCGAAATACCCCCCTCGAAATACTGCCCTCAAAAACACCACTATGAATTAATAACCCACCCCCTCGAAATACCTCCAAAATTGAGTGTAATGGGAACGTAAATGACAAAAGCTGCGGTTTGTGATCCGGCCAAGGGTAACGTGTCACGTATTTGCAGGGACGTAGCCAGGATTTTTGAGCGGGGGGGACGGATTGTACACGGAGCCCGGCGAACGGGGGGGGGGCGGTGCCCCCCCCCCTAAAATTTAAGCCCTATAGTGAGGGAATGGCGCCATGGCGCCAGCGCCATTCGTAGGCGCCGCGCCATGGCGCCACTGGCGTTGGCATTGGCGCCAAAGGCCGTTGTATATGAATGTATTTACCGACATATACAGCGACGTTCACATGACTTTCACATTTTCAGTGCATTTTCACAGGATTTGAGGCTGCCGCGACCGGTCAACTGAAAATACTTGTCGCGTGAAGGTAAAATGAGCGCTTACGCGCAAAAAATTTTCAAACTGGCAACAAAATCGCTCTAAGAAGTGCCATTTCTGGCACATTTTTTGTCTGGACCGGGAAGGGGACGGGGGCCGCCGCCCTCCCCTCCCTGGCTACGTCCTTGCGTATTTGTCAAGTGCCACATAAAAGGTAAATTGCCCGGAAAATGGGAAATTATGTTTTATAAAATAGAACTTCATCCTCCAGATAAAAAAGTGACAAAGCAACCTCAATAATGCCGATTCGAATGAATATGGTAAACATACACAAATAAAATGGAACGGAAGTGCAATAGACCGAGACAATAATCTTGTGATGATAAAGGATGCACACAGATTGTACAATATCAATGTTGATATTGTGCGGAGGTGTTCACTTTATGGTGATTGGGGTAGATTCTAATTGAGGTTTCAGAATGGATGCACATTTCAGTTTCTAATTGCAATAAATTTCGCAAATTGCTCATAAATAGTAGGCGTATAAAATGGAGCTTGAAGTGATTCGACCGCAATTTTGCAAAACACAAAATTGAATTGGATGGATAAAATTTAATTGGCCATAATTATTTCATGTATAAAGTATATCGAGAAAAAGATTAATGTCGAAAAAAAATGAAAAAGCTTTCTACAATTTGGATTTTACTTGGCGACGTGATTATTGCCTGTATTTTACCATCGATAAGAGAAACATCGACAAAATTTGCAAAATTGGAGGATCTTGCAAATAACCTGATATTTAGTCCTTCATGTAAGAATTTTTGAAAATTACTTATAGCAGTATGTTGAATCGTAAAGGATCCCCTTTGAAAATTACTTATATCATGAACTTTGTCACGCAAACACATGCATAAATCATGTCACTTCACTTAAGTGCGCATGCTTTCAAGTTTCAAATAAACATACCTAAATGAAGCACTTAAAGCCTACCTATCCTCAAGTTGCATCAATACAAAGACAAATACAGTTTTCGCACTAATTTCGCTAAGAAAGTGTGACCCAACTCATAAGAAATGCATGGAAATGCGTGAAAACGCATCCTACATAGATATATGTAGGTAATTTATGTAAAATTCCGGCTGCGTAATCGACCACGAACGATTATTACCACTAAAATAGAATGTGCCACGCAAAATAATGCACATCTTTTACATGCAAATAAGCACATGCGTTTTCATGGTATGCGGAATTTTGGGGGCGGGGCTTCTGAGCCAGGGGTCGGATTCAATTAAATACGAACGTAAGACTTATTTCATGCGCTTTACGTGCGCTTAGTGTTCCTATTGAAATTGTTGCAGGTGCGAAATTCAATTAGCTGACAAGCTTTTTTTCGGGAAAATAGACGAAAAAACGTGTCAGTGGCCTTGAATACCGTATTACCTCGAATTATCCCCCCCCTTGAATTAACCCCCCCCCCCCTCGAATTAACCCCCCCTCAAAATCGGCTGGGGAAATAATAAACCCCCCCCTCGAAATACCCCCCCCTTCGGAACGATGTACGTCATGTACAAAATAAATACGTCATGTATGCAATGTACATGATGTATATTACTGTTTATCTGTATTGCAGCTACACATGGACATGTTTGTGTAGCTAATCTACGTTTTTATGTCCAAATATATCTTGTTTGGACACATTTATTACCTGTTTTGCGCATGCAAATGCCTACTTTTTACTACGATCCTTATGAAAATTTCTGACGAAATAATAAGACCCCCCCTCGAATAACCCCCCCCCCCCTCGAATTAACCCCCCCTCAAATTTTGCTGGCGAAATAATAAACCCCCATGGGGGTATTTCGAGGTAATACGGTAAATCTGTCGCCTGAAATAATAAAAAACAATCTGTTGGATAAAAACATAACGCCGGACAATTTTTCTGGGGCCAAGTCCGCAAGTAAAGAAAAGAATAAAAGAAAAAAAAGCGACTAGAAAAGTGCTAGATGAAAGTGAAGTAAAATAAAAGGTGTTGAGAGAAGAGATGTAGTGTAGTGGGCGAGCGTAAACATACAAGTGGCAAATATTTTCATAAAGAAATTTTTTTGTCGATAAACCTACAAACACTTGCCACTTTTCTCGTCACTGACACACTTGCGGAATTGCCTTTGTGAAATAAGGTATCCACTGATGTCAGCATTTACATATTTATAGGTAGTTGTCAACAAGGTAGCCTCAACAAAAACACAAAACCGAAAATTGCTTTTCACAATCTAATCATTTCCATAACTCGCGCCATGTGCGCGAAGCTTATAACAGCTAAAGCGCTAAAAGTGAAAATTGGAATGCAATTCAATTTGCGGCAGTAAAAAGCGTTACAGCAGAGTGAAACATTATCCTCTGTCGGTTCGATAAGCTGTTTTGTGTCGGTTAGCGCGGCAAAAAGCTACATTAGGAATAGTACATTTTCTGAGGTTGTGTATATTTGAGTGTATTTACCGTAAATCCTATATGAGTTTCCCTTGACAGCCCTTGAATAGTCATTCGAATGAGGAAAAACTCCCCTGCTTGAATAGCACCCCCACTGCGATTGGATCGGGAAACTGCAGTACATACATAAAACAGGTGATAAGGGTAGAAAAACACCGTATATGCCCTGATTCACTTAGGTATGCTAATGTAAACATATGAAAGTGAATTTTAGTTACCTAATAAATTTGCTGTGTATAATTTGCGGCGAATGGACCAATTATAGTGTCTTCAATGAGCCTGTAGCTGTACGCACAGAAACTCGGCACGCACAGAAGCCCGTTACGCACAGAAGTTAACTCGCTGCGCACAGAAACTCGGCCCGCACATAGCTGATGCCATATGCATGCCGAGTTTCTGTGCCTACAAAGTTTGTGATTTTTCACATTCTCTTCTATTCTATTCCCTATGTATAGCAGTAGTTTACACCCGAAATTTTACCAACCGTTACATCTGTTTTCTACATATTTGACTTTTGCGATTGCGAATGTAAAATCTGTAGAAAACAGCTGTAACAGTTGATGAAATTGCAGGTGTCAACTACTTCAACACACATGAAAATCCTGAACTCAGATGGCCGACTTGTCCGACAGGGCCCAGTTGTGTGCGTAACGTGCGTCTGTGCATGGCGGGTTTTGATTCTGTGCGTAACGGACGCGTGTGCGTAACGGGTTTCTGTGCGTAATGAGCCTGGCCCTCTTCAATTACAAGTTGTTCGATAACAAGATTTGATAGAAATCTAGATTAAATTTCTAAAAAAGTGATTAAAAAGAATTAGGTACGCAGGGGAGCTATTCCAAAAATACGGTATCAACTTATTTGCCTCGGATAAAAGTGAAGTGTGGTGAAACATGTGAAAACGCGTCAGCCACATACGTTCATGCAACACGTGCCCATGAGCGCGTCAGAAAAACGGCTAGGCTTTTTGCCCCGCTTGAACGTATCGACTTGACTCGCTCCCCGCCTGAACAGTTTGCACCTACGGCCCGCTCGAGTTGCAGCATAGTTGTTAAAACGTATTTACGTTTACTCAATAAATATGTATACTCGAGTACTGCGTAAATACGTTTACGTTTCCTCCAGGAAAAAAATGGTTCTCATATACTCGCGTACCTTTGACAGTACGCGAGTACAGAAAACATAATTGAGGAAATTTTTTGAGTGTATACAAATGATTTTACTCAGTTTTACACCTTCCCAGACACAAAATAAAAAAAAAATCACTTTTACGCTTTCCCTGAGTAAAAATACTGGTATTTACATTTTATCACCTTTTACAAAGCATAAAAGTAAAAAAATTTACTTAACATTTTCTGTACTCACGTGTTTGTCAACATAAAATACTTTGCCTTTACATTTACTTTGAAAAAAGTTCAGTACTTTCAACAAATCTGAATTGCACTTGATGGCGCAAAAAGTTTTTTTGCAATTCATTTTGTGATTTTTTAATAGAATTTCAAATGTTAGAATTTTAGAAGTTGTGATGTGAGGATTTCAAATGTTAGGTTATTTTCATTAATTCATTTGACAGTCGGTTTTTAGTAATAAGATAAGTTCACTTAAAATAAAAAAAAAATTTTATTCAGTCTAAAGATCCAAGCTTTAGAATCAACCTAATAAATGTACTACATTTTGAATCAACAACGTTTTTTCTTATGTGACAAATAGTCAAAAATCCAAAAACTTCTAGAATCCTGTATACATCATCTCTTGGCTAAAAATCTAAAGGTAATATTTTTATATGTTCTTTTAGTAACATTTTTATCAAATTGTTATCAAGAAATTGTTAACTGCTTATGAATCTTTACACATAAAAATCAACACACCTAGTTACATAAAAATTAACATTTTCCAAAAAATACCAGTACCTTAACATCAGTAGTAGGCGGCATCCACATAATATGAAAAGGGCGCCCTATCTCCCGCCTTCTTTCAAATAGTGATCCCAGATTCCCAGGGCAAAATGCGAGTGAAAAATCTGCATCTTGAATGTCAATGTTTGCGCAAGCACAAATAACGGGGGTGTTTAAATGCCAGTAAGCTTTTAGCTAGCCGCCTGTCGCCTCGGAAGCCGGACGCGAATAAAATTGACATAATGTGGCTGCACACACTAGTTTACTAACAGAAGTAAACCCAATTTGGGTGCCCATACATGCTTTGAACGTATTTGAGTTGACCAGAATACGTTATTTTACATCCTCGTCAACTGTAGTTTACAGATACCTCATTCTGGTAAACTCAAATGCGTTAAAAGCTGATTTATGAGCACCCAAAATGAGTTTACTTCTGTTAGTAAACTAGTGTGTGCAGCGCCAAAACTGACGCGTTTCTGGCTAGCGCGCGAGAAGCAATTTGAACATTTATGTCATGTTTGTTCAATTATCCGCCCGCCGGTCAGTCAGGTTAAAATGAAATTCTAAATGCATTGGTTCCATGTGCATGTGATGATAACACATGGTGTTCTTTTGTGGTATAATAGCTTGTATTTATCTACATAGGTAGCCAGCATTTCCTATAAAAGACACTTCTTGGAAGGTGCTGTGAAAACAATCATTTTTAAGACACCTGGGGCTGCTCCCAGACCCTGTAAAATGTAAATGTACTGCAAAGTGTATGTATGTACCTTATGTAAAATTCCTCATAAAATGTCAAATCACTTTTTTATGTTTGACGTTTGATTCGCGGCTGATTAAATGCTAATTGAACATATCTAGGCACGTTAGTATGCAAAACAAGCTGTGCAAAATCGAAAAAGCGCCACAGTACATTATGTCTGCCAAAAAACACAAGCTAAATATTCAGCGTGTTGAAAACCCTCCGGCTAAGTTTTGCATAAATCTGGCGCACATTCAGTAACCACATTTTCTCACGAATTGTAAATTCTAGCGGCCGTTTATCTTCCCTTTTTACCTAGGCGAGACTGAATAAAAAGAAGCGGCACGAAATAAATCACTAAAAGCATGCATTTTTAGCTGCAGCACACAATTTGCAGCGCAGCGCCAACAAATTTGCATTTTCCAAATGGAAACCTTGGATGGCCAATCACAGCAAAAAATGCGCTGGTGATCTGCCGTGATCTGCGGTGAAGTGCCTTCACGCAGGCGCTCGCAGGCACTTCAACGCACTTCACGAATTACTGATTTTTTATTTCTGTAAACAATTTAGTAAACAAATCCGTGAAGTGTCGGTGAAGTGCATTCCAACGGTGATCAGGCGTGATCAGGCTCTGAAGTGTGATCACGAGCGGTGAAGTGCCTGGTGATCAGGCGTGATCAGGGTCTGAAGTGTGATCACAAGGGGCACTTCAGACCACTTCAGTGCACTTCACGAGCACATTATTTGCTGTGAATGGAAAAAATTACCGGCGTGTAGCTCTTTTTTGAGATAGTGATGTAAAAGCGCCAAAAAAGCGCCATGGCGCATTGGCAGCTGACACTGGCGCTGGTTTTCTGCGACACCATTTGCGCTTGGCGTGAAGCACGTAAACAATGCCATGGCGCTTCTGGCGCTTGGCGCCAAAGTGCTGGCGCATTTTACATCCCTAGCTGCCACTATCTGTTATTAGTGTTCGAAAAATGGTAATTTTTGGAGAGGAAAATTAAACATGATTTCACAAAATGTATCAAAAATACAATTAAGTTTTCCTCTGAAAAGCCCGGAAAAAATATGAATAAATATAAATCTTAAATTTTTGGAGATTTCCTGATACATTTAAAAACCTCGGAAAATATTTCCAATCGAAGATATCATTAAATCGCTCTGAAAATCCCGGAAAAATAGAAATATTTTTAAAAACTCATATTTTTCTATTTAAAAAAATCTCCCTCCCATATATTTTCGGAACACTAACCACCGCACCGGCTAGTCTACAGCCCCAACCATGTAGCATTTGATCGAACATCTCTCTGCGATAATTGGACAAGCCGCGGCACTTTATCGCCGCAATATATACCTATTGCCATTTTCCATTGTGTTCGAATGAAACTGAAAATGACCGCGTTGGCTTAACGTTGGCTACGTTGAAATATATAACACCTAGAGGTGTCAGATCGAATGAATGTGGAAATTTGAAATGGCAAATTTGTGGGAAAAGAGGTGTGCAGTAAGTCAGTTTTTGTATGACCCGCTTGAATAATACCCCAGTATGGTGTATGTGAAGGAAAAATAATTTGGCAATTGATAATTTGTTCGTTTTAGATGGGCTGAAAATTCAATTACTTATTGGAAGGTATTTTCGTTATTCTCAGATGTAAAAGTTGATCGTTAGATAATGTGACCTTTAATATTTACTAAATGTATCATAAGTGATCTTGGCATCACCTAGTTTGTGCGATCGCTAATTTTACATTTTGAAAACTTCCCCCTAAAAACACACTCTCCTTGAATATCTCCCCAACTAAGTATCCACACAAATAATTTTTTATCAAAAGTTAAGTCAACTGATAACTTTCAAAAAAACATGGAATATACTCCACCAAACACGGTATAAAAAATCTGGCGCACAAATCCAACATCCGACCGAATAAATCAAATCAAGAAAACCATCACTTAGCTGCGGGTCAACCTGCGGATGACACCTACTGGCACCGGGGCGGCAATTCATGCAGCCGCGCTGCACGGACTAATCTCCACCGTAGTTGTTAAAACGTACTTACGTTTACGCGATAAATACGTGTACTCGAGTACTGCGTAGATACGTTTACGTTTTCTCTCGAAATAATAGTGGTACTCATATATTGCGTACTTTGTGAAAGTACGCGAGTACCATTTTGGGGGGCATAGAAAGAGACCTTTTGACAGACAGGAAGTGACAAACAATGGATATGTTTCCAAGAAATACTTATCAGACAAAAAACACATATTTGATGAATTCCAATAAATACAGACTGCTACAGTTTCTTCATGAGAAATACTCGGTATTAGATTTTTTGTAAGGAAAAATACTCACTTTTACGTTTTCCTGCGAAAAAGTATTTTACTCACGTTTTACTCAGTGTAAAAGCAAAAAATTTACTTAACGTTTTCTGTACTCTGTAAAATAAAAATAATTTTACGTTTACGTTTACTTTCAAAAAAGTTCCCTACTTTTAACAACTCTGATCTCCACATGCATGCGTTGCACGCGCCGCCGCCACTGCACAATCCGCCTGAAGGCGGCAAATTGCCGCGCCGCCGCGGCGCTAAAAAGCCGCCGCCTACAAGCCGCGCGCTGATTGGAAACGACCGCGGGGCGATTTGGGAGATAAAATTTTTCGCTGCGGTTTTTGGCGGCGGGAATTTTAAATAGTAAAATTTTAGATTAAAAATAATGTACGAGAGCAGATAAGGATATTGATATGTAGCATTGGACAGAAAGTAGCTGTTGCATAGTTTGTCAAAAAAGTCAAACAGTTTCGCATCAAATTAACCACTGGTGATAGCAATGTAATGTAATGACCCTGAGATCTTTTTCGGATGAAATTTATTAGTATTCAGTGCCTCACATAAATAGTACACTCCATAAAATTAAGCACACACCACACACTATTTTTCCCCAACCTACTTTTTCCATCCACCATTTGCCATAAATATAATCTGCTAAGCACTACACAAACACATTCTTATGATCAATTCACTAGCACTACTGCAACCTTAAACAGTGAGCAGTGAGCAGCGGCAGTAATAAATTCACTTTATCCACTTTACTTTAGTCCAATATAATGTGAAAATTGCATTTTATCACTGACAGAAAGTGACAAGTGACCGGTTCCGTTGCATTTGCGAAATCGGTGCAAGGCAGTGCGCTGCAAAATTTTGCTAGGCATTTTGGATATATACGATCGGGCGCCAGTCCCAGACCCTGTATATTGCCTGTAAAATGTCAAATGTCATGCAAAGTGTCAAAAGTCATGGAAAATGCCCTGCAAAATGGCAACCTAGTTGCCATTTTGCAGGGCATTTTCCATGACTTTTGACACTTTGCATGACATTTGACATTTTACAAAGCATTTTAAGGGGTCTGGGACTGCCCCCGGACGCGCCCAGCAAAGTTGCAGGGCGATGAAATTTGATTAGCCCGACAAGTATTTCGGTCAGACCTATTTCGATTTTATCGTGAATTATGCATAGCAGCTATTCATAGTTGTTAAAAAGTATTTTCGTTTACTCGGAAAATACCTATACTTGAGTACCGAGTAAATACGTACTTATGTACCTATACTTATGTACCCAATTTTTGTAAGTACGCGAACAGAAAACGAGTAAAGTTGAATTGATAAATTGTAAATACCTATATCATTTTCCTAAGAAATACCCGTCACGTGAAATAACACGTATTTGATGTCTTCCAGAGTAACCGAAAATACCAACTTTTACATTTTCTGTGAGAAAAATACTTGCTACTATGTTTTCCCCCGATAAAAAGTATTTTACCTACTCACCTTTTATGCAGCCTAGATGTAAAAAAATTACTTTACGTTTTCTTTACTCAGGGGTGAGTAAAAACAAAATAGTTTATGTTTATGTTTTCTTTGAAAAAGTTCAGTACTTTTAACAAATCTGCTGATATCTGTGAGTGGATTGTGATAGCTAATAACGCAAGTGGAGAAGTGGCAAGGAAAGTGGTACATTGTATGAAAATATTATGAGTAAAGTGACAAGTCAACTTATAACCTATATTTACATACTTTTCTACTTGTTAGTAAAAAGTTTACTTATCACACAACAAACCACTTAGGTACCTACAACATAACTTACCACTTTTCTCGCTACTTGTCCACCCGCTGAATTGACACCAAAACCAAACCGGATAACCAAAGTCACTCCCAAAACATCAAATCGGGTTACCCGAAACACAGTATCGGGTCAATTGAATCTGCCCGCTGGACATCTAGCGGGTAGAAAAGCTTCATTTCGGCGTGTCCGAGCAGTCAATCAAGTGCTGCCGCGCGGCCGCTAAACGCCAACTC